>JAKOOJ010000034.1:4429362-4604362 GCA_022577455.1 Arizona elegans | reverse complement strand
TAATGAAATGAATCGTACAAGCAACCATTAAAAGAAAAGAAAAAAAAAAACACCTGTATTTGCATTTATTTATTTGCGGTCAATGGTCAGTGAAAAAGTCACAATGCTAAAGCTACAGCCGAGGTGGCGCAGTGGTTAGAGTGCAGCACCGCAGGCTACTTCAGCTGACCGCTAGCTGCAGTTCGGCAGTTCAAATCTCACCGGCTCAAGGTTGACTCAGCCTTCCATCCTTCCGAGGTGGGTAAAATGAGGACCCAAATTGTTGGGGACAAGAGGCTGACTCTGTAAACTGCTTAGAGAGGGCTGTGAAGCACTGTGAAGCAGTATATATTCCTATTCCTCCCTCCCTCCTTCCTTCCTTCCTCCCTTCTCTTCCTTCTTCCTTCCTTATTTTCCTTCTTTCCTTCCTTATCTTCCTTCCTTCCTTCCTTCCTTCCTTATCTTCCTTCCTTCCTTCCTTCCTTCCTTGGTGGTACAGTGGCTAGAATACAGGATTGCAGGGTGACGCTGCTGACTGCCAGCAGTTCGATCCTGACCGGCTCAAGATTGACTCAGCCTTCCATCCTTCCGAGGTGGGTCAAATGAGGACCCAGATTGTTGGGGGCAAGAGGCTGACTCTGTAAACTGCTTAGAGAGGGCTGTGAAGCACTGTGAAGCAGTATATATTCCTATTCCTCCCTCCCTCCTTCCTTCCTCCCTTCTCTTCCTTCTTCCTTCCTTATTTTCCTTCTTTTCTTCCTTATCTTCCTTCCTTCCTTCCTTCCTTATCTTCCTTCCTTCCTTCCTTCCTTCCTTCCTTATCTTCCTTCCTTCCTTCCTTCCTTTTCTTTCTTCCTTCCTTCCTTCCTTCCTTCCTTCCTTCCTTTTCTTTCTTTCTTCCTTCCTTCCTTCCTTCCTTATCTTCCTTCCTTCCTTCCTTCCTTCTTTCCTTCCTTCCTTCCTTCCTTATCTTCCTTCCTTCCTTCCTTCCTTCCTTGGTGGTACAGTGGCTAGAATACAGGATTGCAGGATGACGCTGCTGACTGCCAGCAGTTCGATCCTGACCGGCTCAAGATTGACTCAGCCTTCCATCCTTCCGAGGTGGGTCAAATGAGGACCCAGATTGTTGGGGGCAAGAGGCTGACTCTGTAAACCGCTTAGAGGGGGCTGTAAAAGCACCACGAAGCGGCACGTAAGTCTAAGTGCTATGGCTATTGCTACCGATTTTTTTAAAAAGGGTCAAATAAGAGTTTGTGCTTGTTTATTTGGGGCACTTTGGATTTGATTGCACGACAGTCTGTCTCTTTTATGCTTAGCTCTCTTTGCTCACATCAAAAAGGGCAGGATTTCAGGAGACATTTTTAAAAATTATCATTCATCACATAGTCAACCAGATGTTTAGACCAGATTTGACACTTTTATCCACCTCTCAAGGTCTTCCCAAGGACCTGGAATAAGCAGATGTGGAGGTTACAGATATTGTTGCAGGATGTCAGCTCTCTCTGGAGCAAAGCTGCCTTCTGCCATTGACTAATGTGGAGATTATCAATGCCAAATGGCATCCAAGTATTTATGGGTTGTTGTTGTTTGTTTTTTTACCTGTAAGCAGAAGCAGAGAGAAATGGGGAAAGTCATGAGGAGGCATAGAACCGACAAGACCAGCAGGAAGAGTTCTCCTCGCGCCAAATTATCTTCTGGATCTTTGGGGCAAGAGAAAGGGAGAAGAGAAACAGAAAGCTCATGTTTTGGGAAGTTGGATGCAAAGTAAATTAATTTCACAAAAAAATAAATATGAGGGGTGCTTGGTGCTCTCTGAGCTGGGTAGTTTCCTTGTGGACGTTTCGTTAGCCAAACTAGGGAACATCATCATCATCATCATCATCCGTCAGGCCCTCAAAAACCTTTTTATTTCATCAAGTCGGGCTGGCCTAAATCTCTCCAATTGTGTATTTTAATTTGGATTTTTAATGGGGGACTTTAACTGTCGGGCCAAATTGTTTAATTCGTTTTTAAATTGTTTTTATGTTTTGTATTTGATTTTTTTTTACTTCTGGCTGTTCACCGCCCTGAGTCCTTTGGGAGAAGGGCGGTATATAAATTTAAAAATTAAATTAAAATTAAATTAAATCGGTGCTAAAAGGAGGGGGGGTTTGCAGAAAGGGGAAGGAGAAGGAGAAGAGGAAGAGGGGGAAGAGAAGAGGAAGAGGAAGAGGAAAAAATAATAGAGTGGGAGTGGTGTTTGCATGGAGGAGGAGGAGGAGGAGGAGGAGGAGGAGGAGGAGAAGAAGAAGAAGAAGAAGAAGAAGAAGAAGAAGAAGAAGAAGAAGAAGAAGAAGAAGAAGAAGAAGAAGAAGAAGAAGAAGAAGAAGAAGAAATAACAGAGTGGGAGTGGGGCTTGCATGGAGGAGGAGGAGGAGAAGAAGAAGAAGAAGAAGAAGAAGAAGAAGGAAGAGGAAGAGGAGGAGGAGGAGGAGAGTGGAAGTGGGGCTTGCATGGAGGAGGAGGGAGACAAAGAAGAAGAAGAAGAAAAAGAGGAGGAGGAGGGAGGAGGAGGAGAAGAAGAAGAAGAAGAAGAAGAAGAAGAAGAAGAAGAAGAAGAAGAAGAAGAAGAAGAAGAAGAAGAAGAAGAAGAAGAAGAACAGAGTGGGAGTGGGGCTTGCATGGAGGAGGAGACGGAGAAGGAGACGAAGAGGAGGAGGAGGAGGAAGAGGAAGAAGAAGAAGAAGAAGAAGAAGAAGAAGAAGAAGAAGAAGAAGAGGAAGAGGAAGAGGAAGAAGAAGAAGAAGAAGAAATAACAGAGTGGGAGTGGGGCTTGCATGGAGGAGGAGGAGGAGGAGAAGAAGAAGAAGAAGAGGAAGAGGAGGAGGAGGGAGGAGGAGAGTGGAAGTGGGGCTTGCAATGGAGGAGGAGGAGACAAAGAAGAAGAAGAAGAAAAAGAGGAGGAGGAGGAGGAGGAGAAGGAGAAGGAGGAGGAGGAGGAGGAGAAGAAGAAGAAGAAGAAGAAGAAGAAGAAGAAGAAATAATAACAGAGTGGGAGTGGGGTTTGCATGGAGGAGGAAGAGGGACTGTGGGATCCGTGGCGCCCTCTCTATTTGGTGGCTTTCTTGCAAGACGATTCATAACCCAACTAGATAACACGATCAGTGCTGCAAGAGAGTGGGCTTTGTGGAGGAGAGGAGGAGAGGACGAAGAAGCGGAGGAGGACTGTGGGATCCTTTTGGTGCTCTCTAAGCTTGGTTGCTGTCCCCCGCCCGCTCCCTCCGTGCAAAAAGTAATCGATCCTCCAGCCCCCCACCCCACGATATGAGTCTCTGCCCCGCCGTTCTCCTTGGCTCTTGCCTTTAAAACGCGTCGGAGGCCACCGATTCCTCCGGCTTCTTCAGAGGCACCGACATGCTTCGGCTCGCTCTGTCGCTCCGGGGGCGCTCAAGGAAGATCCCCCACACACCCGTTCCGGCAGCCCCCCGCCCGGCTGTGGGCGGCGGTTGCTGGGCTGCTAACGCTCGAGACCGGCGTTCCTCGCCTCTCCGGCTTTCAGCCTTCGCTTTTACGCGCCGAGAGCTCTCCAAGGGCACCCGAATGCTTGTAGGCAGCTCGGGGTTGAATTGTGGGGTTCCTGGTCTCTAGCTGAGCTGTTTCCTTGCGGAAGTTTCATTACCCAACTAGGGAACATCATCAGTGTTAGAAGGGAAATGGGTTTTGTGGAGAGGAGGAAGACAGTGGGATCCTTGGTGCTCTCTTGAGCTGCCTTCTTTTCTTCCAGATGTTTCATAACCCAACTAGGTAACATCATCAGTGTTAAAAAAGGAATGGGATTTGTGGAGAGGAGGAAGACAGTGGGATCCTTGATGCTCTCTTGAGTTGCCTTCTTTTCTTCCAGATGTTTCATAACCCAACTAGGTAACATCATCAGTGTTAAAAAAGGAATAGGATTTGTGGAGAGGAGGAAGACAGTGGGATCCTTGGTGCTCTCTTGAGCTGCCTTCTTTTCTTCCAGATGTTTCATTACCCAACTAGGGAACATCATCAGTGTTAAAAAAGGAATGGGATTTGTGGAGAGGAGGAAGACAGTGGGATCCTTGGTGCTCTCTTGAGCTGCCTTCTTTTCTTCCAGATGTTTCATTACCCAACTAGGGAACATCATCAGTGTTAGAAGGGAATGGAGTTTGTGGAGAGGAGGAGGAGGAAGGGGAGGAAGGGGAGGGGGAGGGGGGAGGACCATGGGATCTTTAGTGTTCTCTGAGCTTGGTGTTGCAGATGTTTCATAACCCAACAAGGTAATATCATCAGTGTTAGAAGGGAAATGGGTTTTGTGGAAAGGAGGAAGAGTGTGGGATCCTTGGTGCTCTCTTGAGCTGCCTTCTTTTCTTCCAGATGTTTCATTACCCAACTAGGTAACATCATCAGTGTTAGAAGGGAATGGGATTTGTGGAGAGAAGGAAGAAGAGGACTGTGAGGCCCTTGGTGCTCTCTGAGCTTGATGGTTTCCTTGCAGATAATTCACTACCCAACTAGGTCGCAACTATCATCAGTGCTGGAAGCAACCCTCCTTCCCTTTGAGCACTGATGACATGACCTAGCTGGGTAATGAAACGTCTGCAGGAAAGCAACCCAGCTCAGGGAACACCGAGGAGTTGCTCAACCGTGTGATGTTTGGCAGTAGACTCAGGAGCCCCCAGTGATGCCCTGGCACAGGCAAGCCTCTGGTAAATTGCATGCCAAGGATGCCATTCTGGAAAACCCAGTATATGTGCTTGTGGAAGAGTGGCACAGACCAGGATTAAGGACAGGGTGATGCTTGCTTTTACCCCTGGTGCTAAGCCAGTCTCCGGTTCATTAATTAGGCTTAGCGTGAGAATCCAGCACTGGTGGCTTCCCATCGCTTAAGTTGTGTGGCATCAACATTGCTGATTGGGACTTTTATGGTGAACCACAGATTGAGCTGATGTGAAGGACCTCTTTTTAACAGAATAATGACAGAGTTGGTTAGAAGGGACCTTGGAGGTCTTCTAGTCCAGCCCCCTGCTCAGGCAGGAAACCCTATATACCATTTCAGACTTTGATGCAACCACCTACTGAATTGGGAGGGAAGGAAGAAAAGAGCCAAGTGTCAACAATTGTTGTGTTTCTGTTGTTGAGTCAAGGGTTTCTCTGGGTTGAAATCTTAAGTCACCCTCGTGCAAAGGTTGCAAATAAATAGATCTTGTACAATGCAGCCCACTACCGGGCCGTGGCCTATTCGTAACCAGGCCGCGTGAATTTGTCAATTGACTGCATCAATTTGCACGAGTGGCAGGCGCACCGGCCCAACACTCTTGCAAGCTAAGCTGTGCGTGCCGCCCCACAACTCACGCGGCCTGGTTCCCTTCTCATCTTCCCCCACCGCCACCAAACCGGACCCACAAGCCGCAAAGCTGGGGACTGCTGTTGTACAACCACCTGTTGTGGCCCACCAGCTTCCAGCAGAGCTGGCAGCAGACTCAGACAACGAGGAGGTTGGAGAGGAACTTGGGCCAGTGCTGGAGACTGGGGAAGGCTCTGATGGATGCTCTGCGTTGGATGCAGAGATAGAGCCAGGGCCATCCGACATTTCCCAGCCGCCGGAGAGGCAGCTGCCTTTGGAGGCTGAGATGAGTGAGGAGGAAGAAGAGCTGGGGCCTGTTCCAGATGCACGTATGCGCAGAGCAGTTAGGAGAGGAGAAAAATGGAGGACAAGGAATCGACTCGGGAAGCAAAGCACACGTGGATGCTGAATGGCCCCTCCCTGGCTGGAGAATAAATAGAAGGAAAGGGGAGTAATGGTCGTAGGAGACAACCGTTCGTATTTCTGAAGATTTTGCTCATTGTGTTTCGTGCCACAGAAACGTGCTTGCCAGAACTTAATTTGCAGCCTTTCGGCTGGGAGCTCAGGGCCTTGCGATTATCGCAAGGAACTGATAAGGTCTGTTACTGCGGTTAACTCCTTGAAGGTCTATTGCCTGGACTTTTCAATGGGGTGAATGCAATTAATTCACAAGAGGTAAATAAAGAGGTTTTTTTTTTTTATGACCAGGAGTCTGTTTCTTGTTTCTGGGGCAGAACACCACCTCAGAGTAAAATGCACACACATTTTTATTCGAAGGGCTTGGAGGAAAGACAGCAGCTGATTGTTCCTTTCTCTTTTCTTTTTCCTCCTCCTCCTCATGGCAGCTAATGCTTCAGGGAGGTAAAACCATGCAGGATGTCCAAAGGAAGAGGGAAGATGATGGTGGAATTCTTCTCGGCGGCGATGGTGGTGAGCGTCTGCAGGTAGCGGAGCTGGAGGGCGGCGGGGTTCTCAGAGATGATTGCGGCAGCCTTTTGCAGAGCCCGCGAGGCATTCATTTCGCCCTCCGCTGCGATCACCTGGAAGGCAGGAGGCCACATTTATTTATTTTTTTTGAAAAAGCAGATTTGTTGGATTGGCAGCACTGATTTCGCTATAACTGCTATGTTGAACTAGCCACAATTGGGCTTAGGATCACCATCTAGCATGGTGTGCGAGCCCCATGGCTGGTTGAGTTTGAACCCCTCAGCTTTAAAGGTAAAGGTTCCCCTCGCACATATGTGCTAGTCGTTTCCGACTCTAGGGGGCGGTGCTCGTCTCCATTTCAAAGCCGAAGAGCCAGCGCTGTCGGAAGACGTCTCCGTGGTCATGTGGCCGGCATGACTCAACGCCAAAGGCGCACGGAACGCTGTTCCCTTCCCAACAAAGGTGGTCCCTATTTTTCTACTTGCATTTCTTTTTACGTGCTTTTGAACTGCTAGGTTGGCAGAAGCTGGGGCAAGTCACGGGAGCTCACCCCGTTACGCGGCACTAGGGATTCGAACCGCTGAACTGCCAACCTTTCTATCAACAAGCTCAGCGCCTTAGCCACTGAGCCACAGCATCCTTTTATTAGGTACAAATTTTTGAATCTGAATGATTGTCTCCTCTCTCTCATTCTTCTGTTCTACCAAATCGGAGTTGTTAGATCTTCAGCATAACCAGGGACGGGGAGGAAATGTGCCCAACTGGGAAATGGGCTCCACACCTTTTCCTAGACACCACCACCCAAAAAAAAAAAAGAAATTCAAATAAGCATTATTTCCCACCTTAGCCTTGGCTTCTCGAGCGGCTTCGGCTTCTGCTGCCATGGCTCTGTGAAGCTGGGCGGGTAACTTCACATCTTTGATTTCCACCCGTTCCACTTTTATGCCCCAGTTACCTGTAGCCTTGTCCAAGGTGACCTTTAAAAAGAAAAAGAAAGACAGGAAAGAAAGAGAGAGAGAGAGAGAGAGAGAGAGAGAGAGAGAGAGAGAGAGGGAGGGAGGGAGGGAGGGAGGGAGGGAGGGAGGGAGGAAGGAAGGAAGGAAGGAAGGAAGGAAGGAAGGAAGGAAGGAAGGAAGGAAGCTTGTAGTACAGTGGATTAAAGCACTGTTATTAACATCTGCTGCTTGCAATTACTGCAAGTTCGAATCTCACCAGGCTCAAGGTTGACTCAGCCTTGCATCCTTTCTAAGGTAGGTAAAATGAGGACCCAGATTGTGGGGGCAATAAGCTGACTTTGTATAAATATACAAAAGTATGAAGGCTATTGCTTAACGCATTGTAAGCTGCCCTGAGTCTCCGGAGAAGGGCGGCATATAAATTAAAGAAAAAAAAAGAAAGGAAGGAAGGAAGGAAGGAAGGAAAGAAAGAAAGAAAGAAAGAAGAAAGAAAGAAAAAAAGAGGGAAGGAAGGAAGGAAGGAAAGGAAGGAAAAGGAAGGAAGGAAGGAAGGAAGGAAGGAAGGAAGGAAGGAAGGAGAAAAGGAGGTGAGAGAAAGAAGGGAGAGAAGGAAGCAATAGCCATAGCGCTTAGACTTATTTACAAAACTGCTTTACAGTGCTTGACAGCCTCTCTTAAGCTTTTTACAGAGTCAGCCTATTGCCCTCAATAATCTGGGTCCTCATTTTACCAACCTTGGAAGGATGGAAGGTTGAGTCAACCTTGAGCCAGTGAGAATCAAACTCCTGGCAGTGGGCAGAGTTAGCCGGCAATACTGCATTCTAACCACCGCAACACCATAGAATGAATGAATGGAAGGGAGGGAGGGAGGGGAAAAGGTTCGGGAAACCAACCCACCCAACAAGCTCAGAGAACAAACCTCCATCCTCATCCCAGACCCCCCAATATTCGCCAATATAGACATGTCCGGGAAGCCCACCAAGAATTGGGCTCAACTGGGAAGGGACTTCACCATTTCTGCACATCGCACCGAGATCTGACGTCGGTTTGCTCCGAATCCCTGCCAAAGAAGCCACTGGGGCTGTGGCTTATCCGAACCTGCATGTTTTGGGCGATCTCCTCCCGGTCGGAGAGAATCTGAGCCAGGTTCTTGGTTCCCAAGGCATTTCTCAAGGTGGTTTGAGCCAGAAGCCGAGTGGCCAGATCCACGTAGAGGACGTTTGCGACGGAAAGGATTGCGTTGTAAACTCGGTAATAAACAACGCCGTCCACCATGATCGTCACTGAATCTTTGGTGAGAATCTAGAAGAGGACAGCAGCGAGGGGGAAAAAAAGCGAAAAGCATTTGCAGACAGTCCTCAGTTTATGACCACAATGGAACCCAGAATTTATGTTGCCAAGTGAGAAATTAGATAAGTGAGTTTGGTCCCATTTTACGACTTTTCCCGCCACGTTTCTTAAGTGAATTACTGCAGTTATTAAGTTAGTCACACGGTTGTTAAGTTGTTAAGGGGATCACCTCACCCCGGGAAGCTACAATTGTCATAAATATGACTCAGTTGCCAAGCTTCCGAATTTTTTATTTTTATTTTTTATTTATACATTTTTTTTCCTTTAATATACCTAAGTGCTTAATCAACAGTGTATTGTCTGAGTCCATTCTACTTATACAAAATCATAATATTCCTACTTGTAATAATAATAATAACAATAGTAATAATAATGGTAATATTTGCTTATATATAGTAATAATCTTTCCTCGTTTACTTTTTGCATAGCAATAGTCTTTTATCTTTTAATTTCTACCTCTTTTATCCAATCACAAAGGTCCGGATTTTGATCAAGTGACTTTATGGGGATGCTGCCACGGTCGTAAGTGTGAAAAACGGTCCTAAGTCACTTTTTTTTCCCAGTGTCATTGTAACTTCGAACGGTCGCTAAGAGAACCATCGTAAGTCGAGGACCACCTGTACACCAAACTCAAGGCCAGTGGCTCTTCATCAGCAAGAATCTGGCTTCCGCTAAGTCCGAGGAAGCTGCAAAACTTTGGTGGCACTCAACAAAATAAAATAGATAGATTTGCTTGGGAAGAAGTTGGTGTTCTTGACTTACGACTGTTCATATAGTGACCAAAGTTACAACGGCACTAAAAAAAAGTGCTTATGACCATTTTTCACACTTACGACCGTTGCAGCGTTCCCCAGGGTCACGTGATTAAAATTCAGATGCTTGGCAATTGGTTCAGACTTATGACGGTTGAAGCGTGCTGGGGTTATGTGATCTCCTTTTTGCAACCATCTGATGAGCAAAGTCCATGCTTAATGACCGTGTTGCTAACTTAACCGCTGCAGTGATTCACTTAACAACTGTGGGCAAGACAGGTGGTAAAATGGTTAGTTAACAAGTGTCTCACGTAGCAATGGAAATTCTGGTCTCAATTGTGGTCGTAAGTTGAGGACCACCCTGTAGAGTATTTACCTCTTGGGGTGCTATATCAAACGATATCGTTCGCATATCCACTGGGACCGCACGATCTAGGCGAGGCAAAATAAAATAGACTCCTGCGGGGGAAAATATATATTAGGATCCTTAGACAGTGAGAAGTTTGAAGAACAAGATGGGAAAAATGAGTAGCCAAAAATTGCAGACAACGACAACAATGCAACAATTAGAAAGTCTCAAAAGTGCTTTTTCAAAAGGCAACTGAATTATGTTTCCTTTCTCTTTTTGGAGGAGGAGGAGGAGAAGAAAAGAAGGAGAAGTGGAAGGAGAAGGAGGAGGAGGAGGAGAAAAAGTAGTAGAAGAAGAAGAGGAGGAGGAGGAGAAGGAGAAGAAGAGAAGGAGGAGGAGGAGGAGAAGAAGAAGAGAAGGAGGAGAAGGAGGAGGAGGAGGAGGAGAAGGGGGAGAAGAAGAAGAGGAGGAGGAGGAGGAAGAGGAGGAGGAGAAGAGGAGGAGAAGGAGGAGGAGGAGGAGGAGGAGGAGGAGGAGGAGGAGAAGAAGAAGAAGAAGAAGAAGAAGAAGAAGAAGAAAGAAGAAGAAGAAGAAGAAGAAGAAGAAGAAGAAGAAGAAGAAGAAGAAGAAGAAGAAGAAGAAGAAGAAGAAGAAGAAGAAGAAGAAGAAGAGGAGGAGGAGGAGGAAGAAGAAGAAGCAGCTTCATCGGTTTTGGCTGGCTGGTTGGTGGTGGTGGGGAATGGAACAGTGGTGGGTTGCTACCGGTTCACCCCAGTTCGGGCGAACCTGTAGCAGCGGCAGCGGGAGGCTTCGCCCACCTACCCAGACGTCATCAAATACGCTCTGCGCATGCGCAGAAGTAGTACGCACCCAAGCGAAGAGAGCACATATGTGCGAGCAAACCGGTAGCAAAGGTAAGTGAAACCAACTCCTGGAATGGAAGGGTTACTTCTGACAGGATATTGCGTGGAGGTGGGGTGGGGTGGAAGGATTCTATTTCTTTGCAGTCATCTGGTCGTTAGCACTCTCTCTCAGTCTCTCTCTGTCAACGACCAGATGACTGCAAAGGAACATAATCCTTCCACGCCCCCCAACATCTTGTCAGAACTGATGAAGCTTCTTGGATGAGAAGTGAAACAGCTTCTTCATTCTCAGGAGAAATCCATCCATCCATCATCCCTCTCATTCATTCATCCATCAATTTCTTCATCTGTCCATCCATCCATCCACTCGTCTGTCCATCCATCCATCCACCCGTCTGTCTGTCTGTCCGTCCATCCATCCATCCATGTCTCTCATTCATTCATTCATCCATCAATTTCTTGTCCATCCGTCCACCCATCCATCCATCCATCTGTCAGTCCATCCATTCATCTGTCAGTCCATCCATCCATCCATCCATCCATCCATCTGTCAGTCCATCCATCCATCCATCCATCCATCCATCCATCCATCCATTCATCTGTCTGTCTCTCCATCCGTCCATCCATCCCTCTCATTCATTCATCCACCAATTTCTCCATCCGTCTATCCATCCATCCATGTCTCTCATTCATTCATCCATCAATTTCTCGTCTGTCCGTCCACCCACCCATCCATCCATCCATCTGTCAGTCCATCCATCCATCCATTCAATTTTGCCATCCATCCATCCATCCATCTGTCAGTCCATCCATCCATCCATTCAATTTCGCCATCCATCCATCCATCCGTCAGTCCATCCATCCATCCATCCATCCATCCATCCATCCATCCATTCATCTGTCTGCCTCTCCATCCGTCCATCCATCCTCTCTCATTCATTCATCCACCAATTTCTCCATCGGTCTATCCATCCATCCATCCAAAAATATCCACATCTCAATTAAAAAACTGGGTATTTTCACTCCACTTTTTTGGTCATCCTGTGAGCACTTGAAACCTAGGAAGTTGCCAAATCCTGTGGTTTGCTATCCAACACATTCCTTCCAAACAATCACAGATCTAAAAGACTTTTTCGGGGAGTGGGGAGCATATATAACTTACCAGGACCTTTTGACCCCCCTTTTCGTATATGGCCCAGCCTAAAAATGACCACGCGTTGATATTGCATCACAACCTGCAATGGGAAGATAAGACACAGTTTAAACCCCTCTTGGTACCTTGATTTTTCTGCCCCTGTTTGTGCTGCTTGTATAATGTTCAATGCAGCCTGTTCTGTATGGTATGGCAGAATAAGTTTCATCAAGGGAGGGAGGGAGGGAAGGAGGGAGGGAGGGAGGGAGGGAGGAGATGGGAAGAAAAAGGGAGGGAAGGAGAGAGGAAGGAAGGAAAGAAGAGAGATAAGGGAAGGAAGGAAGATGGGAAGAGAGAGGTGGAGAGGAGAGAGGGAGGAAGGAAGGAATAAAAGGAAAGGAAAGAGATGGGAAGGAAGGAGATGGGAAGAAGGAAGGAAGGAGATGGGAAGAGAAAGGGAGGGAAGGAGAGAGGAAGGAAGGGAAGAAGGAGAGATAAGGGAAGGAGGGAAGAGAAAGGGAGGGAAGGAGAGAGGGAGGAAAGAAGGAAGGAAAGAGATAAGGGAAGGAAGGAAAATGGGAAGAGAAAGGTGCGGAGGAAAGAAGGAGGAGGAAGAAAAGAAGGAAAGGAAAGAGATGGTAAGGAAGGAGAGAAGGAGGGAAGAAGGAAGGAAGGAGATGGGAAGAGAAAGGGAGGGAAAGACTGAGGGAAGGAAGGAGGAAAGACATGGGAAGGAAGAAAGGACAGAAGGAAATAGATGGGAAGAAGGACTCTAAGGGTCTATCATTACCTCTATGCACATCCAGATGGTTATGGGGAAAGTTAAAATTACAAAAAGATACATTAGGATAATGAGGATCCATTCACACAGGCTGTAGTTTTCCTCAAAGTTCCCTGAAAGGAAAAACAAACAAACAAACAAACAAACAAACAAACATAAAACAGTGAGCCCCATCCCAAACTAAACTACTCCCCTGCTTTTGGCACGTGATGGCCCGGTGGGCCCGGTAGGCCCATTTTTTTTTTTTGCCCTCCCCAGGCTCCAGAGCCTTTCCAGGAGCCTGGGGAGGGTGAAAACAGCCTTCCCTATTCCCCCGGAGGCTCTCTGGAGGCCCAGAAACAGCCCGTTTCCCGACTTCCGGTAGGCCCGGAAGGCCCGAAAATCAGTTGGCCAGTGCGCACATGCGTGTTGGACTGAGGTAGGGCAATGCTCGTGTGCCCACAGATATGGCTCCGTGTGCCACCTGCAGCACCCGTGCCATAGGTTCGCCATCGCGGACCTATAAGGTCCCTTCCAACTCGGTTAATGTGTTAATCTTATTGCTGCTAATGCAACGGGCGTCTCCATGTTTTCTCCTCCTTTTTCTCCTTTTGAGCCACTCTCCTGCAGACGCTGCCTTGCAGTTTTCTTGGCAAGGACTCAGACGCGGGTTGGCCATTGCCTGCTTCCTAGGGCTGAGAGAAAGTGACTGGCGCAGCCAAGACCACCCAGCTGCCTTTGTATCTATGACAAGACTAGAATTCTCAGGCTCCTGGTTTCTAGCTTGGGGCAGGCAGGTGGGGGGAAGGAGGGGGCTAAACCACTGACACCAAACCAGTTATTCATGTTTTTCGGTCTCACATAAACTATTCACTTCCTGCCTGCAAATTTCTCGCAAGCTTGCAATGTTACTGCCCCGTGCCAAGTGTTGCTTCATCCAGTTTCACGGAAAAAAAACCCACAACCCGCCGAGCTCGTGCAATAAGCTAACATAGCCGTGGCTAGGTTTGTGCGACATGCTTAAACCCAGCTACCTGATTTCCACCCCACCCCCCCCTCCCCAACTCTAGTGTTTTTTTTCCCCAAGTGCAGGAAACACCCTGATTGAAATTTTCCTTCTTCAAATCTGGTTTAGTTGCAGTTGAGACGTGTTTCCTGGCTTTTGTGACTTCTTGTGCACGTCAATTCATTTTTATATCTACAGTAGTGGCCAAAATAGAATAGAATAGAATAATCAGAGTTGGAAGGGACCTTGGAGGTCTTCTAGTCCAACCCTCTGCCCAGCAGGAAAGCCTACACCACTTCAGACAAATGGTTGTCCAACATCTTAAAAACTTCCAGCGTTGGAGCATTTACAACTTCTGGTGGCAAGTCGTTCCACTGATTAATTGTTCTCACTGTCAGGAAATTTCTCCTTAGTTCTAAGTTGCTTCTCTCCTTGAGGAGTTTCCACCCATTGCTTCTTGTTCTACCCTAAGGTGCTTTAGAGAATAGCTTGACTCCCTCTTCTTTGTGGCAGCTCCTGAGATATTGGGACACTGCTACCATTATTATTATTATTATTTATTATTTTATTCAATTTGTATACCGCCCTTCTCCTAGTGGACTCAGGGCGGTGCACAGCCAGAACTAAAACACATACCAATACAAAATTTAAAATTATTAAAAGAATTACATACTTTGGCCCAAATTTAAAACAATTTGAATTAAAACCCATTGACAAATTAAAAGCTAAAAAACTAAAAAACTAAAAAAAAACTAAAAAAATGTCTCCCCTAGTCCTTCTTTTCATTAAACGAGATATACCCAATTCCAGCAACCGTTCTTCTTTATATGTTTTAGCCTCCAGTCCCCTTAATCATCTTTGTCGCTCTTCTCTGCACTCTTTCTAGAGTCTTCTTTATACTGTAGCTGCTATTCTAATAGCAAATCCTTCCTAAAACTCATGGCCTTACATTCTTGATTAAATTATCTTTCCATTGATATATAATTTTATGGTACTACTCCAAAGAAAAAGTGATGTGATTAAGTAGTTTTAGGCCTGGTGGCTCAGTAGACTGATAGCATTGTGATTAACACCAGCTGTCTGCAATTACTGTAAGTTCGAATCTCACCAGGCTCAAGGTTGACTCAGCCTTCCATCCTTTCTAAGGTAGGTAAATTGAGGACCCAGTTTGTGGGGGCAATAAGCTGACTTTGTATAAAAAAATATACAAAAGGATGAAGGCTATTGCTTAACGCATTGTAAGCCGCCCTGAGTCTCCATAGAAGGGCGGCATATAAATCAAAAAATTTTTAAAAATAAATACACTTTTCCCGAAAAGTTTCCACAATTTTGGCCACTACTGTAGAACCGCGCTCCGCTTTGCAAGTATTTTCAGTAGGTGATCACAGAGGCGTAAGATCTGGAGGGCAGCAGCTTTGTTATCTCAGTGGTAGTGGAGGCACTGGTGGAAGACCCTGGAAAGGATCTATCCACAGGGTCACCAACTTGCCATGGTCCCTTTCCCTGTGTTTGTTTGATTGGAGAACACGTAATCAATCCAATCAATCAATCAATCAAACAAACAAACAAACAAGTTTGATGTGATGACGCATAATCATAATTGGATCTGGATGGGGAGGAACAAACTCAGACTCAACCCATCCAAGACCGAGTGGCTGTGGTTTCCGTCATCCCGATATAGTCAGTTGGCGCCATCTCTGACTATTGGGGGCGAGTCGTTGGCCCCCGCAGATGGGGTTCGCAACTTGGGCATCCTCCTGGACTCGCGGCTGTCTTTAGAAGAGCATATGACGGCCGTAGCCAGGAGGACTTTTTATCAGGTTCGCCTGATTCGCCAGTTGCATCCCTTTCTGGATCGGGACTCGTTACGCACGGTCACTCACGCCCTTGTCACCTCACGCCTGGATTATTGTAATGCTCTCTACATGGGGCTCCCCTTGAGAAGCACCCGAAGGCTCCAACTGGTCCAGAATGCGGCCGCGCGGGTGGTAATGGGAGCAATGTGGCGCTCTCATGTAGCCCCCCTCCTGCGCGAGCTGCACTGGCTCCCAGTGGTCTTCCGGGTGCGCTTCAAGGTTTTGGTTACTATCTTTAGAGCGCTCCATGGCTCAGGACCAGGGTACTTACGAGACCGCCTCCTGCCACCAATAGCCTCTCACCGACCAGTTCCCTCCCATAGAGAGGGACTCCTCAGGGTGCCATCGGCCAAACAATGTCGACTGACGGCCCCCAGGGGGAGAGCCTTTTCTGTGGGGGCACCTACCATCTGGAACGGGCTTCCCCCGGAGTTACGAAACATCCAAGACTTACGCATATTCCGCCGTGCCCTGAAAACGTTTCTATTCCAACAAGCTGGTCTGGCCTAACTCTCCCTTTTTAATTTGGCTTTTAAACTGGCTTTTAAATCGGGTTTTAGACCTCTTTTAGATAAATTTGGATGTTTTAATCTTTGAGCCAAATTACTTAATCTGTTTTTTAAGTTTTTAACCTCTATATGTATTTGTATTTATTATGGCTGTTCACCACCCTGAGTCCTTCGGGAGTAGGGCGGTATACAAATATGAAAAAATAAATAAATAAATAAATAAATAAGTAAATAAATAAATAAATAAATAAATAAATAAATAAATAAATAATTGGTTGATCGGCTTGATAGCACATTACCAAATATACTTGATTGATTATTCCTACCGTTTGATGTAAGAACCAGCTTAAAGAAATATCCTTAAGAATGACAGCAATAAAGTAATCAATAACGGTGAAGAAGGTGGGTGTATTTTTATATTTCCAGATGCACTCTGTGTATGCTCAGAGGGCCTTCTTAGCAGGGGTCCCAATGGAATCGGAGCAAGCGGGCAAGGGAGACAAAGCCCACCCACTCCCCAAAATGGTGAGCCTATCCTTTGAGATCCCCCTCGAGTGGGCGCGCTCTGCACTGGCTCAGGAGCTCGCCGCGCCCAATCCGCAGGTTAGGAAGTTGCGATCTGGAAGTCAAGGCAGCTAGTAAAAGATAAGGGGGGGGGGCAAAAGAGAGACCCCCCCAGGCGGATCGGTGGGTCTCACCGTCCAAAATCAGAGCGTCTGGGTTCCTCTGGGTGCCTCTTTCCACGTCGCCCATGAGACCCACCGCGCTCTTGCCCAGGTTGGCGGCGGGCGGGATGGGCAGCAACCGAAAAGAGACCCACGCGCGGGACTCCCCACGCTGCCAGTTGCGGCTCCATCGCTCGCGCGGCGCTCCGCTCTGGTGGGCAAAAGCCTGCGGGCGATTCGTCTGGGGGCATTCATTCACACGACCCGTCCAGCCGCCTCGGGGTTGGATCGCTCGGGCTTTGAGTAGCCACGATGTGCTCCCTCCCTCCTTCCTTCCTTCCTTCCTTCCTTCGTTCCTTCCTTCGTTCCTTCCTTCCTTCCTTCCTTCCTTCTTTCTTTCTTTCTTTCTTTCTTTCTTCCTATCTCTTTCCTTTCTTCTCTTTCTTCCTTCCCATGTCTTTCCTCCCTCCCTCCCTTTCTCTTCCCATCTCCTTCCTTCCTTCCTTCCTTCCTTCCTTCCTTCCTTCCTCTCTCTTTCCTTTCTTCTCTTTCTTCCTTTCCAAGTCTTTCCTCCCTTCCTCCCTCCCTTTCTCTTCCCATCTCCTTCCTTCCTTCCCTTCCTTCCTTCTTCCTACCTCTTTCCTTTCTTCTCTTTCTTCCTTTCCAAGTCTTTCCTCCCTTCCTCCCTCCCTTTCTCTTCCCATCTCCTTCCTTCCTTCCCTTCCTTCCTTCTTCCTACCTCTTTCCTTTCTTCTCTTTCTTCCTTCCCATGTCTTTCCTCCCTCCCTCCCTTTCTCTTCCCATCTCTTTCCTTCCTTCCTTCCTTCCTCTTTCCTTTCTTCTCTTTCTTCCTTCCCATGTCTTTCCTCCCTCCCTCCCTTTCTCTTCCCATCTCTTTCCTTCCTTCCTTCCTCTTTCCTTTCTTCTCTTTCTTCCTTCCCATGTCTTTCCTCCCTCCCTCCCTCTCTTTTTCTTCCCATCTCCTTCCTTCCTTCCAATTCCTTCCTCCCCCTCCTTCCTTCTTCCCATCTCTTTCCTTTCTTCTCTTCTTTCTTCCTTCCCATGTCCTCCCTCCCTTTCTCTTCCCATCTCCTTCCTTCCTCCCTCCCTCCCTCCCATGTCCTTCCTTCCTTCTTCTTCCCATCTCTTTCTTTCCTTCCTCCCTCCCTCCCTCCTCCTTTCTCTTTCCTTTCTTCTCTCCCTTCTTCCTTCCCATGTCTTTCCTTCCTCCCTCCCTCCCTCCTTCCCTTTCTCTTCCCATCTCCTCCCTCCCTCCGTTCTTCTTCCCATCTCTTTCCTTTCATCTCTCCTTCCTCCCTCCCTCCTTCCTTTCTCTTTCCTTTCTTCTCTCCCTTCTTCCTTCCCATGTCTTTCCTCACTCCCCCTTCCTTCCTTCCCTTTCTCTTCATATCTCCTCCCTTCTTTCCTTCTTTTCCCCCCTCCCCCGTCCTGCAGATCTGGAGAACAGAAAGTACCCCAAAAGCAAATATATTTTGGGCAAGAGAGAACTCTTCCACAGGCAGACCAACAAAATAAGAGGCTGTCTGTCAAAAGATAGACACCCCCCACTCCCCAATGCCATGTCTAATGAATATAAACTGGAGCTTGGCCCTCCATTCTGGTGGCAATCTAGCATTTCCCTCCTGTGTGATTGCAGCTCTGATGCTACCAGCTCTATTCAATTACTTGAAAACATCCTTGAGATTTATTTTCCAGGCTGGCCTGAGATAACACGGAGAGATAAAATCTAAAAAAAAAAACCCCGGCAAGGTTTGGAAATGTCTCCACCTAGGCTGGGTAAGTGGAGGAGGAAAGGACTTGGCTATATCTCAGAGCAAAGTACAGATGGGCGAGGCGAGCAGATGCTCTGCAGATGTTTTCTCCAGCTTGGAGATGGATCGACAAGGCTTTGACTCAGGAGAAGAGGAAAAAACCCTCCATCCAGCTTTTTGCTTCCCTGTTTCAGGATCTCAATAATGACGAGTCACACCCTGGTCACCACTTCTTTACCCTCCTACCATCTGGAAGGAGATGCATAGCCAGCCGCACAAACAGGCTGAAGAACAGTTTTTATCTGTGGGCTGTCAAGACTCCTGAATGCAAAATAACATCATAACTACATAGTATGATGGGCTGCAGGGCTGGCGCAATGTGTAACATGTTCACACTGGCGCAATAGGACTGAGTGTTTGTTAATATGATTTATTGGGTATGGGGTTTTCTGTCTTCACTGTGAGTTGTTCTGTGTTGGGGGGGGGATGCACTGAGGGAGCTCCACCAATCTCATTGTACATACGTTGTGCACGGACAATAAAAGGTTTGAATTTGAATTTGAAACCTCTGCAAGGAAACCGCCAAACTCAGAGAACACCAAAATATCTTCCTTTTCAAGAAAACGTTTGCCAAGGACTTCAGAAACACAAACAAGATAAAAGAATTTTTTTTTTTTATTGGAACGTCAGCTGATAAACAAGGACACTTTAGAATTCAGACACGTTTTCACTGACCATTTTTTTTTCCTTTTGTATGCGATATTAAGAGCACTTTTGGTAAACGGGCTTAAAGAAAAGTTTCTTTGGTGTGTGTTTTTTTGGGGGGTTTTGCCCTTTGGGAAAACACCTTCCATTTGGACTCTTATCATTGCGAGCTGAATTAAAATTAACCATGAAATTAAAGTGGCCGGATCCCACTTTAATTTCGGAGAATGTTATAATATTTATAATATGGTTATATATTATATATATAATATATATAATATATATATAATATTTCAACACAGGTTCCTTGGTTCAGACAATTGAAAAGCCTTTAAGCATTCATCTGACAGGCCTACGATTTTTCTAACCTGTTTTCCTGTTCTTAAAACTTTACACACACACAATGCTGAATGCGATGATTACAATTAACCACAAGGCTGATTCAGTCACAATTACCTATAGTTCTGATTTCAATCAGATCTCAAGTTTACAAAATACACAATGCAAATATACAGAGATACGGGGCTTAAAACATCAGCGCGGTAGAGTATATTAGCAAAAAAGCTGAGATTTAGCACAAAAAAGGAAGCCTATGGGGTTTATTGGTCTTTCAGAGGAATTATTTTAAACTTGCTGAGAATGTGGAAATAGAGACAACAGTCACCGGGGGAGGCCATAATGTTAAATTAAGCTTCCTTTCAGGTAGATACATGACCATGTATCTGCTGATCCCAGACGTCTTAAAATAAACATCGAGCTTTTTAGCTTTTAGGAAATAATAAATTTAAGCTCAACTGAAAGATTCAAAGGCACCAGCCTCATTTCTGGCCATGAGATTATCTTCTTTATGGTTTTATTTTTCCGGGGGAGAAAAAAAATAAATAATCAAAACCAGGAAATGAAATACGTTCCTCTTTTTAAAGATGGTTTAAAAAGCAACTCTCTTGTTTTTATATATATATATTTTTAAAAAATGTACATAGCAAAACCAGATATTGGGTTACATGGCAAGAAGACGCTTATGAGTTACCTGAACATAACATGTCACTAACAAGCACATTATCTCCGTAACTACAATCTGTGCGTTGTTACAATCTCTTGGCAACAGGGCCACTATGGAAGATCTGACTTCTCGTAAGGGAAGCTGTCTTCCCAAGAGAGAAACGAAGAAAATATTTTTTTTGTTTAAAAAAAAAAAAATTCTTCAAAAAGCCAGACTCTAAACAATTATTTCACTCACCCTCCAAATATTTAAGAGCTGGAAGGCACTCAAAAAAAAGTCTCTCTTAAACTCCTTCCCATATAGACTTTTTTGCACGAAGGAGGAAAAACAATAAACATTTAATTTATGGCTTTGAGGATTAGATGGGCCAGATTTACAGAAAGAGGAGAGTGATCTTGTAAATTCTAAATGGAAGAGGTGAATTTATAATTGCAATAACTGGAAGTTACTTCTTGGTAACTTTTCTTTCTTCTTCCTTTTCGATTTTCCTTTCTTGCTCTTTAGCTTTGCCTTTGATCCTTTTCTTCTTTTTCTTCCTTGATGTTAGTTTGCATTCGGTTTTGTCTTCCTTTTTGAAAAAGCTTTAGTAAAAATTATATATGTATATGTATAAAAGAAATCTCTCTTTAAAAGGAGAGGTTCAACCTGGAATTAAGGAGAAATTTCCTGACAGTGAGAGCAATCAACCCATGGAACAGAAGTTGCCTTCGGAAGTTGTGGGAGCTTCATCATTGGAAGCTTTCAAGAAGAGACCGGACTGCCATCTGTCAGAAATGGTCTCCTGCTTGGGCAGGGGGTTGGACTAGATGACCTACAAGGTCCCTTCCAACTCTGTTAATCTGTATAATTTTTAAAACGGGAAGAAGCAAAATGGGACTTCTATTATTTGTTCAGAGGGACAACGCCAAGAATCCAGCTGATGCAAAATACTTACAAACTCTACATGGCTGTAATTTCTCCCCTAGCCGTCGCTGACTTTTGCATTTAACCTAGTTTCCCCACTCAAGAGCCCTTCTCTCTTTCACCAACGTGGCTGCCTTCGCTAGTGTCTCATTGCCATAATTCCTTGCAGCATGTCTATAGGCAGGGGGAAGACGATGGTGGAATTCTTCTCGGCGGCGATGGTGGTGAGAGTCTGCAGGTAGCGGAGCTGGAGGGCAGCGGGAGACTCCGAAATGACAATTGAGGCTTCCTTTAGCGCCCGGGAAGCGTTCATTTCGCCCTCGGCAGCGATGACCTGGAAGGGAAAGGAAAAAGACCCATGTCCAGTAAAGCTTTAAAACAGGGGTGTCAAACCGGATCCGGCCCACCGGGTGTTTAGATCCGGTTCGCGGGACTGCCCTGAAAACAGTGAAGGACCGGCCTGCGTGCAGCTCCGCCGAGCTCTTTTTTCACTGGCAGAAGGTTGCAGGAGGCGGTTGCAGCCGAAAACAGAGCTCGGGAGCCCGTTTTTGCTGGCAGAGCGCTCAGGCCACCACAGGCACCCCCGACACGAGTGATATTATTATTATTATTATTATTATTATTATTATTATTATTATTAATTAATTAATTTGATTTATATACCGCCCTGCTCCCGAAGGACTCAGGGCGGTGAACAGCCAAACAGTAAAAATACATAGATACAAAATTTAAAAAACAAAGTAAAATCGAATTAAACAATTTGGCCCAGACAAATTAAAACACCCCAATCATTTAAAAACCAATTAAAATTTGCATAATTAAAAAGAGGGAAAATATTAGGCCAGGTCCGCCTGGTGGAATAAAAAGGTTTTAAGAGCACAGTGGAAAGTGCGCAGATCCGGGATCCTCTGTATCTCCGGGGGTAGCTCGTTCCAGATAGTAGGTGCCCCCACAGAGAAGGCTCTCCCCCTGGGGGCCACCAGTCGACATTGTTTGGCCGATGGCACCCGGAGGAGCCCCTCTCTATGAGAGCGTACCGGCCGGTGGGAGGCTATTGGTGGTAGTAGGCGGTCCCATAAATAACCAGGTCCTAAGCCATGGAGCGCTCTAAAGGTGGTAACCAAAACCTTGAAGCGCACCCAGAAGACCACCGGGAGCCAGTGCAGCTTGTGCAGGAGAGGTGTTACATGGGAACGCCATGTCACTCCCATAACCACCCACGCGGCCGCACTCTGCGCCAGTTGGAGCCTCCGGGTGCTCCTCAAGGGGAGCCCCATGTAGAGAGCGTTACAATAATCCAGGCGGGAAGTGACGACGGCATGCGTAGGGAGTCCCGATCCAGAAAGGGATGCAACTGGCCACGCCCACCCTGGCTACGGCCTTATACCGCCACCCCCCCCATCCCCCGAGGTCAAACACAACCCTGATGCGGCCCTCAATGAAATCGAGTTTGACACATGGAGGAACAATACTGCATATGGGGAGGGTAGGTATGAGGTGCTCATGCTTGTCCAAAGTTACGGTTGGATAGATCAGACTCAGATTTCAAGATTATCCTCCTTGCTAGCATATTTGCTTTTCCTGTGGGACAACTCGGTGAGAAATTTGTGTGTTTGTCTTCCTGATTTCTGCGGTGGCGACAACAACCACACAAAGGGGCTTAACCTTGTGGGTTTTCCCGAGCACCTGCAGAGTCACACACATTTAAGTAAACCTAAGCCCTGCCTGCATGTTACAACAGAACAGAAGGGCCTTTGATACTCCTAAGTCACAGATCTGATTTAAATGAAGTTCCACTCCTATTAAAAAAGCATTTCCAGACCTGTAATCACGGCCCTTGCTCAATTATGAACGTGTTTCCCAATCAGAAAATATATGTTTTCTGAGGTTTTTGTGGGTTTTTGCGGGTGTTTGTATGTAGGTCTTTGGTTATTCGGGTTTTCTCCCGCGTAAAATTGGAAGTGTCTTGGCGACGTTTTGACGAAGTCTCATTCGTCATCTTCAGGCTGGTGTTTTCGGCTTCATGCTTCTAGGAGCAATGTGTGATCGCAGCTGTTTCTTCCTTTTAACTGCCAGTGGGGGTGTGAACTGATTGGGTGGAGGTGTGTTCTGATTGGTTGGGGGTTTGGCTGTGCTATGATTGGATGGGAGAAATTTTACGTGGGAAAAAACCCGAATAACCAAAGACCTATATACAAACACCCGCGAAAACCTCAGAAAACATATATTTCGCTGATGAAGAAATAAAGGGAGACTAGTACAGATCTATTTCAAGCTATTTAGCTCTCATCAGCTAGCCATACCCTTCCTCGGATATGCAGGGAGCCCAAGTTCGAAATATAAATTTTATATATATAAAATTTATACCAAATGGTATATAAAATTTATACCAAATGGTATATAAAATTTATACTAAATGTTATATAAATATATGCCAAATTTATATATTCTGGGCATTGAGTTCGGGTCAAATCCGGGCAGAAAGAAAAACATTTTCTTAGCTTCCTTCCCTCTCTCTCTCTCTCTCTCTCTCTCTCTCTCTCTCTCTCTCTCTCTCTCTCTCTCTCTCTCTCGAGTGGGGCAGGAGAAAAAACCCCACCACCCTATCCAAGCTGAATGAAAATGCTGGTAGGAATAATGAAGTAACACATTAAATGAAACAAATATACACCATTACCCACCTTTGCCCTGGCTTCTCGAGTAGCTTCGGCTTCAGCCGCCATGGCCCTTTGAAGCTGGACAGGTAACTTCACATCCTTGATTTCCACCCGTTCCACTTTTATGCCCCAGTCGTCCGTGGCATCGTCCAAAGTAGCCTGTTGGGAAGGAAGGAAGGAAGGAAGGAAGGAAGGAAGGAAGGAAGGAAGGAAGGAAGGAAGGAAGGGAGTTGCAGTCCACACCTCTTAAAGGTTGAGAAACACTGATCTAAAGGTACTTCGGATGCAAACAGGAGTTGTGATCCTGGGTCTCAATAAATAGAGGTTGTCTTTAAATTACTACCTTCAATTTAATGACGGTTCAAAGTTACAATGGCACCGGAAAAAGTGATTTATGACCTTTTTTCACATTTATTGTGTATCTATGGCAGTAGTGGGATTCAAAACCTTGCTGCTGGTCTATGGAGATTCTCAGTCATCCGTCAGCTCATGGTTGTCCTAAAGGTGCTTTTTCAAGAGGCTGGTTTGTATTCGAAGACGTTTCGCTTCTCCTTCCAAGAAGCTTCTTCCGCTCCGACTGAATGGTGGGAATGGATGGATTTATATGTTCAATCAGAACCGAAGAAGCTTCTCGGATGAGAAGCGAAACATCTTCAAAGAAAAACCCAAGGAAGGAAGTCCAGTTGCCTCTTGGGAAAAAAAAAAACACCTTTGGGACTAATGTGCCATGGCAACAACCCCGTGGCCACTTGGTCAACATTCGGACGCTCGACCACGCGTTCATATTTGTGTTCCCCTTTTGCGGCCTTGTGACAACCCAAATCAAGGGGGAAACCAGATTCCTTTAACGACCGTGTTACTCAGTTAACGATGGTGGGGGTTCCCTTAACAACCGGGGCAAGAAATGCCGTAAAAAATTGAGCAAGCCTCCCTGTCTCGCTTAGCAACAGAAACGCTGGGCTCAATTGAGGTCGTAAGTCGAGGACTGCCTATAAATTCCCCCACCCTTGAAAAATATCGATATAGGGGCGTTCCCACTTCTTCCAGAAGCCTTTTTTTTTTTTTTTTAGTTGCTTATATCTTCAGAACAAGTAAATCTTCCTTTCCATCGAAGGACGTCCAATTTTACTTACCTGCATGCTGTGAGCAATTTCTTCCCGGTCGGAAAGGATCTGGGAAAGGTTCTTGGTTCCCAGCACGTTCCTCAGAGTAGTTTGAGCCAGCAGCCGAGTAGCCGAGTCGGCATTGGTGATGTTTGCTACGGCGAGAGTGGCGTTCTGCACTCGGTAGTAGACTACTCCATCTACGTTGACCGTCACAGAGTCTTTGGTGAGGATCTTAGTGAGGAAGAGGAGGAAGAGGAGGAGGAGGAGAAGAAGGCCCGGAGAGTCAGCGCTTGTTGACAAACTCTTAATAAGACTGACGCAAACAGCTTATTTCCAAACAAACAAAGAGAGAGCTGGCTTTGGGGAATCAGCTAATTAGTCAAAGGAGTTCTGGACTGTTTCATAATCCAAACAATTCTTCGCTTACGGCTTTTCAGCTGGGGGACATCACTTGTCAACACTTTGGGGGAACCCCTGAACCCTCACTGCCTTCTAGCACAGAGGACATCACCTAGTTGGGTCATGAAACGTCTGCAAGAAAACAACCCGAGCTCAGAGAGCACAGGCAGAGAAACCCAGATAAGCAGGGATTAATACCAGACAAACAATCCAGCAGAAAACAATAGCTTAATCAAGGAAATAGAAAGAGGGGAAAAACACATACCCATCAACAATGATAGGGTAAGCCACTAGTGTATAAATGAGCCACTTCCAAATATTATCTTATTCTTGACCTAATAAATGCTTCATTCCCCTTTTGCCAAGGGAACAGATCCTTTGCCTGTCCACCAACACCAAGTCACGGGAGCTCACCCCATTACGCGGCACTAGGGATTCGAACCGCTGAGCTGCCAACCTTTCGATCGACAAGCTCAGCATCTTAGCCCCTGAGCCACCGCGTCCCTCACGGTTAGGAAGCTTCTCCTTAATTCCAGGTTAGAACATTTCAGTGACAACGCAACCCCAACAGAAACATTAAAAAGGAGCCGTGAAAAGCCTCGTGGGATTGTTTTGCATAAGGATTAACCTAGAGACACAAAACCTGTTTGCAAAAGGAGAGGAAGGGTTCCTGTGGAAACACCATACCTGTTATCTGATTTGAACATTAGGCCAAGACAGGTATTTAAAGAAAGTTAGTTTGGTTTCTCAACCACAAGGGACTGCGTTGACCCAAGCCAACCACCTCATCATGATTGAAGGCATCCGTCCACCTAGAAATGCACCTGGCTGTAATTATGCTTCTTTCATGGATAAATTGGAGCAGGTCTTCCCAGATCCCAATGGATCCTGCTGTGGTCATGCTTAGCTTAGTCTTTCTTGGAATCGAACCCCGATAAAAATTTGGTGTGCGTTATTATAGCCACTGTCAGAACTCTTTCTATTTTTAGCAATGTCAACAAGGCAATTACAGGATGTTCAGGCTTCCGCTGTTCAGAAGTGGGACGTGACATGCCTGCACTGATCTTTTTTCAGGAGAAATGCAGCTTCTGATTTAGGACAGGGACACAAAAACAAATACGAGGCCCCTTAATCTGTGCTGGGTTTTTCCTCACTGGAAAAACATTGCTTGCAAAAATGATTCATGGGTGCTTTTTAAATTGCCTTTCAGGGTGCAAAATGCTCTCACAGTAAGTCTCGGAGACCGAATACTATAAATGCACAGAGGAGGAGGAGGAGGAGGAAGAAGAAGAAGAAGAGGAAATGCGAAGGCGGAAGAGGAGGAAGAAAACGAGTGGGAGTAGGAAGAAGAAGAAAGGAGGAGGAGGAAGAAGAAATGAAGGGAAGAAGGAAGAAGAGGAAGAAATGAGGAGAAGGAGGAAGAAGAGGAAGAAGAAGATGAGTAGGAGTAGGAAGAAGAAGAAGAAAGGAGGAGGAGGAGGAGGAAAAGAAGGAGGAGGAAAAAGAAGAAGAAATGAGAAGGAGGAAGAAGAGGAAGAAGAAGAAGAGGAAGAGGAAGAAATGAGGAGAAGGAAGAAGAAGAGGAAGAAGAAGATTAGGAGGAGGAAGAAGAAGAAGAAGAAAGGAGGAGGAGGAGAAAAAGAAGGAGGAGGAGGAAGAAGAAGAAATGAGAAGGAGGAAGAAGAAGAAGAAATGAGGAGGAGGAGGAAGGAGACGAGGAGGAGGAGGAGGAGGAGGAGGAGGAGGAGGAGGAGGACTTGCCAAATCTTCTCAGAGGCAAGCAAATGAGAAAGATCTCCATCAACTCAGAAACCAAGCACTTAACATGTTCAGTTCATTGTGCAGAGCCCCAATTTTCTCAGCCACCAGCAGAACCAGATCAAGAGATAGCAGGACAGGTGAAGCTCTGCAGGAAACACCCTCCCCTCCTCCTATTGTGCAGCTTTGAGTCAAACTGGCATTTCGACCGCAACATTTGCAACAGTGGCATGGACTGGAGAATCAGGCGGGAGGTGGGGAGCGGAGACTATTTATATATCCAGTATGCTCGGAGGGAAGCCAAGAGAGCAAGGAAAGGGAACACTTACTTCCTGCGGTGGAATATCGAATGAGATGGTCCTCATGTCCACTTTGATGATGTTGTCCGTACAAGGCAAGACAAAAAACAGCCCTGCAAGGGGAGGGGGGGAGAAATATTAAAAAATTGTACATTTTTTAATTTTGGCTGTTCACCGCCCTGAGTCCCTTCTGGGAGAAGGGCGGTATACAAATTAAATTAATAAAATAAATAAATAAATAAATAAATATTGAATTCAGGGTCAGTGGGTACACGGAAGATACTTAATCCAGCTTTCCCCCCAAACAGTCCCTTCTGCATTGCTGGCAATTCCAAAAAACTCTGCGGTCATCACGAGGGTCAGATTTGAAAAGCTTGCCTTGGGAAAGAGGGGAGAAGGAGAGGAAGGGTTGTTGTAAAATAAGGGAGATAGAATGGTAGAAGAGCAACCCCGAGTAGACCCTAATTTATTTATTTATTTTAGGTTGAAGAATGAACTAATATAAAAGTTGAAAGATAATATGTATGATTAATAATGGATAAGAGATTGTACCGGGGTGAAATGCTCCCGGTTCGTACCGGATCGCCCGAACCGGTAGCGATGGTGGTGGGTGGTTCGGAGAACTGGTAGCAAAAATCCCTGCGCCCCCCCCCCCCCACCAACCATGCCCAGCTGAGCCGCACGATCATCAGAGGCTTTTTTAAAATTATTTTTAAAAGCATTTTTTCTACAGCCTCTTCCGACGGAAAAATGCTTTTAAAAGTAAAAAAAAAAAAAGCATCTGATGATCGCGCGGCTCAGCTGGGATCGTCAGAGGCTTTTCAAAGCATTTTTTTCTGCAACCTCTTGGCCGAAGAGGTGATTAAAAAAAATGCTTTGAAAAGTCTCTGACGATCCCAGCTGAGTTGCCTGATGTCAGAGAGGCATTTTTTAAAAAGCCTCTCTAACGATCCCAGCTGAGTTGCCTGATCGGCAGAGGCTTTTCAAAGTATTAGAAAAAATGCTTTGAAAAGTTAAAAAAAAAAAAGTTGGACACGCCCACCCAGTCACATTACACCCCCCTACCAAGCCACACCCACAGAACCGGTAGTAACAAATTTTTAAAAAAATTTAAAAAGAGCCTGGATAGCTCAACAGACAGAGCACTGTAATTTAACACCAGCTGCCTGCAATTACTGTAAGTTCGAATCTCGCCAGGCTCAAGGTTGACTCTTCCATCCTTTCTAAGGTAGGTAAATTGAGGACCCAGTTTGTGGGGGCAATAAGCTGACTTTGTATAAAATATACAAAGTATGAAGGCTATTGCTTAGCACATTGTAAGCCACCCTTAGTCTCCGGAGAAGGGCGGCATATAAATCAAATTAAAAAAAAAATTACATTTCACCCCTGGATTGTACACTTAAGTATGTTTATGAGAAATAAAAATAAAAAAAGTTTCCAAACAAAAAGAAGATTTAAAAAGCTTGCCTTGGTTCAAACTTCACCAGATTTCCCTTTTATGGAATACTGAGAGATGGAAAGAAGAAGAGGAAGGAGGAGGAGGAGGAGGAGGAATAATGGAGTGAAGGATATAACCATACAGAATAACTGACTAACAGAGATGGAAGGGACCTTGGAGGTCTTCTAGTCCAACCTCCTGCTGAAGAAGCAGACCCTATAACAGTGAGGGCGAACCTTTTCGGCACCGAGTGCCCAAACCGGAAACCCAAAAACCAGCTGCCCAGAGCACGCATTTCTGTTTTTTGGGCATTTTTCAGGCGGTTTTTCAGCTGTTTCCAGGCCATTTCCAGGACCATGGAGATTTTGCAGTATCCTTCCCCTGCCACGCCCACCAAGCCATGCCCACTAAGCCACGCCCACAGAACCAGTAGTAAAAAAAATTGGATTTCACCACTGCGTGTACCATATTCATAACTCACCTGGCCCCTTTGCACCTCCTTTTAGGATACGTCCAAGTCTAAAGATGATGGCTCGCTCATATTCCTTGACAATCTGCAATTGAGAGGAGAGGAAGCCACGGTTGGTTTTTCCAAGCATTGCTTTAAATAATCTATACACCCCAGTCTATTTCCACCCACCCACCCACCCCAATCTTCACATCTAGCACATGTGGACCAAAATATAGAGGAGAAGATCACACAGAAGTGCAAGTAATGTCCAAAAACTCTTTATTGGGACATACAGTGTCCTTGGTGGTAAATCAGCATTCCTATTGCTTGATGAGGGGCTTCAAACTCTTCCCTGGCTGTTTTTGTCCCTGCTCGTCCAACAATCTTAATAGCTTCAACATTGAATGTGTGTCCTCGTTCATTGCAACGTGAGGCTACCAGGAAGTTTGGGTCTCCTCGTTTGACCACTTGCAATCTGGTGGTGGGCTCCTTCTCACCTGTCCTACCTAGTCACAAGGGCACTAAATAATCTGCATGGATTACTCTGGTGACTAGATAAGACAAATGGGCTCCAGCAGGAGTCCAAAAGATTGGAAGATGAAACCTTTGGTCCCGGTGACCAGCCCAGATTAGATCCTCCAACATTATCCCGGGACATGTGGTTTAAAAAAACAAACAAACAACTTTTCCTTTTTACCTTTATGCAGAACCAAATGGAAATAGGAGCAGTGACAACCACGAGTACGAATGAAAATATAACCAGGATCCAGCCACAGATCCCAAGGCTGCCGGAATTGCCATCTAGAAGAAAAAAAAAAAAGAGATGTTTCATTTTACGACCTTTCTTGTGAAGCGAATCACTTGCCGTCGTTAAATTAGTCGCACGTCTGTTAAGGGAATCTGGCTTCCCCATTGACTTTGTCTTCTCAGAAGGTCGCAAAAGGGGATCCCGGGAACACTGCGACGGTCATAAATATGAGCCGGTTGCCAAGCATCGGGATTTTGATTACGTGACCACGGGAAACTGCAACGGTTGTAGGCATTATTGGGATTCAGCCGGTTCGGCTCGTTTGGGTGAACCGGTAGTTAAATTTCTGGCTGGCCCCATCCCTTCCCACCCCTCCCTTTCCAGGAGTCCCCAAGCATTCCATTTTGGCTCCCAGGTAAGTACAAAGAGGCCTCCTAGGCTCAAAACATGGCGTGAGGGGGCGGCGCATTCCCTCCCACCCCCACTGCGGCTCTTTTTTGCTCCCAGGGGGGTGCAGGAGGCCGAATGCTGCCTGTCACACCCACTGTGGCCACGCCCACCATGGCCACGCCCACCCAGCTGGTCATTAGGACAGAGAACTGGTTGTTAAATTATTTGACTCCCACCACTGGCAACTCGTAGGCCTGAAAGATGGTAAATAGGTTCCCAGCGCTATTGTAACTGAACAGTCGCTAAACAAATGACCGTAAGTCAAGAAGTACCAGCTTCTTAAAAACCGATGCAGAAATTAGCAGAATTAACTTCCCGTCTCAAGCAATCGCCCAGTGGTTTCCCCAGTGGTGAAATCTAAAATTGGTTACTACCGGTTCTGTGGGCGTGGCTTGGTGGGAGGGTAATGTGACTGGGTGGGCGTGGCCATTTTTTTTTTTAACTTTTAAAACCATTTTTTCTACAACCTCTTTGGCGAAGAGGTTGTAAAAAAATGCTTTCAAAAGGCTCTGACGATCCCAACTGAGTTGCCTGATCGTCAGAGGCTTTTTTTTTTCTTTTAAAAGCCTCTGACGATCAGGCAACTCAGCTGGGATCGTCAGAGGCTTTTAAAAGAAAAAAAGCCTCTGACGATCAGGCAACTCAGCTGGGATCTTTGCCGATCACAGCTGAGCCGTGCGATCATCAGAGGCTTTTTTTTTTTCTTTGCAAAGCTGAACTGTTGGATTTAGTGATTCTGTTTTCATAAAGACGTAGGAAATTGCACGATCAATTTCTGGTGGTTTCCCGGGAGACGTTTTCCTGACATTTCTTTTAGTGCTTGTTCCTTTCGGGAGTGAAAAACAACCCGAAAACAACTGCAACAACTTTGGATCAGGAAAAGGAGCGATGAAAAAGGGGCGTCTTGGCAAGAAATGGAGCCTGGATTTTTGAGAGAGCGATGTTCTCAAAGTAAGTTCAAGAGTCAGGGCTGTTGAACGTTCCAAACTTTGGAAAGAATGTGTGGGAAAGAGAAAAAGGAAACAAAGAAGAAGAAGAAGAAAAAACAGGAAGGAAAATGTGAATTAACCACTGGCAAATGCATTTTCCCATGCTAGTTCATTCTCCCTGGCACCACTCATGAAAAGAGCTTGGCTTCAAACATCTCCAAGAAGCCTACAAAGAAGAGAGGGATGGTTACTTGGTTACCAAGCCCACATTTGGAAAGCCTCTGCTTAATCATGGCTTAATCCTACTTAGTTACTTAGGACAATACAGCCAGTTGCCCAGAAAAAGAGCTGGACTCCCCTTTATTGAATCTACTCAAGCAAAGGCTGGACACTCAACTCTCTAGGATGTTTTCATTGGAATTCCTGCAGGCTCTCCCTTCCAACTCTGGGTTTCTGTACTGTTTTGTTTTCTTGCACATGACACCTGACATTGTGGTTAAGTTCAGGTCATAAAGCAGGACATAAAAGGACAGTGAATGAAAAAGCTATATAGATAGATGGGGGTCTCCTTCCAGACTTCCACATCAAGAGGAAGCTGCTTCTTCTTCATAGTCTTCTTCTCCTTCTCCTTCTCCTCCTCCTCCTCCTCCTCTATCATCATAGTCATCATCTCCTTCTCCTTCTCCTTCTCCTCTTTCTCTTCATCCTCCTCTATCATCATTTTCTCCTCCTCCTCCTCCTCCTCCATCTTCTTCTTCTTCTTCTCTCCTCCTACTTCTCCTCCTCCTCATTTCTTCTCCTCCTCCTCCTCCTCCTCCAAGCAAACTCCACTCCCACTCTGTTATTTCTCCTCCTCCTCCTCCTCATTCTTCTTCACCTTCATCTTCTCCTCCTCCTCCTCCTCCCTATCCTTGTTCCTGTCCTCCTTATTTATCTTCTCCTTCCCTTTCTCCTTCCCCTTTTCCCTCCTCATTTTCCTCCATCTTCTCCTTCCTCTTCTTCTTCTCCTTCTTCCCCTTGTTCTTGTCCTCCTTGTCTATCTTCGCTTCCCACTCCCACTACAATAATGCTCCGGACACATCTTTATCAAAATTAAGTAAAATGCAACCAACCCCTTCTATCCTAAAAACCCAAGGAGGAAACGACTGCCAAAATCTGCTACTCAAGCTACATTTTCAGATACAAATTTTGGAATTGCATCAAAGCAAATTGCTACCGCCCATTTGCTTCGGGCCTAAGAGAGGGAGCATGAAAAATGCAGTAAAAATTAACTCAGCATTAAAACAGGTTTGCATTTTTCAGGGTGGCGGTTATAGAAACAATATGTTTCAGGAATGATAAGCTATCAGCAGCGACTATCACCCTGCAGACACCAATTTTTATTCATCGTTTGTGCCGGCCAGGATGCCTTTTTTTTTTCCTCCCTGGAAAATCGCTTAGCTAAGCTTCAAATGTGAACTGAATGTAATGTTGCCAAGGTGGTACATATTTAAATGGTGCGTAGTCCAAACATTTATTCTTCTAAGAGAGGGGAGCCTGGCATGCTATGGTTCAGGAGGTTGCGAAGACTCAGACAAGCTTAACAACGACAACAAAGAAAGGCTTAACCTGGGAAGGCAACTACACATTTCTTTCAAGACATTTGACTGTTAAGCCAAGGAGGACATCCAGTGAAGTGACAAGCTAAATCAGCCACTGAACCTCAATCCATCCATTTTTATTAGAGTCCTTGACAAATAAAAGTATTAAAAGCATTAAATATCAATAGCAATAGCAGTTATATACCGCTTCACAGTGCTTTACAGCCCTCTCTAAGCGGTTTACAGAGTCAGCCTCTTGCCCCCCAACAATCTGGGTCCTCGTTTTACCCACCTCAGAAGGACGGAAGGCTGAGTCAACCTTGAGCCAATAGGAATCGAACTGCTGGCAGTTGGCAGAATTAGCCTGCAATACTGCATTCTAACCACTGGGAGGGAGGGAAGGAAGGAAGGAAGATAAGGAAGGAATAACAATAGCACTTAGACTTATATACCACTTCACAGTGCTTTTACAGCCCTCTCTAAGCAGTTTACAGAGTCAGCCTCTTTCCCCCAACCATCTGGGTCCTCATTTGACCCACCTCGGAAGGACGGAAGGCTGAGTCAACCTTGAGCCTGGTGAGATTCGATCTACCAAACTGCTGGCAGCCGGTGATCAACAGAAGTAGCCTGCATTACTGCACTCTAACCACTGTGCCACCATGGCTCATTAAACCAATTAAACCATTAAAACCAATAAAAGATGAAAATTAGGACTGACAGAATAATATGTTGCGATCAGTAATGGATTCTCAGTGGGCAGTTTGCCTAATTTTAAAACATACAGCGTAACAGAAATCGGCCGAGTTCAGAAAAAAAACAAACCCTATTTTGTCCTGGCTGAGAAATTCTGGGAGTTGAAGTCCACAAGTCTTAAAAATTGCCAGGGTTGGAGACTCTTGCCTTAAACGAGTAACAAATTAGTTAACAGAAAAACACGAATAATAAAAAACATTATTTTTATTAATGTTTATTAAAAACATTAAGAGCCGTGAGGGTGCAGTGATTAGAATGCAGTACTGCAGGCTACTTCTGCTGATTGCCGGCTGACTGCAATTTGGCAATTTGAATCTCACCAGGCTCAAGGTTGACTCAGCCTTCCATCCTTCCAAGGCCGGTAAAATGAGGACCCAGATTGTTGGGGACAAGAGGCTGGCTCTGTAAACCGCTTAGAGAGGGCTGTAAAGCACTGTAAAGTGGTATATAAGTCTAAGAGTTATCTATCTATCTATCTATCTATCTATCTATCTATCTATCATCTATCTATCTATCTATCTATCATCTATCTATCTATCTATCTATCTATCTATCTATCTATCTATCCATCCATCCATCCATCCATCCTATCTAGATCTAAGCCGTGGTATTCAGTGCTTAGAATGCAGTTTTGCAGGCTGACTCTGTCCACTGTCAGCAGTTCAAATCTCACCGGCTCAAGGTTGACTCAGCCTTCCATACTTCCCAGATGGGTAAAATGAGGATCCAGATTGTTGGGAGCAAGAGGCTGGCTCTGTAAACTGCTTAGAGAGGGCTGTAAAGCACTGTAAAGCGGTATATAAGTCTAAGAGGTATTGCTATCTATCTATCTATCTATCTATCTATCTATCTATCTATCTATCATCTATCCTATCTAGAGCTGAGCCATGGTATGAAGTGCTTAGAATGTAGTTTTGCAGTCTGACTCTGTCCACTGTCAGCAGTTCAAATCTCACCAGCTCAAGGTTGACTCAGCCTTCCATCCTTCTGAGGTGGGTAAAACGAGGACCTAGATTGTTGGGGGCAAGAGGCTGGCTCTGTAAACCGCTTAGAGAGGGCTTTAAAAGCTCTGTGAAGCGGTATATGAGTCTAAGAGCTATTGCTGTCTGTCTGTCTGTCTTCTGTCTCTCTCTCTCTCTCTCTCGATCTATCATCTATCTATCTATCTATCTATCTATCTATCTATCTATCTATCTATGTAAGTCAAAGTGCTATTGCTATTATAGAAAAGTATAAAAGGGATAAAAATTATTCTTAATGATAAGAAAGATAAAACCGGAATTCCAAAATCCTACGTTAGAAAAGTTGTAGTTTCAATGCTCCCCTGTCCAAATGGTGTTGTGTTTTTTTTTTATATCGCCTCCTCAAAACTGCTGTGGGATGTGCATTGCACCTCCTAAACAGGATAAATCCTCCTTTCCTTTACAACTGCCTGAACTCATTGCCCTGTTTCCCAAGAACAACGTCAGGCTTGTCAAGGCCAGCCTACGTAATGCTGGCTGAAAGTCCAAAGTTTCTAAGTCCTACGATTACCATGGCCTTAAAAATACAGATAGTCAAGGCTGTCCCGCCGGAGAAGAGCTGCAATCAAAGAATGGCACTGCAGAAGGGAGACGACGGACTCTCGCGCGCAAATGCGCAAATCTCTTTCCCAATCCAGACTCCAGATATTCTGACAAGAAGACTTGGGAGTCCTGGATTTGCCCTTTGTGTCTCTTGCAGCCCGTTCGAGAAATGCTGGGGAGATTCTAAGCTTGCGCAATGCCAAAAAGCCCCTCCAAAGGGGGGAGAAAAATTGCAGAGAAGGAAGGGTTGGGCAAGGCGAAAATAACTCTTCAAAACCCCCAAATTCTCAAGTTCTCTGAGCACAAACTGGCAGATTGATCTGAACAAAATAAGCCTGCAAGAAATGAGAAGCTGCCAACGGTTCTTAAGTTTCATATTTACAAGTCTCTCCCTCAAAAAAAACCACCAGTCAAAATACTCTGAAGTATTTTTTTTTCCTTTTCTCTCCACTTCTGTGTCCTTCCAGTAGGGATGTCCCCATTGGTGAAATCCTCCGTGGTTTGCCACCATTTCTCTTAAGGAGGCTTAAGAAGGTAAGTAGAACAGCAACGGGTGGGAACAGCTGTGCCGCACGATTTAGATTCGCTAAAAGATTTCCTGCTTTCTAGCAAATATAAATTGCGTGGCACAGCTCATCATTGGAAATAGCTTTTATTACTACCAGTTCGCCCAAACTGGTGCGAACCGGTAGCATTTCACCCCTGAACTTGTCCCCCGTTTGATATTTGGGTCTGTCAGACAATCTTCGGGTTGTTCCAGTGACCTCAATCCAGTGGTGAAATGTAAAATTTGTGAGCGTGGCTTGGTGGTGATGGGGTAATATGACTGAGTGGGCGTGGCCAACTTTTTTTTTTTTTTTTACTTTTAAAACCATTTTTTCTACAACCTCTTCGGGGTTGTTAAAAAAATGCTTTTAAAGCCTCTGACGATCCCAGCTGACTTGCCTGATCGGCAGAGGCTTTCTTTTTTTAAAAAAAAATAGTCTCTGACGATTCCAGCTGACTTGCCTGATCAGCAGAGGCATTTTTTCCTTTTAGAAACATTTTAGGAGCATTTAGAAAAAATGCTTTTTTAAAAAATTTTAAAACAAACTTTATTAAATTATCAAACAATTATAAAAACAATTAAAACCATAATAAAATATTCATATATATATAGATCATATCTTATAGTTGACATTTCATTTCTATTCTTTTACATATCTATATATATTCTTCTCCTCTACACATTATATATTTCATAACCTAGTCCCACATTCATCCTCATGACGGTGAAGTCATTGTTGGTATTTATATGAAATAAGCATGGAAATACACTCCCAATTATCAGTTCTTAATTTAAAATTCACTATTAGGAAAAAAGAAAAGAAAAGAAAGAAAAGTAAAATTTAATACTCATCAAGATTATCTTTATACTTTACTAAGTATATCCTTATCCACTTTCTTTTCGCTTAATCCAATCATACCACTTGCCCCATACCTTAAAATACTTTGAGCTTTCCTTATCCTTTAATTTCAGAAAAAATGCTTTTAAAAGCCTCTGATGATCCCAACTGAGCTACGCGATCATCAGAGGCTTTTTTTTTTTTTTACTTTTAAAAGCATTTTTTCAGCCAAAGAGTTTGTAGAGAAAAATGCTTTTAAAAATTAAAAAAAAAAAGCCTCTGATGTTTGCACAGCTTAGCTGGGCAATGGAGAGGGGGGAGGAGAGACAGGGATTTTTGCTACCGGTTCTCCGAATCACCTGCCTCCATCACTTCTGCACCAGGAACATTTCAGCCCTGCCTCAGTCCAACGGAAGAAAACAAGAGATAAGAGCAGAACAGAATAAGGCAGCGCTTCCGAAGACGAGCTTCAAAAAGGAAGCCAAACCATTGTGACATTCTTAGGAGTTGGCAAAAGGTTTAGGGTGGGGTGAGGTAGGGATGCTCGGAAGAAGGATTGGAAAACCTCATGTCAGAGGAGCAAGGTGGGGCTTCTGCCTGCCTGGAAAGAGTGTAGAAAGAGTGAACTTGTCATAGTTGTGCCCTGCAAGCCGCAACCAACGAACTCGGAAGGAACTTCTCTTCCGAAACAGTTGCGAAAGGCATACGCAACAGGTGGACTTCAGTTATTCTGTAGGACATCTCTTAGCTTCTTTCATGACTGCTGGTTGAGACTGTGGGACGTGTGGCTTTGCCAATATCTGAAGCTCTGCCTGTTGTGTCCCTCAGAAGGTACTTATGGAAATGTCTATGGAGGTTCTCAATCATCCAGGTCGTGGTTGTCCCAAAAGTGTTTTTTTCTAAAAGCAACTGGACTTTCTTGGTGGTTTTTTTCTCCCCATTCTTGGAAACGTGTCACTTCTCATCCAAGAAGCTTCTCCAGTTGAAGAACTGAGCTGAAGAACTGGAAAAAACCAAGGAAGTCCAGTTGCCTTTTAAAAAGAACCATAGAATAGAATAGAATAGAATAGAATAGAATAGAATAGAATAGAACAGAACAACTGGTAGAATAGAATAAGGGGTGGAATATAAGAGGAGAGAATTAGAATAGAATAATGGATAGGATAGGATAGGATAGGATAGGATAGGATAGGATAGGATAGGGAAGGGAAGAGAAGAGAAGAGAAGAGAAGAGAAGAGAAGAGAAGAGAAGAGAAGAGAAGAGAAGAGAAGAGAAGAGAAGAGAAGAGAAGAGAAGAGAAGAGTAGAATAGAATAGAATAGAATAGAATAGAATAGAATAGAATAGAATAGAATAGAATAGAACAGAACAGAACAGAACAACAGGTAGAATAGAATAAGGGATAGAATACAAGAGGAGAGAATTAGAATAGAATAATGGATAGGCTAGGATAGGATAGGATAGGATAAGATAGGAGAGGGAAGAGAAGAGAAGAGAAGAGAAGAGAAGAGAAGAGAAGAGAAGAGAAGAGAAGAGAAGAGAAGAGAAGAGAATAACAGACTTGGAAGGGATCTTGGAGGTCTTATAGTCCAACCCCCTGCTTAGGCAGGAAACCCCACACCACTTCAGACAAATGGTTATCCAACCTCTTCTTAAAAACTTCCAGTGTTGGAGCATTCACAACTTCTGGAGGCAAGTTGTTCCACTGATTAATTGTTCTAACTGTTAGGAAATTTCTCCTTAGTTCTAGGTTGCTTCTCTCCTTGAACAGTTTCCACCCATGGCTTCTTGTCCTGCCCTCAGGTGCTTTGGAGAATAGCTTGACTATTCTTCCAGTATCTACTGGAACAAACACCGTTTGTTGATCTTGGAGACATGAAGGGACATGAAGGCCCACAGGAGAGCATGTTCAAGGAGCATTCATGACATCACTTTAGTTGTGGCTGCTGTAACCATGTTTCTCAATTAAGCCACCATGGCTGGATTCCTGCACCACCCTGAACCCATAAAGTGGTTGTATCACCTTATGGCTTAGTCAGACAGGCACTGTCAGTTGACTTCCCCACCTGCCTACAAAGGTATGAGACGCAGATTCAATTCATTCATTCATCACATATTCAATCTCACCCAGCGTCTCTGACTGAGACTTCGAGAGAAACGATAAGAGAAATGACGACATCTCTACAGGTTCTCTAGGATGCCGGTAGGATGGAGGCAAAAAATTTCCTTTCCTACCGAAAGATACTTTAAATATCAAATTTGGGGTTGTAAGATGCCGTTCAAACATGAAGGAACCCTATTATTCACTCGCCAGAAATCAACCAGAGGCCCGAAGGTGGCATGTACGCAGGGGTGGGCTGCTAGGGTTAGGGTCGGGAGAACCTCTAGTTAAGATTTTGTGCAGTTTGGAGAATCCCCAAAACCCACTCCTGGCTGGCCCCTCCCACAGCATCCCTCCCATCCCAAGGGCCCCCACGCAGCCCATTTTGGATGCAGGTAAGTGCAGGGCAGTGGTGGGTTGCTCCCGGTTTGCAAGAACCGGTAGTAAAAAATTTTAGTAGTTCGAAGAACCGGTAATAACTTTGGCTGGTCACGCCCCAAAAACGGTCCCCGGCCCAGTTGCCGCTCGCTTACCCTGCCCACTTCATCAGAGGATTTTTTTTTTTTACTTTTAAAAGCATTTTTTCAACAACCTCTTCGGCTGAAAAAATGCTTTTGAAAGTTAAAAAAAAAAGCCTCTGATGATCGCGCGGCTCAGCTGGGATCTCAGAGGCTTTTAAAAGCATTTTTTCTACAACCTCTTCAGCCGAAGAGGCTGTAGGGGGAAAAAATGCCTTTAAAAGCCTCTGGCGATCCCAGCTGACTTGACTGATCGTCAGAAGCTTCTAAAAGCATTTTTTTTTCTGCAGCCTCTTCAGCCGAAGAGATTGTAGGAAAAAAAATGCTTTTAAAAGTAAAAAAAAAAAAAAAAAGTTGGCCACGCCCACCCGGTCACATTACCCCCACAAGCCATGCCCACAAAATAAGCCACACCCACAGAAGCAGTAGTAAAAAAAATTAGAACCCACCCCTGGTGCAGGGTACACTGGGGACGCTCGAGGAGGGCGAAAAACAGGCTTACCGGAAGTTCAGGAAGAGGGCCTCCGGAAAAGCCTCCGGAACCCAGGGAGGGCAAAAACGCTCCCCCCACCATGGTGCAGGATGCTGACTAGGCCACACCCACCATGGTCACGCCCACCCAGCAACCAGGCAGAGAACCTCTTGCTAAAATTTTTGAAGCCCACCACTGCACGTATGTCATAAAGCGACCTGCCATTCACAAACGTTTTATGCTTATTTATAAGCTTGGTCAGCCTTGGAGACAGGACAGCGATGGGCTTGTTCACAACAGCTCCTTTCATAATTGAATAATTGAACAAAAACAACAACAACAACAACAAATAGAGAGACCTGGGAACGTATCCCATTAAGTGCCATTAAAAGTTGCCTTTCTAAATTGCACTATCAGCACCGGAAGTGTTTTAATCTGAGCCTTCAAGAACAGAAGAGCAAGGGTCGAAAGGGAGCTCGGAGGTCTTCTAGTCCAACCCCCTGCTTAGGCAGAAAACTCTATACCAGTGATGGCTAATCTTTTTGCCATCGTGTGCCAAAAGCAGGGGGAAGCGTGGGGGGGGGGGTCACACCTGAGCGTGCCCACACCCATAATTCTATGCGCCCCACGCTCCCCACGCTTTTGGCATGAGATCTCCCCAGGCTCCAGAGCCTTTCTAGGAGCCTGAGGAGGGCAAAAACGGCCTTCCCCAACCCCCCGGATGCCCTCCGGAGTCCGGAAACAGCCTGTTTGCCGACTTCCGGAAGTTGGTAAACGGGCCATTTCCTGCCTCCAGAGGGCCTCTAGGGGATGGGGAAGACCGTTTTCACCCTCCCCAGGCTTCTAGAGAGGCTCTGGTTGTGCAATCTCTTCTTGTAAAACCTCCAATGATGGAGCACCCACAATGTCAACTTCCATTCCACTGATTAATAGTTCTAACTGCCAGGAAATTTCTCCTTAGTTCCAGGTTGCTTCTCTCCTTAATTAGTTCCCATCCATCTCTGTCCTGCCTTCAAAGATGCTCTGGAGAATAAGTTGACTCCCTCTTCTTTGCAGCAGCCCCTCCAATATCCGAACGCTGTTTTGCTATGCAAATGGAAACTTTTATATGAAAATTTGTCTACCTGCCAGCTTCCTTTAACAACCACAAAAAAAAAAAAAAAAAAACCATCTCTAGAGGAACTGACTAAAAACATTTCTGTTTCTTTTTAATGCAACCAATAGCTACACAAACACCAGAGATAATTAGCAAGAGTTTGTTGAGTAAACAGATGAATCTCTGGAGAGGCCCTTATTTTAAAAACCCAGATTCCTCCAAAGGATGATTCCATCGCTTTGGCTGCTGTTGGCCTCCCTAACTGGAAGCCGAAAATGTTCTTTGTTTGTTTATTCGCATTTACAATTTTTTATTTTATTCAAAGGATTTTTTAAAAAAATTTGATTTATATGCCGCCCTTCTCCGGAGACTCAGGGCGCCTTACAATGCATTAAGCAATAGCCTTCATACTTTTGTATATTTATACAAAGTCAGCTTATTGCCCCCACAAACTGGGTCCTCAAATACAAAATCACACGCACACCCCAAAAAAATGAAACAGACAAAAGAAACCTAGACAAAAACATTAAAAAACGTGGATGAAAGAAAGACGAAAACGCATTAAACAGAGACCAAAAAAACCCTAGACAAAATCAGTCCCTTTTATCAGTGCCGTTATAACTTCAAATGGTCACTAAACGAACTGTTGTAAGTCGAGAACTACTTGTATTGGCAACCCAATTGATCTATCATACATGATAGATAGATAGATAGATAGATAGATAGATAGATAGATAGATAGATACCGAGAGAGAGAGAGAGAGAGAGATTAGAGATTAGATGATAGATAGATAGATAGATAGATAGATAGATAGATAGATACCGAGAGAGAGAGAGAGAGATTAGAGAGAGAGAGAGAGATTAGATGATAGATAGATAGATAGATAGATAGATGATAGATACGGTAGATAGATACTGTAGATAGATACAGTAGATAGATAGATAGATAGATAGATAGATAGATAGATAGATAGATAGAGAGAGATTTACTTATTGATTAGCCCTTGGGCCATATCAAAGTGCAGAGTTCCAGACACAAATTATTACTAAAATCTGATAAAAACAATTTAAAATGAAATTGGGATAAAATACGATTTAAAATGCAATTGGAATAAAATACAGTTTCAAATGAAATTGGAATAAAATAAAATAATTTAATGTATAGATAAATAAAATATGATAAAATGCTATGGCTATCTATCTATCATGATCGATTATCATCTATCTATTATCTATTATCTGTCTAAGTCTATCTATCTATCTATCTATCTATCTATCTATCTATCTATCTATCTATCTATCTATCTAAGAAAGAAAAATGATTAACAGGTTAAACGGCAGCCAAGTAAAAGTTCAAAGCACTCTGATACTCAGATAACATTCGGTGACCGCAATTTACTGGTATTAAAGTCTACATGGTTTCTTATTTCCCAAAATCACCCCCCACCCCCCAGTTATTACCTCTGATCGGTCCAGGATCAAAGACCCTGATTTGGCTCTTCCCCACCAAACCTTTCCTTAGGTTTTTCTTTAAAAAAAATGAATTGGGAACTTTTATTAATTGGAAACTTTCTCAGCGACGACACCCTTGTGATCACCGTTCACATATGTAACTCAGGGAGAAGGGAAGGAAGGGGCATCCAGTTGGCCAAGCCAAAGTTGACTCAGTCCCAAGAAGACCCTCCTAAGCAAGGTAGGGGAAAAGACCCTTCCTAACGTTCTGGTGGTGTCCTCCTTGGCGGTGGGGCTCATGCAAGGAATGGACCACCCCCACCCTCCTCGGCAGCCCCACCGAGAGGCTCTTCCCCCCCCCCCCACATCTCCCCGTTCCTGGCATTCCGTTCTGAAGGGCGCCCCTCCCCACTTGGCCCGGAGCCCAACGGGGCCTTCTTGCCAAAGGCTGGCGCTGAAACCACCCAAGGAAGCCAAGGTTTAGGTCTTCAGCACCACTCACACACACACACACACAAAAAAAAAGCCAAAAAGGATTGAAAGAAGGGGCGACGGGCGGCTTGAAAAGCCCACCCCCCCGGCTTGAAGAGGAGGAGGGAATCCCGTTGGGGTTGGATCTCCAGGGATTCCCCCCTAGAGAGGAAGCCCACTTTGGGGCAAAGGGGTGCTCCCCTTTCCAAATCCAGGATCCCCACCCGATCGCCTCCGGGATCAAGCTCCAGCAGCCGACCACTCCCACTCACCCACCCACCCGGTGGGTCCCTTTCCCGGGGTCCCTTCGCCATCGCCACCACCCCGACTCACCGATCTTGAGTGGCTCCCGCTGCCCGCGGTTGCCTTTCTCCGGATCGCTCATTTCGCTCGCTACCCTGGACCCAGCCACCTTGCCCAGCGCTGCGCCACCCGTCTGGCCTCGCTCGGCGCCTCCTCTTGGGCTTCTCTCACCCGCGGGCTCCGCCTCTGCCCGCCTTCCCTCCCGAGCTGGCCAAGGGAACTACCGCGCCCAGCCTCCGCAGCCCAGCGCCGAGCTCTCCAACCGAGCTGGAAGGCGCTAGGCAGGGCGAGTTGGAAGGGAAGGCGGGCGGGGGGGAAGTCAGGTTGGATGGGGGATGGGGGTGGGCTGATAAGGGCTTATCTGCCTGCAGGCAAGGAAACCTGGCTAGCTGTTAACGCTGGGTGGATGGTCGAAATCGTGGTTGAGCCGAATAGAGACGCTTTTCAAAGGGAGATGGGCAGCATATACGTTTAATAAATAAATATAAGAGAGAGAGAGAGAGAGAGAGGGAGGGAGAAAATTTAGATGGTAGTTAGGTAGGTAGATACAGATAGATGAGAGAGAGAGAGATGAGAGAGATGATAGATAGATCCATAGATAGATAGATAGATAGATAGATAGATAGATAGATAGATAGATAGATGATAGATTGATCTATCGATTGATAGATGAATAGAGTAGAGTAGAGTAGAATAGGATAGGATAGGATAGGATAGGATAGGATAGGATAGGATAGGATAGGATAGAATAGAATAGAATAGAATAGAATAGAATAGAATAGAATAGAATAGAATAGAATAGAATAGAATAGAATAGCTTTATTGGCCAAGTGTGATTGGACACACGGAATTTGTCTTGGTGTATATGCTCTCAGTGTACATAAAAGAAAAGATACGTTCATCAAAAGTCATTAGGTACAACACTTAATGATAGACATAGGATACAAATAAGCAATCAGGAAGATAGATAGATAGATAGATAGATAGATAGATAGATAGATAGATAGATAGATGATATAGAAGATAGATAGGTAGATAGATGGATGGATGATATAGAAGATAGCTGATAGGTAGACAATAGATAGAGGCAAAGAGAGATATAGACATAGGTGGAGTGGTGATAGACAGATATAGAAAATATGTAGAAGGAAGATGGATGGATGGATGGATGGATGGATGGAGTGACTGACTGACAGATGATAGATGAATCTGTTGGCTATAACTCAGTCACATCTTTTTTCCTCTCTGCCCCAGTGAGAAATGACCTAGTTTTGTTTAGCTATCCCTAGATTTTAAGCATATTTTCTTTCCTCATACTTGCTTTTAAATAAACTCCCTCCCCCCTCTTTGAATGAGGACATCCTGTGCCCCGTTCTGCCCTCCAATGAAGAAACGTTTTCCATTTCTAAACTCTGGCGCAACTCTTGAAATCGGTCCTTCCTTGCTCTGCCTTTTCTTCGCGAGGGAATCTGGTCGACTTCTTCTCCGATACAGGAAGAAGGACTGAAAGCAACTGTCGTTGGCCTTAAACCCAGGATGAAACCACGATAGCTGGCTTCCCGCAGAGCCCCAACCTAGCCAAGCCACGGATGGTGAAGTCACTGAGCCATTGCCAAGTTGCTGAGTTAAGATTTGGGAAAAGAGATAAATAATTGGACAGCCAGCCACATGTCTGAAATGGTATAAGATCTTCCTGCTTGAGCAGGGGGTTGGACTAGAAGACCTCCAAGGCCCCTTCCAACTCTGCTATTCTGTAATTAAATAAAAATAAAGAAGGAGACATCTATCTGAGGAAGACCATTTAAGGACTGACTAAGGCACTGAGCTTTGTCGATCAGAAAAGTCGGCAGTTCGGCGGTTCGAATCCCTAGTACAGATCTCCTGCGTGAGCAGGGGGTTGGACTAGATGACCTCTAAGTTCCCTTCCAACTCTGTTGTCTGACCAAACAGAGCCTATCTTGGAGTCTTGAAGGGTTGGCTTTTCTGCCTGGCTGGCTGAACGCTCATTCATTCATTCATTCATTCATTCATTCATCGCCAAATTCAACCAGGTGACTCTTGATCTGCTCCACAGCCTTTCTACAAGGACACCGTTGATTATGAGCGTTCTCATATGTCTTTTTATGAGATGTAAACATGTCTTTTTATGAGATAGAAACAACAACACTAAAACCACTGGCTTGAACTTTTCAGTTCCTACTTCCTGGTCAGAAAAGTTCTCCTAAAACCTGGAAGGGAAGGGAAGGGAGTGACCTTCTTCGGTGGATGCGGATCCGATGAACCGCGTCTTGGTGACACACAGCCTGTGGCCTCACCCTTTGGGTTGTCTTCATTGTGCCATAAAAAGCTGGCTGGTGCTTTTATGCTTGGATTACTACATCCTCTTGTCTCTCTCTTTGAAGGATGCGGTGGCTCAGTGGCTAAGACGCTGAGCTTGTCGATCAAATGGCCTTTCAAATCCCTAGTGCTACGTAACGGGGTGAGCTCCCGTGACTTATTTATTTATTTATTTATTTATTTATTTATTTACTTACTTACTTACTTATTTATTGGTTCAATTTATATGCCACCCTTCTCCGGAGATTCAGGGCAGCTTACAATGCGTTTAAGCAATAGCCTTCATACTTTTGTATATACCTGCTTAGTAGGGCTTTCGGGCCCCCCCTAAAGCGGTGTTCTTTTTTTTATACAAAGTCAGCTTATTGCCCCCACAATCCGGCTCCTCATTTTACCTACCTCGAAAGGATGGAAGGCTGAGTCAACCTTGAGCCTGGTGAGATTTGAACTTGCAGTAATTGCAGGCAGCTGGTGTTACTTAACAGTGCTTTAGTCTGCTGCGCCACCAAGGCTCTTTGCAGCCTTGTAACTTGCAAGTTGCAAGTTGTCCCACCTTCTGCCAACCTAGCAGTTCGAAAGCACGTAAAAAAAAAAATGCAAGTAGAAAAATGCAAGTAGAAAAAAAATCACTCTTGTACTGCAGTGAGTCTTGGACCCTTTACGCACGGCAGGAGAGAAAGTTGAACACCTTTCATATGTGCTGTCTCCGACGAATTCTTGGCATCACCTGGCAGGACAAAGTTCCAAATGGCGCAGTCTTGGAACGTGCTGGAATTTCTAGCATGTATACACTACTGAAACAGTGACATCTATGCTGGCTGGGGCATGTCGTGAGAATGGTTGATGGTCAGATTCCGAAAGATCTCCTGTATGGAGAATTAGTGCAGGGAAAGCGCCTCAGACGGAGACCACAGCTGCGATATAAGAATATCTGCAAGAGGGACCTAAAGGCCCTGGGAACGGACATTTAACAACTGGGAAACCTTGACCTCCGATCGTTCAGCTTGGAGGCTAAAGACGCAGCATGGCCTTCTCCAATTCGAAGAGACACTTGAGGCAAAGAGGCAGTCCCGGAACCAGCAAAATCTGGGAGCTGGACAGGGGACAGAATGTACCTGCCCTCAATGTGGAAGGGATTGCCACTCTTCAATTCACGCGTTTTCTTCCCCAGGCACCAAAAAGGCTCGATTTTTAAAAAGTGGAAGCAACACCATTTTTAGACATGGAATTTCATCCCAAAACTCATCCTGGGGTCCGTTTTTGCATTTGGTTTCAAAAAAAAATACTCTCTTTAAAAAACATTTTGGTTCCTGGGCAGCATTTTTCCTGACTGCGGAGTCACGCGTTTTCTTCCCCAGGCACCAAAAAGGCTCGATTTTTAAAAAGTGGAAGCAACACCATTTTTAGACATGGAATTTCATCCCAAAACTCATCCTGGGGTCCGTTTTTGCATTTGGTTTAAAAAATCAAATTTGGCTTGAAAAAACATTTTTTTCCTGGGCAGCATTTTTCCTGACCGCGGAGTCACGCGTTTTCTTCCCCTGGCACCAAAAAGGCTCGATTTTTAAAAAGTGGAAGCAACACCATTTTTAGACATAGAATTTCATCCCAAAACTCATCCTGGGGTCTGTTTTTGCATTTGGGTTAAAAAAACAAATTTGGCTTCAAAAAACATTTTTTTCCTCGGCAGCATTTTTCCTGACCGCGGAGTCACGCGTTTTCTTCCCCAGGCACCAAAAAGGCTCGATTTTTAAAAAGTGGAAGCAACACCATTTTTAGACATGGAATTTCATCCCAAAACTCATCCTGGGGTCTGTTTTTGCATTTGGTTTTAAAAAACAAATTTGGCTTCAAAAAACATTTTTTTCCTGGGCAGCATTTCTCCTGACCGCGGAGTCACACGTTTTCTTCCCCAGGCACTAAAAAGGCTCAATTTTTAAAAAGTGGAAGCAACACCATTTTTAGACATGGAATTTCATCCCAAAACTCATCCTGGGGTCCGTTTTTGCATTTGGTTTTAAAAAACAAATTTGGCTTCAAAAAACATTTTTTTCATGGGCAGCATTTTTCCTGACTGAGGAGTCACGCGTTTTCTTCCCCTGGCACCAAAAAGGATTGATTTTTAAAAAGTGGAAGCAACACCATTTTTAGACATGGAATTTCATCGCGAAACTCATCCTGCGGTCCGTTTTTGCATTTGGTTTTAAAAAACAAATTTGGCTTCAAAAAACATTTTTTTCCTGGGCAGCATTTTTCCTGACTGAGGAGTAAAGCGTTTTCTTCCCCAGGCACCAAAAAGGCTCGATTTTTAAAAAGTGGAAGCAACACCATTTTTAGACCTTGGAGGTCTTCTAGTCCAGCCCCCTGCCCAGGCAGGAAACCCTACACCGCTTCAGATAAATGGTTATCCAACATCTTCTTAAAAACTTTCAGTGTTGGAGAATTCACAGCTTCTGGAGGCCATTTGTTCCACTGATTAATTGTTCTAACTGTCAGGAAATTCCTCCTTAGTTCTAAATTGTTTTTCTCCTTGATTAGTTTCCACCCATTGCTTCTTGTCCTTCTCTCAGGTGCTTTGAAGAATAATTTGACTCCCTCTTCTTTGTGGCAGCCCCTGAGATATTTGAACACTGCTTCATGTGTCCCCTAGTCCTTCTCTTTATCAAACTAGACATACCCAGTTCCTGCAACTGTTCTTCATATGTTTTAGCATCTTGGCCTTTTGAGTCACACCAGATGCTGTTTTAGGACCTCTTTCCAGAGTACGATACCATAGTGTTTTGCAACTGAAGGATGCTAATGCAAGAAAAATAGGGACCACCTTTGTTGGGAAGGGAACAGCATTCCGTGCACCTTTAGCATTGAGTCATGCCGGCCACATGACCACGGAGACGTCTTCGGACAGTGCTGGCTCTTCGGTTTTGAAACGGAGATGAGCACCGCCCCCTAGAGTCGGGAACGACTAGCACGTATGTGCGAAGGGAACCTTTACCTTGTCTCTTAATGGCGCTCCGTCTTCCTCCCCCGGCTCTAAAATGGAAACAAAAAAAGTCTTAATTGGTCATTAACTAATTGGTTTTTAAAGTTGCATTTCCCCCATCAGCAGGTACCATCCACCCGGGGGCGCTTCTAGGCATGTAAAATTACATCTTGAAGCTTTTAACACTACAAGGTTTGTAACTCAGGGTTGAAACGAGGAGCGCTCTCTGAGCTTGGTGGTTTTCTCGCAGACGTTTTATGACCCAACCAGATAACATCATCCATGCCAGAAGGGAGTAAGTGTGCACTTTCCCCTTATAGCACTGATTATGTTACCTAGTTTGGGTAATGAAACTTCTGCAAAGAAACAACCAAGCTCAGAGCTGTTACAATATTTGGAAAGGCAGCAGTCCAACTGTTCCTCATGGAATCATCCGGAAGGCAAGGAACTCTACTCATCCTTTGTTGTTTATTAATCAGTTTCCTTGTACCGGTCAGTTTCAGTCATTCCAATATCATGATGAAGCAAGACAGGTGGTGGATCAGAAGACGATCCGTTTCAGTTCTCTTCTTTGGAAACTAGGTATTGCTACTAAGTTTTTATTTTTTTGTGGCTTCTTCTCACAAAAGTCTTGATTCACGACCGCAGTTCAGGCCCCAACATTCTGTTGCTAAGCGAGACAGTTGTTAAGTGAGTTGGCCCCACTTTTACGACCTTTCTCGCTAGAGTCGTTACGCAAATCCCTACAAGTTATTATATTCATAACACAGCGGTTCAGCGAATCCAGCTTCCGCCACTGACTTTGCTTATCAGGAGGTCGCAAAAGGGGATCGCATGACCCCGGGATACTGCCACCGTCGTAAATATGAGTCAGTTGCCAAACGTCTGAATTTTGATCACCTGACCGTGGGGTGTAAATGTGAAAAACCATCCTAAGTCACTTTTTTTCAGTGCCGTCATAACTTTGAACTGTCACTAAGCGAATTGCTATAAGTTGAGTACTGCCTGCGTTCACTATATTTTAATTGGGGGGTTGGAAGTATCGGAGGAGACAAAGAAATCAAGGAATCCCCCCCCCCTTCCATTCCCCAGCGAAAGCAAATAATAATAATAATAAAGAAACAAGAATCCAGTTAGATGCCACAGCTGTTGTGATCTATTTTAAAGGAGTCACGTGATAGCTGGAGATCAGGGATTTCCTTCCTGTCTAGACTATCTTTAACTCAAACAACAGAATTACAGATTCACAGAGTTGGATGGGGGCCTTGGAGGTCTTCTTGCCTTCAAGCAGGGAGACCTTATATCGTTCCAGACCAATAGCCATAGCCCTTAGACTTATGTACCGCTTCACAGTGCTTTTACAGCCTTCTCTAAGCAGTTTACAGAGTCAGCCTCTTGTCCCCAACGATCTGGGTCCTCATTTTACCCACCTCGGAAGGATGGGAGGCTGAGTCAACCTTGAGCCGGTCAGGATCGAACTGCTGGCAGTTGGCAGAATTAGCCTGCGATAGGAAGGAAGGAAGGAGAGAAGGGAGGGAGAGAAGGAAGGAAGGAAGGAAGGAAGGAATAGCAATTGCATAGAGTTATCTACCACTTCACAGTGCTTTTACATGCACCAATACAAATTCCTTGTGTGTCCAATCACACTCTATTCTGTTCTATTCTATTCTATTCTATTCTATTCTATTCTATTCTATTCTATTCTATTCTATTCTATTCCATTCCATTCCATTCCATTCCATTCCTTCTCTTATTCTATTCTATTCTATTCTATTCTATTCTATTCTATTCTATTCTATTCTATTCCATTCCATTCCATTCCATTCCATTCCTTCTCTTATTCTATTCTATTCTATTCTATTCTATTCTATTCTATTCTATTCCATTCCATTCCATTCCATTCCATTCCATTCCTTCTCTTATTCTATTCTATTCTATTCTATTCTATTCTATTCTATTCCATTCCATTCCATTCCATTCCATTCCTTCTCTTATTCTATTCTATTCTATTCTATTCTATTCTATTCTATTCTATTCTATTCCATTCCATTCCATTCCTTCTCTTATTCTATTCTATTCTATTCTATTCCATTCCATTCCATTCCATTCCATTCCATTCCATTCCATTCCATTCCTTCTCTTATTCTATTCTATTCTATTCTATTCTATTCTATTCTATTCTATTCTATTCTATTCTATTCTATTCTATTCTATTCCATTCCATTCCATTCCATTCCATTCCTTCTCTTATTCTATTCTATTCTATTCTATTCTATTCTATTCTATTCTATTCTATTCCATTCCATTCCATTCCATTCCATTCCATTCCTTCTCTTATTCTATTCTATTCTATTCTATTCTATTCTATTCTATTCTATTCTATTCTATTCTATTCTATTCTAAGCGGTTTACAGAGTCAGCCTCTAGCCCCCAACAATCTGGGTCCTCATTTAACCCACCTCGGAAGGATGGAAGGACGAATCAACCTTGAGCCTGGTGAGATTCGAACTGCCAAATTGCAGGCAGCTGTCAGTCAGCAGAAGTAGCCTGCCCTTTACAAATTTCTCACTTTGCAATGGAAACGTTTGGCTCAGTTGTGGCCCTTAAGACAAGGCTTAAACTCGCATTGTGAGTTTCTGGAGTGACACAGTGCACCCCAAAACGATACTGAGCAGACTCTCTTCCGGGTTATCACCCTGTTATGTTATGTACAGTACTTCGGAGCCTCTGTATGAGTAAGGACAGGTCTGCATTGCAATTGTGAAACGATGCTCCTTGTGATTGTCCTTATGAAATAACAATGCCAACCACGGAAGGAGAAACACAACTGCTCTTAGGAAGAATAATTAACACACCCTCTGTTGTTGTTGTTTTTTATAGGGAGATCCAGCAGGTAATAACAAAGCTTTCCAATTTTAATTTGGAAGCGATTTGCATGGAGATTTGAAAGAGAGCAAATGAGCACAGATCGGTCTTTTTGTTTTTTTTTTTAAATTTGATTTATATGCCGCCCTTCTCCGGAGACTCAGGGCGGCTTACAATGTGCAATGTACAATGTGGTTTGGGGGAATTGTCCCCACGTTGCTTTCACGTTGCTTGTAACGTTTCCGTTCAAAAGAGTGACTTTCCTGGGAAAAGGCAAGCTACGTGAGAAATCGGATTATTCGTGTGCAAACAGGCCAGACGATAAAAATCTTTCCGGGTTGGAGCTGGAGCGGGAAGTGAATATTCCAGAATCTGATGCTGGAGGCGTTCCCAAAATTTTTTTCCCCCTAATTGCCTTGCTGACCTGTGCCAGTTCAGATATAATCACAATAACAAGCACTTTCCTTATGTTTCTCCCCACCCCCACCCCGTGTTGCGCAATCAAGGCAAGTATCAACATGATGTTAAAGCTGACGTCAGTCTGTCACTTAACAGATGAACAGAGTTGGAAGGGACCTTGTAGGTCATCTAGTCCAACCCCCTGCCCAAGCAGGAGACCCTCCACCATTTCTGACAGTCCAGTCTCTTCTTGAAAGCTTCCAGGGATGAAGCTCCCACAACTTCCGAAGGCAACTTCTGTTCCATGGGTTGATTGTTGTCATGGTCAGAAAATTTCTCCTTATTTCCAGGTTGAATCTCTCCTTGTTCAGTTTCCATCCATTGTTCCTTGTCTGGCCTTTGGGTGCTTTAGAAAATAGCTTGACCCCCTCTTCTTTGTGGCAGCCCCTCAAATATTGGAAAACTGCTATCATGTCTCCCCTGGTCCTTCTCTTCACTAGACTAGCTATGCCCAGTTCCTGCAACCGTTCATCGTATGTTTGAGCCTCCAGTCCCCTAATCCTCTTGGTTGCTCTTCTCTGCACGCTTTCTAGAGTCTCCCCATCTTTTTTATAGTGTGGTGATCAAAACTGGATGCAGTACGACGTATCTATCTCTCTTTGTAACTTTTCACGTTCCCCCTCGTTAATCTTTCGCTGTTTGCTTTTCCTGATATGGGAAAAACTTTGCTAGGGCCCCAAGTTAGGGGTGTGGCTGCGGCTTCGGAATTAGAATTTATGTGGCCGCCTGCTTTAAGGAGAGAAAGTTTTTATAGTCAGGGCCGAGGCAATAAAAGGCGTGTGGGAAAGTACTGCAGTAGGTTTTAAATGGCTTACTGTGCTTTTAAAGTAACTGCTTAAGAAGTGCTGAATGGGAAGGGTGCATTTAGTATCAAGAGACAAAGCGAGTTCAAATCCAAATAAAAAGCAGGATATGTTAAGTGCTCTTTCAAGTCCGTATCTGTATGTGGTTGCTGCCCTCTCGCGTTTTTGCTGAGAGCGGCATCCATTCTTGTGACAGGTAACAGGAGTGCACCATTGGAGGGAGGGAGGGAGGGAGGGAGGGAGGGAGGGAGGGAGGAAGGAAGGAAGGAAGGAAGGAAGGAAGGAAGTCAGGCAAATGGAAGCAAAGGGAGGGACAGGGGAAGGGAAGGAGGGAAGGAGGAAAATAAAGAGAAGGAAGGAGGGAAGGCAAATGGAAGGGAGGGAGGGAGGGAGGGAGGGAGGGAAGGAGAAAAATGGAGGAGAAGGAAGGAAGGAAGACAAATGGAAGAGAAGGAAGGGAGGGAGGGAAGGAGGAAAATGGAAGGGAAGGAGGAAAATGGAAGAGAAGGCAGGCAGGCAGGCAAATGGAAGAGAAGGAAGGAAGGAAGGAAGGAAGGAAGGAAGGAAGGAAGGAAAATGGAAGAGAAGGAAGGTAGGCAGGCAAATGGAAGAGAAGGAAGGAAGGAAGGAAAATGGAAGAGAAGGAAGGAAGGAAAATGGAAGAAAAGGGAGGGAGGGAGGGGGAAGGGAAGGAGGGATGGAAGGAGGAAAATGAAGAGAAGGAAGGAAGACAAATGGAAGAGAAAGGAAGGAAGGCACATGGAAGAGAAGGAAGGCAAATGGAAGAGGGAGGGAGGGAGGGAGGGAGGAAAATGGAAGAAAACGGAAGGGAAGGGAGGGAGGGAGGAAGGGATGGACAGACACCTGAGGTCTTTAATAACGATCAGCATTCTTCACTGTCCACATCACACTGAAACATCAAAGGAGGAGAAAATTTGTATTCAGAGCAGAACTGGGGGATTCATTGTGAGCTCGTTGGTTTTCTTGCAGACGTTGCAATACCCAACTAGGTAACATCATCAGTTGCTAGAAGGGAGTGGGGTTTGTGGAATTGAGGAGAAGGAGGAGGAGGAAGAGGAGGACCGTGGGGTCCTTGGCACTCTCCGACCTTGGTCGCTTTCTTGCAGGCGTTTCATTACCCCAACCAGGACAGCCCTGCTAGCACTGATGATGTTACCTACTTGGGTAATGAAACACCTGCAAAAAAAAAAGCCCCCAAACTCAGAGAACACCAAGGACCCCTGCGGTGAAACACTTGCAAAATCTAGAGCCGTGACGGTGAACGTGGCAGAGGTGGCCCGCAACGCCTTCTCTGTGGGCTCGTGCGCTGTTCCCAGGTGCTTTTCTGGTTTCCAGTGCGCGCGTGCTAAAAACGGCCCAAAAAACAGCCTGAAAATGGCCCCAAAAATGGCCTCGAAATGGCCTGGAAAACGGCCTGAAAAAAGCCAAAAATGGCCCAAAAATAGGCATGTATGTGCCAGCCAGCTGGGTTGCCAGTGCTCTGGTGCATATGAAAACCAGCCGTGCATCCATGTGCCGGAAACCCAAAAATCAGCTGGCCAGCACGTGCATAAGCATCAGCTAGCTGGTTTCCAGCGCTTTGGCGCCTTCCGGTTTGGGCACTCGGTGCCGAAAAGGTTTGTCATCACTGATCTAGTGGGTGACAGATTTCTCACACCAACACCCCCGGCTTAACGAACCTTAGCAAATATTAAACAAATCCTGTTATTTCCCCCTCGCGGTACAAAAAGGAGGCTAATTTTCAGGACCTTGCAATATAGGCCATCTGCTCCAGTCCTTCTTCCAAACTCCAAAATTTGCTTCGGCAAAACACCTGTTTCTTTGAGAGCCTAGAGGTACCTATTTATCTAAGATAAGGCTCTTATCTAAGAGCCTTGGTGGCGCAGCTGGTGTTAAGTAGCACCAGCTGCCTGCAATTACTGCAAGTTCAAATCTCACCAGGCTCAAGGTTGACTCAGCCTTCCATCCTTCCGAGGTAGGTAAAATGAGGACCCGGTTTGTGGGGGCAATAAGCTGACTTTGTATACAAAAGAACACCGCTTATGGGGGGCCGAAAGCCCTACTAAGCAGGTATATACAAAAAGTATGAAGGCTATTGCTTAACGCATTGTAAGCTGCCCTGAGTCTCCGGAAAAGGGCAGCATATCAATCAAACCGATCAATCAATAAATAAATGAATAAAAGTTCAGAGATAAACCTCTCACTTGCTTTCTCCACCGGCGAAGCTCTTCAAGGAGAAAGATTGGCTTTCCGAGATGCAATCCAGTTCCCTCCTGCGGGGAGGCGACATGCAGGAGGAAATGAAGGAGAGGAAAAACGACAAGGTCACAGCCAGGGGTGTGTGTGCTAATCCCTTTGTGTGTGGGGGGTGACGATATTCTCTAGAAATAACGCATTCACCTTTTGTCGATTCCTAAGATGCGATCTGAACCTGTTGAATCGTTTCCACCTCCTTCTCTTTTGCTGCCAGGCAGGTCCAAATTGCTCTTACCGGAAGGCTTGAAGCGTCTTTTTAATTCTGATCATGATCAGGGCAATTAATCATAATCATTCGTTCCTCCTTCTCCTTTCGCCCACCATCTCGGCGGAGCATCGGTTGAGCATCTCATGGGCGACAGTTCCAGTTGTCCTGAAATTCAATTCAAAAGCCGAAAAGTCACCTACGCTATTTTAGGACAATCCACCTGGCGGCAAAAGAAATTGGTAACGAGTCAAAATGTTGAGACGGGCCGCGGTTCTGGCGTTGGGATTAAGGAACCAGCAGAAACTGGTTTTCGGCTTTTGTAAACAGAGGCATGGAATCAAGTGTTAGTATCGCTTTGTAACGCCTTAGTAAGGCTACACCTGGTATACTGCATCCAGTTTTGGTCGCCACACTACCAAATAAAGATGTTGAGACTTTGGGAAAAAAGTACAGAGAAGAGCAACTCAGATAATTAAAGGCCTGGAGATGAAAACAAATGAAGGACGGTTGCAGGAACTGGGAATGTCTAGTTAGAGAAAAGAAGGACCAAGGGTGACATGAGAGCAGTCTTCCAGTATTTGAGGGGCTGCCACAAAGAAGAGAGGGGGTCAACTTATTTTGCAAAGCACCTGAAGGCAGGACAAGAAGCAGTGGGTGGAAACTAATCAAGGAGAGAAGCAACCTGGAATTAAGGAGAAACTTCCTAACGGTGAGGACAATTAACCAGTGGAACAGAAGTTGCTTTCAGAAGTTGTGGGTGTTTCATCACTGGAGGTTTTTAAGAAGAGATTGGACAGCCACTTGCCTGGGATGGTATAGATCAGGAGTCAGCAACCTGTGGCTCTGGAGCCACGTGTGGCTCCTTCACCCCTCTGCTGTGGCTCCCTGTCACTCAAAATATGTGTCACAACCGCCAATGTGCGACACCCGCCGGCACGCGATTTATTGAGCTTTTTGACTCCCGGTAGGCCAACCACCATGGATAAATCCCAGAAAAGAAAACTTTCAGAAGAAAACTGAACGTTTAATTCAACTACATATGCTAGTTTTGTGGCTGTTCAGGAAATAGTCAGGCACGTGAAGGGTTTTGTGGCTCCCGGTGTTTTCTTTTCTTTGGGAAATGGGTCCCAAAGCCACCCAAATGGCTCTTTGGGTGTTTAAGGTTGCCGATCCCTGGTAGAGGGTCTCCCGCTTGACCAGGGGGGTTGGACTAGAAGATCTCCAAGGTCCCTTCCCACTCTATTCTCCTTGATTCTGCCAGTGTTTAAACCAGCCATTGTTAAAAGCTTTCTAGACTTGTGGTAGGGTTACTGATATTCCCCCAAGAAAAGAACCCTTTATCCCAGGGGTGAAATGCTCCTGGTTCGGACTGGATCGCCCGATCCGGTAGCGATGGAGTCGGGTGGTTCAGAGAACTGGTAGCAAAAATCCCACCCCACCCCCATGCCCAGCTGAGCCGCGCAATCATCAGAGGCTTTTTATTTTATTTTAAAAGCATTTTTTCTATAAAAAAAAATGCTTTTAAAAGTAAAAAAGAAAAGCCTCTGCCGATCAGGCAAGGACCCAGTTTGTGGGGGCAATAAGCTGACTTTGTATAAAATATACAAAAGGATGAAGGCTATTGCTTAACGCATTGTAAGCCGCCCGGAGTCTCCGGAGGAAGGGCGGCATATAAATCGAACCAATAAATAAACAAACAATAAATAAATAAACAGAATAGAGCTGGAAGGGACCTTGGAGGTCTTCTAGTCCATCCCGCCTGCTCAAACAGGAAACCCTATATCATTCCAGGCAATTCCATTCCAGTCTCTTCTTCAAAACCTCCCCGGATGGAGCACCCCTAACTTCTGGCGGTGGCAAGCCATTCCACTGGTCAACCGTTCTCCCCAGTTTAGCAAGTTTCTCCTTAAATCCAGCTTGCTTTTCTCTTTGATTAGTTTCCATCCCTTGATGATGATGATTTTTAATTTGATTTATATGCCGCCCTTCTCCGGAGACTCAGGGCGGCTTACAATGCATTAAGCAATAGCCTTCATACTTTTGTATATTTATACAAAGTCAGCTTATTGCCTCCACAATCTGGGTCCTCAATTTACCTACCTTAGAAAGGATGGAAGGCTGAGTCAACCTTGAGCCTGGCGAGATTCGAACTTGCAATCATTGGGGACAGCTGGATGTTAATAACAGGCTTTTAGTCTGTTGGGCTATCCAGGCTTTATTATTTTTTGCATTCTGGTGCTTTGGAAAATAAGTTGATCCCACCCCCGCTTCTTCTTCGTGGCGAGGACGCAGTAGTCCAAGAGAAGGGAAGAAGGCAAGGCGAGAAGAAGCGCCGGGGCAGCCGAGCATGTGCAGAGCGCCCTCAGCGGAGAGCTTGGAAAGGAGGAAAGGAGCGGAGCTTGCTCCAGGTAGGGACCAAACTTTGCTGGGGGGAGGGAGATGGGAGCTCGGGGCTTCTCCCTTTGGCCACCCCCTCCCTCTCCTCCTCTTTTTTTTTTTCCTTTTATCTTTTTTTTCCGGGCGCCCCTCGCCCAAATGGGGCGGAACCCAAGCGTTGAAAGGGAAGGGGGGAAACGGCGCAGAGAGGCAGGGAGAGAGCCTTTGCTGGGGAGTGCCCAGCCAGCTAACCAGGCAGAGAGGCAGGCAGGCAAGCCAGCCGGCTGGCCCCCCAGCTCCCTCCTCCCGCTGGCCCGGATCGCGCCCCCCCTTACCTTCCCCTACCCCACCCCACCGCAGGACTTGTGGGGCGATGGCGCTGGAGGCAGCCCCCTTGTCCCAGCTGCGCAGCCGGCGCGCAGCCTTGCTGAAAAAGGGGGTCAGCTTTGACTGCGAGAGCGAAGGAGACGAGTAAGTGAACTGGGGGGGGGGGGGAGATGGGGGGAAGGGAGGGGGAGATTGGGGAGGGGGAGGAAGGAAGGAAGGATTTGGGAGAGAGACCCCGCGGGGAAACGGAGAGCGGCTCCCCCCCCCACCTCTCCTCCGGTGTTTTCCATCTGCGCCTTTGGGCTTTGCCACGTTGGGCTGGAGCGGAGGAGCAGCGGCGCTGGCTTGGCACCAGGGAGCACCGCGGCTTGCCAGCTCCCAACTTTTTTTCCCCCGATCTACAGATGCCGGATTCCATCTCCCATCCTCCTGGGCCCCGATCCGGCCATGCAAACGGTGGCTAGTCAGCAGCCGCCCCCAATCCCCCTCTTAGTGGGGACCCACCGGGCTCTTGGTGAGGGGTTGGAGGGGGTCAATCTTGTCTCCCAGCTGGGGGTGTTGGACTACAGAACCTATCCGCCTTGACGTGATAGGCACTGGAGCCAGCAGCAGACTGGATGGGGCGACGGGCTTAAAAGCAACCCTTGTGGTACTACGATACCCATTCGTCTCAAATTTGCACGGTTATGTGGATGACAGTGCCAGCTTAGAGATCCCAACTTGGAGGCTTTGGAGTGTTTTGGCACCTTCTGATTCCTTTATACCCTCATCCTCAGCCAAACCAGGCACATGGGGAGGGGATATTTCAGACTGCTGAAAAAGCGACAACTGCTCTTGACAATTTTCTGGAAGTCAACAAAACCCCACTGGTCCCTCTTATCTCACAAAAGAGCCTCCACTCCTTGTGCTAAATTAGGTCGTTCGGATGAAAAGACAATATTACAGAGGTATTGGTTGGCAACCAGATGTAATGTTATGTTAGAGCCGTGGTGGCGCAGTGGTTAGAATGCAGGATTGCAGGCTAAACCCTGCCCACTGTCAGCAGTTCGATCTTTATCGGCTCAAGGTTGACTCAGCCGTCTGTCCTTCCGAGGTCGGTAAAACGAGGACCCAGATTGTTGGGGGCAAGAGGCTGACTCTGTAAACCGCTTAGAGAGGGCTGTAAAAGCACTTATAAGTCTAAATGCTATTGCTATTCCTTCCTTCCTTCCTTCCTTCCTTCCTTCCTTCCTTCCTTCCTTCCTTCCTTCCTTCCTTTGTGCAATGGTTAGAATGCAGTATTGCAGGCTGACTCTGCCAACTGCCTGCAGTTCAATTCCCAGTGGTTCAAGGTTGACTTGGCCTTCCATCCTTCCGAGATCGGTAAAACGAGAATTATTGAGGGCAATACGCTGACTCTGTAAACCATTTAGAGAGGGCTGTGAAGCGGTATATAAGGCTTAAGTGCTATTGCTATTGTTATTCCTTCCTTCCTTCCTTCCTTTCCTTCCTTTCCTTCCTTCCTTTCCTCCCTCCCTCCCTCCCTCCCTTCCTTTCTTGGAAGGGACCTTGGAGGTCTTCTAGTCCAACCCCCTGCCCAATCAGGGAACCCTAGACCCTTTCAGACCAATGGTTCTCCGATCTCTTCTTTAAATCCTCCCAGGTTTTTAATCTCCAGGAGCTGGAAAAGCTTAGCTAAGCTCTCTTGCAGCGTGCACCAGAATCTCCTTTGTGGCTACGGGTGGCTTTGCTTGTGAAAGAATTCCAGAAATAGACTCTGGATCCCCATTGAAGTAGGTCAACGTTCTGCCATGGGTACCTACCTCCCAGCGTGTCGATTTCCACTTTCTGCTGGGTGGTGGGAGATTCTCAGGCTACCAACCTAGCTCTGAAATCATCCTTGCTTTCACAGATTGCTTCCAAAGGACGTCTTCCAGCTTGGCTAAAACAGCCACAGTGAGAGAGGCCAAGCGAAGTTTTCTTAGAATCCCAGGTAGAAAACAGGGCTTGAAAGAATTAAAAATGCTTTAGCTTCCCAGGGATTCTGAAGAAATAAAAATGACTGGAGATTTACAAAGAAAACCAGCTTGAGGTTCTGGCCGTGAAAAATTGACTCAGCCTTTGGCGGTGGCAGAAACCGGCGCCAAGCCTGTTGCAAAACAAAGCAGCATGCATGCAGAGTTATATAAATCAGGGTATTATCAGTGTATTCAGCAGCTTTTCTGATTGGCCGGGAGTCAAGAATTAATATTTTTGATGGAGTTATATAGGAAAGATGAAAACGAGGACAGAGGTTCGAAGAGATTCTGACTCACACACCAATAGTGGGTTTCAAAACTCATCGCTACTGGGCACGTGCACAGAAGCGTTCAGGCGGGTGGGCGGAGCCTTCCACCCAGGGGTGAAATGCTCCCGGTTCGGACCGGATCGCCCGATCTGGTAGCGATGGAGGCGGGTGGTTTGGAGAACCGGTAGCAAAAATCTCTGCCCCCTCTCCCATTGCCCGGCTGAGCCGCGCAATCATCAGAGGCTTTTAAAAAAAAAATTTAAAAGCATTTTTTCTACAACCTCTTTGGCCAAAAAAGTGCTTTTAAAAGTAAAAAAAAAAAAAAAAGCCTCTGATGATCACGTGGCTCAGCTGGGATCATCAGAGGCTTTTAAAAGCATTTTTTCTACAACCTCTTCGGCTGAAGAGGTTAAAGAAAAAAATGTTTTTAAATCAAAAGGGACGACTCAGGAGTAAGGCCTGAAGATGATTGGCCTCTCCCTTAAGGCTTAAAAAGCAGTGGGCCCTTTGCAGGAAAGCAACGTTGTTAATTCTGTTTCCAGTCGGCATCTCTGTTTGATTCTGGACTCTGTGTGGCTTTGCCAAGTAGGTCTTTGGCAGCGTGTCAAGGGAGATAAAGGTTGGTGATTATCCCGAAGGATTTTTTGCAACTATTTGGGACTCAGCTGTGAATGAACGTAATTCACAGCTGTTGCAATAAAAGAGGTTTTTGGGACTACTTGTGTCTTTTAATGACTCAGGAAGCCTAGATCTCAACAGAAGGGAGGGAGGGAGGGAGGGAGGGAGGGAGGGAGGGAGGGTGAGATGGAGGAAGGAAGGGAATATGGGTAAGGGTGTAATGTAGGAGAAAGCCCTCCTCCACATTAAGTTTTCTCTAGCACAGAGATGGAAATTCTTTGTTGAATTTCTATTTTTTTTTTTAAAAAAAAAAATGTTTACTGAGCTGGCATTGATTATAAGGGTTACGATTTGTTTCTACTCACTGCCCTGAGTCTGAAAGGAGAAGGGTGGTATACAAATTAAATAAATAAATAAATAAATAAATTTCACTCATTTTTGTTTCACTGGGTTTTTAAGGTAGGGACTTTTTCGGTTTCGTTTTGAATTGAATTGAATTGATTAAATTTTTATACCGCCCTTCTCCCAGAGGGACTCGGGGCGATGAACAGCTGGGATTAAAATACATACAATATGAAAATTAAAGTAATTTTTCAAAACATAATTAAATCCATTTGGCTTCCCCCAATTTAAAAAGCCCTTACCCATAAAACAATTAAAAATTTTAAGCCAGCCCGGCTTGCTGAAAGAAGAAAGTCTTCAGAGCCTGGCGGAAAGTACGGAGGTCCGGGATCGATGGTATCCATGGGGGGGAAGCTCGTTCCAGAGGGCAGGTGCCCCCACAGAGAAGGCTCTCCCCTTGGGGGTCGCCAGTCGACATTGCTTGACCGACTTTTTTTTTGTTTGTTTGTGTGTTATGCAAATATATATCCAATCCTTCTGGAGTCACGCGCTTTTGGCGAGCCTAAAAAGTCGAAGGCTTGAAAATTACAGTCTTCGTGGTATGGAAATGTAGGATTCCTTGTTCCTGGCAAAAATCCCTTTGAAGGCTCGGGAGTCAAGAGTGTGATGAAAGGAGCCCTTTCATGTCATCAGGAGAAAAAAGGCATTCAGTGGCTTTGCAGACGCTCACCGTTCTTTCATCTGATTCCCATATATTATCTTTTTTTTTTTTTTAAATAGTTTTGAAAGCTCTACTCGAGGTGAACTGTTTTTCTGGCGTAGATTTGTGTGGGTAAATATTTACATTCCCCGAGTGTGACAGTACGGTTCGATTCTAAGAGGAATTTCACATCTATCATTAACCTTTTAGAGGGGATGCTGTATATCCCCAAACTTACCTTCCTTCCATCCTTCCTTCCTTCCTTCCTTCCTTCCTTCCTTCCTTCCTTCCTCTCTTTTTCTTCCTTCCTTCCTTTATTCCTTTTCATTCCCATCACCTTCCTCCCTCCCTCCCTGCCTATCTCCTTCCTATCTCCTTCCTTCCTCCTTTCCCATCTCCTTCCTTCCTTCCTTTTCATTCCCATCTCCTTCCTCCCTCCCTCCCTGCCTATCTCCTTCCCATCTTCTTCCTTCCTTCCTTCTTTCCTTCCTTCCTTCTCATTCTCATCTCCTTCCTTCCCTCCCTCCCCATCTCCTTCCTTCCTTTTCATTCCCATCTCCTTCCTCCCTCCCTCCCTGTCTATCTCCTTCCCATCTTCTTCCTTCCTTCCTTCCTTCCTTCCTTCCTTCCTTCCTTCCTTCTTTCCTTCCTTCCTTTTCATTCCCATCTCCTTCCTGCCTCCCTCCCTGCCTATCTCCTACCTATCTCCTTCCTTCCTTCTTTCCTTCCTTCCTTCTTTCCTTCTCCTTCCTATCTCCTTACTCCCTCCCTCCCCAACTCCTTCCTTCCTTCCTTCCTTCCTTCCCTCCCTCTTCCCATCTCCCTTCCTTCCTTCCTTCCTTCCTTCCTTCCTTCCTTCCCTCCCTCCCTCCCTCCCTCCGCTCTGGGCAGTTGTGTTGTTAAGAATACTGTCATTGTGGTTTTCTATCCCACTGTCCTGGGAAGCCAACAAATCTTTTAAGAGGCGCACCGAAACAAATTATAAGAAACAGACTTCAGAAACTTTAAACAGCTGAAGAGATCCGCTCGCTTTTGCTGCCCCCAGGAAAACAGTCCCTTTCTCCACGATAACCTGCGTTAAAGTCATAAAACTCTTTTCCCCTCCCACAAAATTATTTCCTTCAATGTCAACCGTTTAATGGACTTGAAGCTGACAGCCAACCGGTGAAATCCAGGCCCTGACCTTCGTTGTTTATTAAAACAGTGTGTGGAGTTCAGCTTGGCATGAGATCGCCTTCCCTCAACGCAAAGTTCATGCGTTGTGGTGTGTGCTTAGCTCACGCTCGGATCGTGCCATTTTTCCTTCTCCGGCTCTGGTGGATTGTCCCCGACTTGTACTAGAGAAGGAAGGGAAAACAAACTCATATCTCATATCTTGGAAGCGGTCAAAACTTGCAAGCCTGGATTGAAAACTCAGCTGGCGGTCGTGCGTCATAGTCGCAAAGCCTTCCCCATTTTTCACCCTTCCTACTTATACATATAAAAACGCTCCCTGTATTGCTGTTTTGTTCATACTAAATAGCAAAAAAACAGCTGACAGCAGGAGGCCAGGAAGAAAGCTGTGAGCGGGATTATAAAATTTAAGCTTTCTTTGGGTGTCTGTCTGTGTGTATGTGTGTATGTGTTACTCTTGTCCAAATGGGTCCACCGAGTGGCTTCCGAAAGTTTTGCAGTTTTGCAGAATGTTCCTTCTTTCCTTCCTTCCTTCCCTCTTTAACATTCTTTCTCTCCTTCGCTCCTTCTCCTTATTCTTTCTCTTCCTTTCTCGGTCTCCCACCAGTAATGCAGAGTGGATGATTTTCCTTTTAGAATAAATAAGACTTTTTGAAAAGGTTTTGCTCCTGATGGGTTGGGAGGAGAAGTGGAGTTTTCTCTTGAGATGTCCGGGCTGAGTTGTTTATTTATTTATTCTTTATTTATTGGTTCGATTTATATGCCGCCCTTCTCCAGAGACTCAGGGCAGCTTACAATGCATTAAGCAATCGCCTTCATACTTTTGTATATACCTGCTTAGTAGGGCTTTCGCCCCCCCTCCCCTGCCCCAAAGCGGTGTTTTTTATTATACAAAGTCAGCTTATTGCCCCCACAATCTGGGTCCTCATTTTACCTACCTCGGAAGGATGGCAGGCTGAGTCAACCTTGAGCCTGGTGAGATTTGAACTTGCAGTAATTGCAGGCAGCTGGTGTTACTTAACAGCGCTTTAGTCTGCTGCGCCACCAAGGCATTGTTGTTGTTGCCAATGAGAACCTGAAGGGATGAATTAGTATTACTGTTGGTAATCCTCGATTTACAACCATTCATTTGCAGGTGTACAATGAGCCCTCGCACTTAAGGACTTGCCTGACAGTTTTATGTCTGTTAGCAGCATGACAGCCCACCAGACGAATACTAAAGGTTCAGAATAACAGAATAACAAGAGTTGGAAGGGACTTTGGAGGTCTTCTAGTCCATCCCCGTGCTCAAGCAGGAAACCCTCTACCATTGCAGACAAATGGTTGTCCAGCCTCTTCTTGAAAACCTCCAATATTTTGGAAGTCATTTCACTGGTTAATGGTTCTCACTGTCAGGAAATTCCTCCTTAGTTCTAGGTTGCTTCTCTCCTTGATTAGTTTCCATCCGTTGCTTCTTGTCCTGCCCTCAGGTGCTTTGGAGAAATGGTTGACCCCCTCTTCTTTGTGGCAGCCCTTCAAATATTGGAATACGCTATCATGCCCACCTTAGTCTTTCTTTTCTCTAGACCAGGGGTCAGCAACCTGCGGCTCTGGAGCCACATGTGGCTCTTTCACCCCTCTGCTGCGGCTCCCTGTCACTCAAAATATGTGTCACAACCACCAATGTGTGACACCCGCTGGCACGCAATTTATTGAGCTTTTCAACCCCCGGTAGGCCAACCATGGATAAATCCAAGAAAAGAAAAGTTTCAGAAGAAAACAGAATGTTTAATTCAACTACATATGCTAATTTTGTGGCCGCTCAAGAAATAGTCAGGCACTGGAAGGGTTTTTGTGGCTCCCGGTGTTTTCTTTTCTGTGGGAAATGGCTCTTTGAGTTTTTAAGGTTGCAGACCCCTGCTTTAGACCAGCCAAACCTAAATCCTGCAACCGTTCTTCATGCATTTTTGTCTCCAGGCCCTTGATTATCTTGGTTGTTCTTTGCACTTTTTCCAAACTCTCAACATCTTTTTCATAAATGCGGTGATCAAAACTGGATGCAATTTTGGTAGGAGTGAAAAAAAGAAGAGTGGTCCCGTCCTCCCTTCCCCCCCTTTTGATTTCCCCCCCCCCACCCATCAATTGGCTGCAGAGAGGCCGGCTTAAGAGAGAAAACAAAATTTATGAGCATGATATAAAACTGCTGTCCTGCTGGGATGGCTGAATGGAAGATGATGCAAATGGAAAGGCAGTCCCACTGGAATGAGGCCCTCTGGCTCTTCGCCACCAACGGCGCTTCCCTCCAGCCTTCGCCCAAAGCCCCGCACCAGGAGGCCGAAGCAGACCCCAAGTAGGAATTTTTGCCCCCCTCCGACCCGCACAAAAAGACCCCAAAGGGGGAGACTCTCTGCAGCAACACAAACGTTCATTGCACGTATCTGTCCCAGGGGCCGTAGTTTGAAGACCCCTGATTTAGTGCAATATTAAAAAAATGCAAATAATTTTTCTGCGGACCACCAGTTGGTGACCACTCTTCTAGATTTCCTTGAAATAATCCCTGTTTAATTCCGTGGGACTGTGATAGATTAGGAGGAGAGACAGTTGCCTTCCAGATGTCATTCACGGTGGTCTTGATGAATGTTGGGTGGAAAATGTAATTTAGCAAAAATGTATAAATATATATAAAGCTATACATTCCTCTGCTGCCTTTACTTTTCAAGAGAAGAGACTGTTTGCAGCTCAGGGTTGAGCTACGGGGTCCTTGGTGTTCTCTGAGCTTGGTGGTCTCCTCACAGACGTTTCATGACCCAACTAGGTAACATCATCAGTGTTAGAAGGGCGCGGGATTTTCTCTCTGTTTGTATACAAGTGGCTTGTTCTGTCAGTATTGGTGGGAGTAATCTGGCGGTTCCTTTATTATTATTTATTTATTTTTAAATTTGTATACCGCCCTTCTCCCTGAGGACTCAGGGCGGTGAACAGTCAAGTAAAAGCATAAACTACAAACATTAAAATACAATTAAAAAGATATATATAAATTTGGCCCCATGATTAAAAACAATAACAGACAATTAAAAACATTTTAAAAAGTGTTAGGCCAGCCCGGCTTGCTGGAAAAAGAAGGTTTTAAGGGCACGGCGGAAGGCACCGAGGTCTTGGATTCTCCTTATCTCTGGGGGCACCTACCCCAGAGGGTAGGTGCCCCCACAGAGAAGGCCCTCCCCCTGGGAGTCACCAGCCTACATTGTTTGGCTGATGGCACCCCGAGGAGGCCCTCTCTGTGGGAGCGCATGGGTCGATGGGAGGCCGTCGATAGCAGCAGGCGGTCTCGCAGATAGCTAGGCCCTATGCCATGGAGCGCTTTAAAGGTGATAACCAACACCTTGAAGCGCACCCGGAAGACCACCAGGAGCCAGTGCAGCTTGCGCAGAAGCGGTGTTACATGGGAGCGCCATGATGCTCCCGTCACTACCCGCGTGGCTGCATTCTGGACCAGCTGGAGCCTCCGGGTGCCCTTCAAGGGGAGCCCCATGTAGAAGTAAATGATTGTTTAACTTTACTTACTGTTCGCTGTTCACGAGTTGAAGCCCATTGAGTTCTATGGAATTCAGTACTCCAGGTTCTCTATTTACGATTGAAAACTTAGGCAAATGGGATCAACCTTTCGATTAAACTGTTCATTCAAAAGGGACATTGTAGCGACAACGTAACAGAGCTGCTCATTCTTAGGAACTATTTTGTAGATACGAAGTTACCACACTGGGCTGTTAAGTAAAGAAACAAAAACAAAAAACCCTACTCTGTAGATACAAAGTAATTACCCTGGCTGTTATTTCGATTTTTTGTTTGCATTTTTGGGGCTACTTCTTTGTTGGTTGTTTTGTACTTTACATAGGGAACTGCAATCACACCCATAGTAGATTGGCCTTTGGGATTTGCTTTCTCTCGTTGTAAAACCTCCAAGATCAGCCAGCTTGTCTTGAGGCATATGCTCTCACTGTACATAAAAGAATATAATAGACTAGACTAGACTAGACCAGACCAGACCAGACCAGAATAGAATAGAATAGAATAGAATAGAATAGAATAGAATAGAATAGAATAGAATAGAATAGAATAGAATTCTTTATTGGCCAAGTGTGATTGGACACACAAGGAATTTGTCTTGGTGCATACGCTCTCAGTGTACAGAATAGAATAGAATAGAATAGAATAGAATAGAATAGAATAGAATAGATAATGGAATGGAATATAGAATAGAATAGAATAGAATAGAATAGAATAGAATAGAATAGAATAGAATAGAATAGAATAGAATAGAATTCTTTATTGGCCAAGTGTGATTGGACACACAAGGAATTTGTCTTGGTGCATATGCTCTCAGTGTACAGAATAAAATAGAATAGAATAGAATAGAATAGAATAAAATAGAATAGAATAGAATAGAATAGAATAGAATAGAATAGAATAGAATAGAATAGAATTCTTTATTGGCAAAGTGTGATTGGACACACAAGGAATTTATCTTGGTGCATATGCTCTCAGTGTACAGAATAAAATAGAATAGAATAGAATAGAATAGAATAGAATAGAATAGAATAGAATAGATAATGGAATGGAATATAGAATAGAATAGAATAGAATAGAATAGAATAGAATAGAATAGAATAGAATAGAATAGAATAGAATAGAATTCTTTATTGGCCAAGTGTGATTGGACACACAAGGAATTTGTCTTGGTGCATACGCTCTCAGTGTACAGAATAAAATAGAATAGAATAGAATAGAATAGAATAGAATAGAATAGAATAGAATAGAATAGAATAGAATAGAATTCTTTATTGGCAAAGTGTGATTGGACACACAAGGAATTTATCTTGGTGCATATGCTCTCAGTGTACAGAATAGAATAGAATAGAATAGAATAGAATTCTTTATTGGCCAAGTGTGGTTGGACACACAAGGAATTTGTCTTTGTGCCTATGCTCTCAGTGTACATAGACCGACTTCTGCCACCAACAGCCTCCCACCGGCCAGTCCGCTCCCACAGAGAGGGTCTCCTCAGGGTGCCATCAGCCAAGTTATGTCGGCTGGCGACACCCAGGGGGAGGGCCTTCTCTGTGGGAGCCGCTGCCCTCTGGAATGAACTGCCCCTGGAAATGCGTAAGATCTCCGACCTCCATGTATTTCGCTGTGCCCTCAAGACCCTGCTGTTCTGCCCGGCCGGGCTATCAATGTAACGATTTTTAAATTGGGTGTTTTAAATGTTTGGGGTTTCAAATCTGAGCCGAAATTATTTAATAATTTTAATGATTTTTAACCGATGTTTGTCTTTTGTGCTTTTAATAGGCTGTACACTGCCCTGGGCGGTATAGAAATAAAAATTATTTATTTATTTATTATTTAAAAGACAAGATACATTTGTCAAGAATCATTAAGTTACAAACTTAATGATAGTCAGAGGGTACAAATAAACACTAGGAAACAATATCAATAATCTATATAAATCGTAAGGATGCAGACAACAAAGTTACAGTCATACTGTAACTTATTAACTCTAGGTACCAACTTCAAGGAGTTAAAATCCTACTGCCTTGAAATGCAGGCAGATTAAAACTTTTTTTTTTAAACGTTGATTCGGACTTTCGTCCAGTTGAAACCCACTTTGCGGCCGTTTAGAAACCTATCAGTCTTTTTTTTGGGGGGGGGGGAGGGGGGTAATGGGTTAGCCCGGGTACCACTTTACCTATTCGGAGGACTACACCTCCCAAGCTGCATTGCATCTCTGGAGAGCCGGCGATTGGCTCAAGCAAGCGCTCGGACAGGTGGGTTTGAATTTCTGGAGAGGGGCTGCGATTGGAGGGCGCCCTCAGAAAGGGGAGGGACGGAGGAGGGGGTTGGGTGGGCGGTTTGTGGTCTCAGAAGGCAGTCCTGGGATTGGCCCCCGGCCTCTTGAAGGACGTGGCAGCGTGGGTAACGATTGGCTGGCTCCGGGAGGGGCGAGACCTTACTGCCTGAGGGAAAGCGGGGAGTGGAGGGAGGGAGGGGGGGATGCTGCTTGTCCAGCCAAGCCGGAGAGCCGGCCGGTCCTGTGGCCGGAGGGATGGTCCCCGGACGAAGCTGCCAGTATGGAGCCCTATCCGGGCCTCTTCAGCGCCACCCAGCGGTAAGGGAAGGTGGGGGGGGGGAGCGAGTGGGCGGAGCCAGAGACTTCCCCGCCCACTTGGAAGGCGTGGCTACCGCGTTGTGGGCGGGGTCTCGCCATTGCGCAACCTCCCTGGCTAGGAGGAGGTGGGCTGGAATTCTTGGAGGGGGGGGAGGGGTAGGATGATGAGAATTGTAGTGGGGTTCAATTTTTTTTTACTACCGGTTCTGTGGGGTGTGGCTTGGTGGGCGTGGCAAGGGAAGGCTACTGTAAAATCTCCATTCCCACCCCGTTCCAGGGGAAGGATATTGCAAAATCCCCATTCCCTCCTGATCAGCTGGGGCTTGGCAGATAGGGGTGGGGGGGCCAGTCAGAATTTTTACTACCGGTTCGGTGGGCGTGGCTTGGTGGGCGTGGCAAGGGAAGGATACTGTAAAATCTCCATTCCCACCCCACTCCAGAGGAAGGATATTGCAAAATCCCCATTTCCTCCCCATCAACTGGGACTTGGCAGGCAGAGAATAGATGGGGGCAGGGGCCGGTCAGAATTTTTACTACCGGTTGTCCGAACTACTCAAAATGTCCGCTACCAATTCTCCCGAACTGGTCCGAATCTGCTGAAACCCACCATTGAGTCCAGGGGTGGGGTGTGTGTGATGGGGAGTGCTCTGATGCCCTGGGAAGAGTCGCGGTGGTGGGTTCAAGTGATGCTGTTGTTTGCTGCGATTTAAAAAAGCTAGGAGGAGGTCTGTAATTCTGGGGCGGAGGGGTGGAGGATGATGAGAATTGTAGTCCAGGGATGCGGGGTGTGATGGGGAGCGCTCTGACGCCCTGGGAAGAGTCGTGGTGGTGGGTTCAAGTGCTGCTGTTGGTTGCCACGATTGGGGGACTGGAGGCTAAAAAGTATAAAGAACGGTTGCAGGAATTGGGAATGTCCAGTTTAATGAAAAGAAGGACCAGGGGGTGACATGATGGCATGTTCTAATACTTGAGGGGTCAACCTATTCTCCAAAGCATCAGAAGGCAGGACAAGAAGCAATGGATGGAATTTTCTTGCAAGAGGACCTGAGATGGCCTTCAGAAATACGGGTAGTCCTCAAGTTACAGCCGCATAAATGCTGGGCTCAATTGCGGTCGTAAGTCGAGGACTACCTGTAGGTGGGTACCCAGATGTGCCCTTTTGCATCTCTGAGCTGGGTTGTTTGGTGTGGGTTTTTTTTTTTTTTTTTTTTGGCAGACGTTTCATTACCCAACTAGTTAACATCATCAGTGCTTGGTAGTTGGGTAATGAAGCATCTGCAAAAAAATAAACCTCATCCCAGCTCAGAGAGCACCACTGTTCAACCCTGAGCTGCAAATATTCTCTTCTATTGGCGCCTCAATAGTGGCCACAAGTTCAGGAGAACTGGTGGCTTGCGTGCCTTTCTTTAAGAAAGAAATGCCGAGGAAGTCCCATCGGATTACAATTATTTTGTCGGATGCTTTTTCCCATGACCGGAGCTGGATCAAGCCTTTGGGAATTTCCATCCCTTTCAACGCACAGTGTGTCAAAGTAAATGCCAGAACTGTGAAGCTGTTCACTGGATCCTTTCCAGATCTCTTGAGCTTGGTTGTTTCTTGCATATGTTTCATGACCCTACTAGGTAACATCATCAGTGCTAGAAAAGGAGGAGGGTTTGCAAGGAGGAGGAGGAAGACTGTGGGGTCCTTGGTGCCCTGAGCTACAAATATTCTCCATTATTGGTGTGCATCTGTAGAAACAAACTTCCCAGTGTCACGTTTATCCTCTGGTAGAGGTAATTCCTATATACGAGAAGAGCAGGTGGAACTGGAAGGTGGGGTTAAATATGTCATTAGTTTGGAATCTTCGTATTCCCACAAGAAACCCAAATCCAGGCTCCTGTGAATTCCATGGACACTTATCTGGTGCCACTTTAGCTTTGACCATTAGTTGACCAGATTCTTGTGGCATAAACTGCAGTAATAAACTCTTCTGTGCTTTGAACTCAACAAATATTCCTGGTTACTTGCGCAGGAATCGCAAATACATGCTCCTTTGCTTGTGCATGGGGCTTCAACTCTCCTGATCTTTGGGTAATTGCTTGGGGTGGGGTCTGATAAATCCCCTCCAAGCTCTTTGAGGGAAGGAGTAGGTGCTTACAATGGGAGGTTGTCTTTGTTGCCGGAGGAGAATTCAGGTAAAGCGCCGTTTGCAATAGAGACCCAGGGAAGATCCGTTCTGTTAAAAGATTTTTCAAGACTGGGAATTGGATCCCGGCTCTTTTTAAGAACCGTTGGAAACCCCCCAAGGAACCGTGTGAGCGGCCCAAGACGAGCCAATCCATCTCCTTGAAAAGTTATTTTTAAAACTTTTGGCATTCGGAATTGGCCGGCGATTGCGAACTTCCAATCAACCATTTGGAATGCTTTCTTAAAAAATTATTTTTGGTGTTCCCTTGAAACGCTTCCATCAGCCCTTGCGAGTGCTGGTAAATTGTGATTTTTTACCCATTTCCCTCGAAATGAATCAGACCTCGATTGCGAAACGAAAAAGGGGTTTGAATGCCTTTTGACTGTCTCCCAGGCTTATGCGAACCCCTTCTTGGCTCAATGGTCTCATTCAACTCTTCCTGTCTCCAAAGATAGTCTGATCTCTTTAAAAGATGTTGATTATAAGGGCAAGGATGATTCCTGATAGGGATGGCTGGACTTTCGTCGTAGAAGATGATCAGGCTGAGCCCGAAGGAGGGGGTCAAACGTGTCATTACTCATGAATCCCTGCGCGCCTGGATCTAAGTCCAGCCCATCTTTCTTATCTCCCGCTCATTTCCCCTTAAAGGTCAGTTGGCCAGGTTCTTGCAGAGAGCTTTAATCTTGCAATATCTTCTTTTTAACTACCTGAATCTCCTGATTTCCTCAGTTTTTGACATTCCTGTTGCATAAACCAGAAAATGAAAAAGATAGTTTAGACCACGAGTCGGCAACCTTAAACACTCAAAGAGCCACAGAGGTCCTAACCGGTAGCTCTTTTTCAATTCTGGAGCCAGCCGGAAGTCCGGTTCCCCCATTATAGTCTCCTCCTAGTGCGGCATCCTTTTTCCCCTGCTGACCGGAAGTCCAGTTCCCCCATCATAGTCTCCTAGGGCGGCGCCCTTTTCCCTCTACCTGTCCTAACCGAAAGCCCTATCAATTGTGGATCCAACCAGCAGCAGAGGGATAAAAGAGCCACATGCGGCTCCAGAGCCACATGATGCTGACTCCTGGTTTAGACCCAAGTGCCAGCATGCACCATTTTTCAGGAAATGCAAGGTAGTCCCCGACTTACGACTACAATTTGAGCCCAACCTTTCTGTCGCGAAAGTGAAACAGTTTGTTCGTGAACTTTGCCCATTTTACGATCTCTGTTAAGGGAACCACTGCAAGTGGTTAAGCTAGCCACCCGGTTGTTAAGTGAATCCGGCTTTCCCCATTGACTTCGCTCATCGGAAGGTCGCCAAAGGGCGTGATCTCCAGGAACACTGCAAAACTGTCATAAGTACAAGTCCGTTGCCAAGAGTCTGAATTTTGATCATGTGACCACCGGGAATGCTGGAATGGTCGTTAAGTGTGAACAAGGGTCATACGTCCCTTGTGCCATCATAACTTTGAATGATCACTCCGTGAACCGAGGACTACCTGTTATACAGAAAAGATGGGCTGGCACAGTTTTGGGAGAAAGATGAAAACGAGATGTCTTTCTTTTCCGGCTCCTTAAATTTGGATACAATCATAACGTTGAACTCTCTGAATTTTTCCAGAAGGAGACCATCAGAACATCCGCATGAGTCATCATCCGCTTTGCCGGGGTTAATTCGTTTTAATTCCATTTAAATCCAACGAAAGAAAATTGAATTGTTGCTTTGATTTCTTTTTCTTTATTTAAAATAAAAGCCTGGCTGGCTTGTATGCTTTTCGGGGCTGAAAACTTCCCAGCATGCTATTTGAAGTCCAGCATAGAACAAATGCTTGAAAATGTAGGTCAAAGTACAGGCAGTTCCTTGACGTACGACCGCAAAGGACATCCGGGTTTTTCCATCGCTAAGCGAAACGCTTGTGAAATGAATTTTGCCCTGTTTTACCACCTTTCTCGCCACCGTCGTTAAGCGAATCGCTGCGCTTGTGAACTTAGAAACACGGTTATGAAGCGAATCTGTCTTCCCCCTTGACTTGACTCATTCAGAAGGTCGCAAAAAGGGATCCCACGCGACCCCGGGACGTTGTGACCGTCATAAATATGAGCCGAAATGATCCCGTGGCCATGGGGAATCCTGCAACGGTCGCAAGTGTGAAAAATGGCCATAAGGTCAGATCAGAAGGTCACAGAAAGAGGGGATCGCGTGACCTCCGCGACGCTGCGAACCGTCATAAACGCGTGCCACGCGGCTGAATGTTTTACCACGCAACCGTGGGAGATGCCGCAATGACAGTAACGTGAGAGGAAAAGGTTCGTAAGTCACCTTTTTCGGTGACGTCGTAACTTCAGACGGTCCTATGGTAACTCGGGGTAACTTATCTGTATTTCCAACTTTCTCTTAGAGCTTGTGAGAATGCCTGTTGCTCCCCGGGTGGAGTGCCTGTTCGGGCACAGGTTATCATTCAGAGACCCACTGTTTTCCCCCCCCTTTCAGACGGTGGCTTTCTGTCAATCATGTTTTCAAAAGGGAGAACTTTTTTCCCTTTGGTTGTGGTACACGGTCAACCAACGTCCACTTCCATTGTCCGGTCTCCTCCGTTGGCCGCGAAGAACCTTTATCCTACATCCAGAGGGACAGAGAGAGGAAGCCAACCCCCCCCCCAAAAAAATTGGTGACTCCTAACCCCCCCCCCCACTCTTCCCCAAAGCTTTCTAAGATACTCCCTCAACGACGTAAAACGCGATGCTTAACATTCTTCTCGCAACCTTGTTCACCACACAAGTCCGTCCAACCGAGAATTATTTCTCGGCTAGTTTCTGTGGCAACCAGCTGGAGAAGTCCTGGAGACTGCAGGAAGAAAATCACCGTTTGTTTTGTGTTTTTTCTTAAAAATAATAATAATAATAAAAAAAAAAATAAAGGAGTGGGAAGCTACTGTACTTTGAGTTTTGCTTTAAAAAAAACACATATGCACATCAAGGATACAACTGCCTCTCCACCCTCCTTTCGCTCCGATTTCATAAAAGCTTATTATACACAATTTGACAAGCAGAGCTGATCAAATATACATACATACATACATACATACATACATACATATATATATATATATATATATTTCACATGCCTTGGTTTGTTCTCCCACCTGTGTTGAGGAAGAGTAGCTCTTTAGAGACGTGAGATCTAACTTTGTTGTTGTTCTTATTAGTTGCGAAGTTGTGTCCGACCCATCCCGGCCCCATGGACAACGTTCCTCCAGGCCTTCCTGTCCTCTACCATCCTCTGGAGTCCGTTTAAGCTCACGCCGACTGCTTCAGTGACTCCATCCAGCCACCTTGTTCTCTGCCGTCCCCTTCTTCTTTTGCCCTCCATCGTTCCCAGCATTAGGCTCTTCTCCAGGGAGTCCTTCCTTCCTCATTAGGTGGCCAAAGTATTTGAGTTTCCTCTTCTGGCCTTCCCAAGAGCAGTCAGGGTTGATCTCCTCTAGGACTGACCGGTTGGATCGCCTTGCAGTCCAAGGGACTTGCAGGAGTCTTCTCCAGCACCAAAGTTCAAAGGCCTCCATTCTTTGGCGCTCAGCCTTCCTAGTTGACTATACGCTCTTTCGTTGGCAGGGTGATCTGCTTTTTAGTATGCTGTCTAGATTTGCCATAGCTTTCCTCCCCAGGAGCAAGCGTCTTTTCATTTCTTGGCTGCAGTCCCCATCTGCGGGGATCTTGGAGCCATTTTCAACACAGATAGGCCTCAACTTACAAAGCATCCATTTAGTGACCGTCAGAAGTTACAACGGCACTGGAAAAAGCAACTTATGACATACAACTTATGACTTATGCTAGTGAGTGTTGAGTTTGCTCCCTATTTAGGCATGGAGGATATGGTTTTCTCCTTGGTAGTTCGTTGATTGGGATATTGTTTTCTGCTTTGTTGTTTGTCTGGTGTGAATCCCTGCTTATCTGTATATAAACTATATATAAATCCCACACTCTGTAGCATCCCCAGGCTCACGTGATCAAAATTTGGACATTTGGCCACTGACTCATATTTATGACGGTTTGCAGTGTCCCGGAGTCACGTGATCCCCTTTTGTGACCCCTTCTGACCAGCAAAGTCAATGGGGAAGCCTAATTCGCTGAACAACCGTGTGACTCACTTAACGACAGTGGGAAGAAAGGTTACAAAATGGGGCAAAACTGTCTTGGCAACTGTCTCGCTGAGCAGCAGAAATTTGGGGCACGGTTGTGGTTATAAGTCGAGGACTGTCTATACGACAATGAACGATCCTTAGCTGTTTCTCTGAATGAGTCACTGTTCTCAGCACTCATACAGAAGTGCAACCATTAGCTTCTTCGGAATGCAGATTAATTCTTCTTCTGTTGCTGCTGCTATTAATAGTTGTTATTACAGTTATTATTGCCACAGAGTAAAGGTTGAAAGGGAAGAAAGGCAAAAGAGAGAGAAAACTGTAGGGTCTTTGATGCTCTCTGAGCTTGGTTGTTTTCTGGCAGACGTTTTATTACCCAAATAGATAACATCATCAGTGCTAGTGAGTGTTGAGTTTGCTCCCATTTAGGTATGGAGGATGTGGTTTTCTCCTTGGTAGTTCATTGATTGGGATTCATGGCTTAGGGCCGGGGTACTTACAGGACTGCCTTCTGCCACCAATAGCCTCCCACCGGCCGGTTCGCTCCCACAGAGAGGGCCTCCTCAGGGTGCCGTCGGCCAGACAATGCCGGCTGGCGACCCCCAGGAGGAGAGCCTTCTCTGTGGTGGCACCTACCCTATGGAACAATCTACCCCCAGAGATACGAGTGATCTCCGACCTCCGGACTTTTCGTTGGGCCCTAAAAACTTATTTTTTTCAGTTAGCCGGTCTGTCTTGAGTTTAGGGTTAGTTTTAAAATTTTAATATTGATTTTAAATTGATAAGTTTTAAATTACGGGCCAAATTTATAAATTATTTTAACTTTATTTTTAACTGTAATGTTATGTATAGATGTTTTTATTTTGGCTGTTCACCGCCCTGAGTCCGAAAGGAGAAGGGCAGTACAGAAATTTGAATAATAAATAAATAAATAAATAAATAAATATTGTTTTCTGCTTTGTTGTTTGTCTGGTGTGAATCCCTGCTTATCTGTATATAAACTATATATAAACCAAGAGCAACCCCCCCCCCCACACTCTGTACCGCTGATGATGTTACCTAGTTGGGTAATGAAACGTCTGCAAGAAAATAAACTCAGAGATCACCAAGGACCCCATAGTCCTCCTCTTCCTCCTCCACTATGCAAACAGCTAGCACTGATGATGTTATCCAGTTGGGTCATAAAACGTCTGCAAGGAAACTACCAAGCTCGGAGAGCACCAAGTTCACAGTTCATACCCTGAGCGACAAATATTCTCTTCTATTCGTAGAGAAACATCTTTTTTTTGCACACTGAGAATTGAACAATAGCTCTTCCTGGGGGTTTTCTGGCTCTGAAAACTGTTTGTAGCCTAAGCCCACATTTTCCAAACATGATTGCAGACTTCGTTGCAGAGGCTAATTCCTTAGAAGACCGGGGTCAACATCTCAGCCTGGTCTTCATCCCCACCTCCACCTCTCTTGTGTTTTTAATATGCTGCAGCATCTAAAGTCCTCTTCCCCTTTTTGGTAAGAGAGAGGGGTGGGTGGGAGGGAGAAAGAGAGAAAGAAGTGAGTCAGGGAGAGACAGACTGAAGAGAGACAGAGAGAGGGGGGGGGAAGAGAATAGAGAGAGAATAGAGAGAGAGAGACGGAGAGAGAAGAGAAGAGACAGAAGGAAGAGGGAGAGAGGTGGGCAGAAAGAGGAAGACAGGGAGAGAGAGGGGGAGAGAGAGAGAGAACAGAGAGAGACGGAGAGAGAAGAAAGAGGGAAGGAAGAGAGGCAGAGAGAGAGAGGAAGACGGAGAGAGAGAGGGATGGAAGAGAGGGAGAGAGAGGAGAGAGAGAAACAGCGAGAGGGAAGGAAGAGAGATGAGCAGAGAGAGGGGAGGAAGACAGAGAGAGAGGGAAGGAAGAGAGAGAGAGAGAGAGGAAGACGGAGAGAGAGAGGGATGGAAGAGAGGGAGAGAGAGGAGAGAGAGAAACAGCGAGAGGGAAGGAAGAGAGATGAGCAGAGAGAGGGGAGGAAGACGGAGAGAGAGGGAAGGAAGAGAGGGAGAGAGAGAGGAAGACGGAGAGAGGGGAGGAAGAGAGGGAGAGGAGAGAGAGACAGGGAGAGAGAAGAGAAGGAAGAGGGAAGGAAGAGAGAGACGGGCAGAGAGAGAGAGAGAGGAAGACGGAGAGACAGTGGGAAGGAAGAGAGGGAGAGAGAGAGACTGCCAAATGCAATTACAAGGCATTGTCTGTCTCCCCTGATGCTCCTGCCATGACTAAAGATTTAATTGAATCGTAGCCCTCCTGCTTCCCAATCAGAGCCCTTTTCAGAGTCCATTCGCTTCCCCTTCCAACCCCCCCACCCCAACCCCCCCCCCATACCTCCCCCCTTTCATTCGAGAAGCTAGCCAGCCTCGGTGGTGGCAGTGGCTTCCAGACATCCTCCCAGTCCAGGAGAGGAGCATTTCCACCACCCCCTGTCCTTTCACCCCCACCCCACCAGTGATGAAGCTGGCTGCTTGAAAGGCGGGACTGAGAAACCCCCCTCGAAACAGGGGAGGAAGTGGGGAGAGAAGGAAAAAAAAAAAAAACCCCACCGTCTTTCCTCTTTTTTTTTTTTTTTTGCCTCTCCAAGTCACTTAAGAGGGGCCAGTTAGCGATGTCTACTAATGAAGCAATTCTATTCCAGTTCCGTCTCCGAAGATCTGGGCTGTAGACGGGGAGAATTCAGTAGGAAACATTACGGTTCAGTAGAACTGGTAAGTTTTTTTTTTTTTGATTTTCCTCCTCCTCCTTTATTACGGATGCTTGTTATTATTTTGCAAAGGATTCGAATCCAGAGATTTTGTGAGGAGGGGTGGTGGTGGTACCTCTTCCCCAAAAGGTATTTTTTTTTGGGGGGGGGGATTTCTTTCTCATCCTCCCTCCTTCTTGCAATTGGACCGGGGTTTTTTTTGGCCTTCCTGCCTGCCTTGCCTGCCTTTCCCATTTGATGCAGATGTCTCTTGCAATGCTTAAGGGATGGGGAATTTCTCTCTCTCTCTGCCGGAGACCTGTTTTTTTTTTTTGCTTTCTGTAAGAAAGGTGCAAAAATGCAAATCTGTCCAAAGGAGATTGCATTGAAAAAAAAAGGGTGGGGGGGGGGTGGAAAGAAGGAAAACAATAACCAGAAATTGAGAATTTCTGTATTTAAGGAAGGACAAGGGGTTGTTTGGGAAATGAAGATTCCCAAATGTGGTGGCTGGGAAGGGTTTTTTTTTTTTTTTTAAATCCCCCTCGCCCAATTCCTCTTCTTTTTTGGGGGGGGGGGCTGCGTTTCCTTCGTCATTACTGCCGGGTTTCTTTTGCCTTGCAGGAAACAAAATTCCTGCTTTTTGGGTTTGGAGAGAAGGGTAGAAGTTGGTTCTGGGGAGATCGGGGAGGGGAAGGGGGGCTTGGGGGTGGGAGAGGCCCCCGCCCTGAATTTGGTGTTGGGGGAAACACCTGCAAAGGTTCTGGCTGGAGAATCTGTGTGCATCCATGGCTCGGTTATTTAGCCCTGCAGCACTGGGCTAAAAGGGATGGAATCTCTTCCTGGGTCCTGGCATGTGGGCTTCAAATCTGATTTAATTGGAGCTGATGATTTGACAGAAAGCAGTGGGAAAATAGTGTGAAGGGGAAATCACATTTTCTTCTTGTTGAACCTGGCTTTTTGTGGAGGAATGTAGAATGTTCTTCTTCTTCTTCTTCTTCTTCTTCTTCTTCTTCTTCTTCTTCTTCTTCTTCTTCTTCTTCTTCTTCTTCTTCTTCTTCTTCTTCTTCTTCTTCTTCTTCTTCTTCTTCCTCGTCCTCTTCCTCTTCTTCTTCTTCTTCTTCTTCTTCTCCTCCTCCTCCTCTTTCTCTTCCTCTCCTCCTCCTCCGTCTCTTCTTCTCCTTCCCCTCCTCCTCTTCTTTATCTTCCCATCCTCCTCTGTCTCCTCCTCCCCCTCCCCCTCCTCCTCTTCTTCTTCTTCTTCTTCTTCTTCTTCTTCTTCTTCTTCTTCTTTTCCTCCTCCTCTTTCTCTTCCTCTCTTCCTCCTCCGTCTCTTCTTCTCCTTCCCCTCTTCCTCTTCTTCCCCTCCTCCTCTGTCTCCTCCTCCCCCTCCCCCTCCCCCTCCTCCTCCTCCTCCTCCTCCTCCTCCTCCTCCTCTTCTTCTTCTTCTTCTTCTTCTTCTTCTTCTTCTTCTTCTTCTTCTTCTTCTTCTTCTTCTTCTTTTCCTCCTCCTCTTTCTCTTCCTCTCCTCTTCTTCCTCTTCCTCCTCCTCCTCTTTCTCTTCCTCTCTTCCTCCTCCATCTCTTCTTCTCCTTCCCCTCCTCCTCTTCTTCCCCTCCTCCCCTGTCTCCTCCTCCTCCTCCTCTTCTCCTCCTCCTCCTCCTCCTTCTCTTCCCCTCCTCTGTCTCTCCTCCTCCTCCTCCTCCTCTTTTTCTTCCTCTTCCTCTCCTCCTCCTCCTTCTTAATCCTCCTCCTCCTTTCTCTTCCTCTCCTCCTCCTCCTTCTTACTCCTCCTCTTCTTCTCCTTCCCCTCCTTCTTTTTTCTTCCTCCTCTTTTTTCTCTTTCCTCCTCCTCCTCTTCTTCTCCTCCTCCTCCTCCTCCTCCTTCTTTTCTCCTCCTCCTCCTCTTCTTTCTCCCCCCCTCTCCTTCTCCTCCTCCTCCTTCCCTCTTCTGGAGTTTTCTGGATTCTTCTCCTTCCTCTTTTTTTTCTTTTTCTTCCTTTGTGTTCCAGCTTTTACTTCAGGGGGGAACTCAACAATCACTGAGGTTGGCTTTCCATTGGCCGCGTTAACATTAGGCAAGCTCGCAACAAGGGCCCACAAATCGTGGCCATGCACGACCCGTAGACACACCGAGAGGTGTTCATTCAGTCCATTCATTCATGTAGCGAGATGTGTTGGTGGCTGCAGAGAGCAATTTTAAAGGCCGGCTTTGCATCTCTCCCACCTCTTCATCTGGTCCTCTTGCTTTTCCTCACGGCTTGAGAACTTCACACCTCAATGTGTTGTGTAAACATGGCCAGTTGTGAATATATTCCAGAAATCAGAAACGAGCCATCTCTAGCTTAGCATAAGCACGAGAGGTGATTTAGTTAATGCGTGGCCTTAAATGATCTGGAGAGATTTTGAAACGGGAGTCGTACGACTCTATATTACTCATTCCGATCGCCACATCGCCCTGGTGATCCTTCCTTGTAGGTCTTAAATGACAGATTGGTTGTTCGCAATCTTTTCAGATGAGAATGGAATAACAGAGTTGGAAGGGACCTTGTAAGGTCATCTAGTCCAACCCCCCCCGCCCAAGCAGGAACCCCTACACCATTCCTGACAGATGACAGTCCAGTCTCTTCTTGAAAGCTTCCAGTGATGAAGCTCCCACAACTTCTGAATAACAGAATAATAACAGAGTTGGAAGGGACCTTGTAGGTCATCTAGTCCAACCCCCTGCCCAAGCAGGAGCCCCTGCACCATTTCTGACAGATGGCTTTTCTTGAAAGCTTCCAAGTGATGAAGCTCCCACAACTTGCAGATCTCTGTTGAAGGACCCAAGTGTGCCATCTGTTGAAGGACCCAAGTGTGCCATCTGTTGAAGGACCCAACTCTGCCATCTATTGAAGGACCCAACTCCATCAAGCCTTCTTTGGGTGCTTGTTGAGAAGATGGGAAGGGACCGCCATGTCCACCGTGGTGGACAAACCACCTAATCCGTGCCTGAAATGAGCGGGATGGGCGCAGCCAATGACTTCCCACAGCAGCGATATGTTTTAGACCCCCATTGGGGGAGGAGCCACGAGGGGCGGGATTGGGGCAGGTAGCGGGTGGAGCCGTCACCCAAAGGGGGTGGGAACATGCGATTTATTTATTTATTTATTTATTTATTTATTTATTTATTTATTAGTTCGATTTATATGCCGCCCTTCTCCGGAGACTCAGGGCTGCTTACAATGCGTTAAGCAATAGCCTTCATACTTTTGTATATACCTGCTTAGTAGGGCTTTCGGGCCCCCCTAAGCGGTGTTCTTTTTTATACAAAGTCATCTTATTGCCCCCACAATCCGGGTCCTCATTTTACCTACCTCGGAAGGATGGAAGGCTGAGTCAACCTTGAGCCTGGTGAGAATTGAACTTGCAGTAATTGCAGGCAGCTCATGCTATTTAACAGCACTTTAGTCTGCTGCGCCACCAAGGCTCTTCATCCCACTCTCATCCCACTCTCCTGGAGGAGGGGGGGGAATGTCCCTTCCCTGAGAGCTATTTATTTGAGATTAGAGAGAAGGCACATAAAAATGGGTTGTGTGGACCCCATTTGGCTCTTACAAGTGGAAAATGTTCACCATCCTCTCGTGGATGGGAAAGTTCTGATCAGTCTGCATTCATCCATTCGCATGGCACAGTCTACCTGGGTGTTACGATGGGCAGCCGTGGCCATCATCCGACGTTATTTTTGTCTTTCTCAAGTGTATCCAAGCTAAATATGCCCGGTTTAACCGCCACGGTTCCACTTTGAGATCCCTAGATAATCACATTTTCATGAGACCAGTTCTTACAGTCAGCCAGGTTTGGGAAAGTTTCAGCCAGACCCTCTACTCTACCCAAGCCCCCCACCCCCCCCTTTCTCTCTCTCTCTGCAGCTTAATTCGTCCTCAGAGATGAGGTCACATTTACATCTGCTACACAATTTAGGTAATTGTGAAAATCACAAACCACCACAAAAGAGCTAACTATTTCAGCACTGACGTGTGCTTGAAGAATCTTCCTCTCTCCTTTCCTCTTCTTTCTTTCTTTCCTTCCTTCCTTCCTTCTTCCTTTTTCTTCCTCTTTCTTTCTTTCTCTTTCTTTCTCTCTCCCTCTCTCCTCCTTCCCTCCTTCCTTCCTTCCCTTCCTTCCCTCCTTCCCTCTCTCCCTTTTTCCTTCCTTCCTTCCTTCCTTCCTTCCTTCCTTCCTTCCTTCTTTCTTTCTGTTCTTTCTTTCTGTCTCCCTCCCTCCTCCTTCCCTTCCTTCCCTCCCTGCCTTCCTCTTTCCCTTCTCTCTCTCCCTCCCTTTTCCTTTTCCTTCCTTCCTTCCTTCCTTCCTTCCTTCCTTCCCTCCCTCCTTCCTCCTTTTCCCTTCCTTCCCCTCCCTCCCCTCCCTCTCCCTCTCCCTTCCTCTTTCCCTTCTTTCTCTCTCCCTCCCTTTTTCTTTTCCTTCCTTCCCTCCCTCCCTCCGTCCCTCCCTCCCTCCTTCCCCCTTTTCCCTTCCTTCCTTCCTTCCTTCCTTCCCTCCTTCTCTCTTTCCTTCCCCTCCCTTCCCTTCCCTCTCTCAGTCTAGGAAACAGATTACCTGACCGCACCATAAACCTGTGCCAGTTAAAATAAAACTTGCCCAGTTGAGTTTAAACACCAGTTTTGAGCAAATTTTAATCCCGCAGTTTTGAAATACAAGCAACAGGTTTGAAACAAAAAACAACAAAACAAACCAACAACAAAACTCCAGCAAATGGTATAATCAAAGTATTTGTGGAGTAGCTTAGCAGGATTTAAATTGTTCCTTCACGTCAACAGCTGCTTGTGGGGAACTAACAATGGAATAAAACAACTCAAAGAGAGAGAGAGAGAGAGAGAGAGAGAGAGAGGACAAATGCATACTTGAAATCCTGATAAGAGAAAGAAATCAGTTTCCCCATCTCAACAAAAGGTGTGATTTGAGCAAATTCAGAGGGTCGGAATTATGGCTTCCTTTGGTTTCAATTTCACCCAGCTGTCTTAACCAGAGTTTGCTTTCAGCCAAGTTTTGAAACTCTCATTTGAGGCCTTTTCAGTAACCTAGAAGAGGTTTGCCTTGATGTTATCACAAGGACATGCTATGAGCCAACAACATGCTAGGAGCCTTGGTGGCTCAGTGGACTAAGTGCTGTTAAAGTAGTACTTAGCTGCCAGCTGCCTGTAACTACTTCAAATCTCATCAGGCTCAAGGTTGACTCAGCCTTCCATCCTTCGGAGGTAGGTAAAATGAGGACCCGGATTGTGGGGGCAATAAGCTGACTTTGTATAATAAAGAACACCGCTTAGGGTGGGCCGAAAGCCCTACTAAGCAGGAATATACAAAAGTATGAAGGCTATTGCTTAACACATTGTAAGCCGCCCTGAGTCTCCGGAGAAGGGCGGCATATAAATCGAACTAATTAATTAATTAATTAATTGTCATTTGGCTGTAGATCTGCCCACTGGTCCAGCTGGCATAAAAATGGGCCAGCTCAATTCACAAATCTACAGAGGAGAACCTAGGCATAATGGAGACATTGAGCTTCCAGCTGCAGGGGCAGTACATCTTAGAGAGGAAGCTATCCAAGAGGGGAAGGCAACGGGTAGATCCCTGACTTATGGCTATAATTGGGAGCGGACCTTTCCTGGCAACGCGGAGTGATTGCTAAGTGAGTCATGCCCCATTTTACAATATATTTTTTTTGGCCATGGGTTGTTAAATGAATCACTGCGGAGGAGAAGGTGTAGGAGTACTGTGGGGTCCTTAGGGCCGCATGAGCTTGGCCGTTTTCTTTCAGACGTTTCATGACCCAACTAGGTAACATCATCAGTGTTAGAAGGGGGTGGAATTTGTGGAGAGAAGGAGGAGGAGGACTGCGGAGTCTATGGTGCTCTCTGAGCTCGGTGGTTTTCTTTCAGACGTTTCATGACCCAACTAGGCAACATTATCAGTGTTAGCAGGGGGTGGGGTTCGAACCAGCTCCCTCATTCTGCGTTTGGCATTCTGCATAAAAATTTCACAACCGCAGGACATTCGTGGCCCAGCGGAGCAAGATAATCCTTTTGGGGGAAGCGGGAGAAGAAGGATTCATTTTGCTTCTGGATTCAACCTCCTTTGCAGAACTAATTTCCTGCGGGCGATCTTTTTCCCGTAAACATTCGCCGAGAAACCCATTCATTTTTCCTCTTGCCGTTTGGGGCGGGGGGGGGAAACCACTTTATCGCCCGTTTTATCTCCCCCCATCTAAGCGGCCTCATTAAGGGAGAGCATGTCAGAAGCCAGGCAGACATTTGAAAAGATCTCCTGCAACGGAGTTGCTCGTTTGGGGTTTTTTTTTTCCCCGGGAGAAAGGATAAACATGGCCAAGAGGATGTCTGCCTCTGTCTGAAAGGCTTCTGGTTATTTATTTATTTATTTATTTTGAAACGCCGGGCCTTTCAAGATGTCATCTCCAATTCAATAAGCTAAAATTGGATTGCATTTACAATCCATCTTGTCTCCGGGCCGCTGCCTTGGCAGGAGCTAGCTAGGGCATTCGACCCCGGATCTCCAAGAAACATTCTCCCCCCCCACCCAGCCTCGACATGCATATATATCCCTGAAGCCAAAGGTCCCATTTCTCTCCCCCCCACCACCTCCCTTCAACAGCTTTCTTGACATGACCACCCTTTTCATGAAGATTTTAAAAAAACAAAACACAGTGATTTGATTCTGCTGCTGGGGCAGGAAACGCTCTGTGTTAAACCATTTTTGTTTGATTTGGCAGAGTGAATTTATTTGGCAAGCCTTAAAGATCAACGAGAGAGAGAGAAAGAGAGATACACAGAGAGAAAGATACAGAGAGATAGACACACAGAGAGAGATACAGAGAGAGGTAGAGATACAGATACAGAGAGAGAAAGAGAGAGAGAGATACAGAGAGAGAGAGAGAGACAGAGAGAAAGATACAGAGAGAGAGAGATACACAGAGAGATACACAGAGATAGATACAGAGAGAGATAGAGATACAGATACAGAGAGAGAGAGAGAGAGATACAGAGAGAGAGAGATACAGAGAGAGAAAGATACAGAGAGAGAGAGAGAGAGATACACAGAGAGAGATACAGAGAGAGATAGAGATACAGAGAGAGAGAGAGATACAGAGGGAGAAAGATACAGAGAGAGATGCAGAGGGATATATATATATATATATATATATATATATATATAGAGAGAGAGAGAGAGAGAGAGAGAGAGAGAGAGAGAGAGAGGGAGAGAGAAATGTCTAATTCAAAATATCTAACTCCAAAGGTACAGTAGTAACACGAAATATGGGAAATTAAATGGGAGCTGGAGGTAATTTTTTTGCAGGGTGAAATCTGTAGCTTTGTACAGATAGTCCTCGGTTTACAACAGTTCATTTAGTGACCAAGGTTACAACAGCGGTGAAAAAAATGACTTAGGAACATTTTTATCACAGTTGCGACCGTTGTGGTATCCCTGTGGTCACAACGTTGCAAGGTTGGAAGTCTTCTGGGGTCACGGGATCCCCTTTTGCCACTAGCAAACTCAAAGGGAGAAAGCCAGATTCCTTTAAGGACCGTGTGACTGATTTAACAACAGCCAACGATTCACTTAACAAGCGCAGCAAGGAAGGTCGTAAAAACGGGAGCTGAATGAAGATGCGCCTCGTTTAATGGCACGTGTCACGCTTAGCGGCAAAACTTTGGGCTCGGTTGTGGTCGTAAGTCGAGGACTTTCACCCGTACGGTGGAAATCCGCTGCTTTCGCGCTCACCGTCTCGTCGGTTCTGTGCGGCAGTTTTTTTTAAAAAAAGTTTATTCGGAAAAGCCTCAGGATGCCATTTCACTGGCTTTTTAAGGCCTTTTTATTTTTGGTTTGTTTTTAGACCTTCAAAATTCACCCTTCTCTGAAAGGTATCGCTCTCCTTAATTTTATTTTTGTTATTGGTACATGATGTTCCTTCCTTTTTTGGTGGTGGGGGGAAGAAAAGCTCTTAATTTTATTGCCTTTCGTCTTACGAAGGAGCTAATTTATTCACTGAGGTGGCACTTCGACATTATCGAAGCCGTTTTAAATTCGGCGCGAGGAGGCATAGATTTTAATTAGAAACCCACGTCGGCCTCTCGGCTGTGCTCCATGAGATTTTGGGTCCTGCTGAATTGGGTAAGGCTTACTCCGAAGTCACTAATACTTAGCGCTGAAATAAATTGTACGCTGGACTGAATGATACCGCTCTGTATTACTTCAGTAAGACCGTTCTTGGAATTCAAAAGCCAGTTCTGGTCACCACGATACGAAAAAGATAATGGAGGCTCTAGAAAGAGTGCAGAGAAGAGCAATGAAGATGAGGAGGGGACTGGAGGCTGAAACATAGGGAAAAATGCATTAGTGAATATCTGGAGCTTGGGTATAGGATGAGGCTGGAGGTTTCGTTCTCTGAACTTGTTGGTTGGTTTCCAAGCATTTCATTACCAAGCTAGGTAACATCTTCAGTGCAGGTAGATGACAGGGGGCGACAGTGTCATTGTTCATCTGTTTATAGGGGCTTATAAAGCATAGATAGATGATAGATCGATAAATGGATAGAGATGGATGGATGGATGATAAAGGCAGATAGAGATAGACAGAAATAGCTAGCTGATAGACAGTGGATAGATAATATATGATAGATAGATAGATAGATAGATAGATAGATAGATAGATAGATAGATAGATAGATAGATAGATAGATGGACGGACGAATGATAAAGGCAGATAGAGATAGAATTAGCTAGCTGATTGATAATAGATAGATAATAGATAGATAGATAGATAGATAGATAGACAGACAGACAGACAGACAGACAGACAGACATGGATGGATGGATGGATGGATGGATGGATGGACGGATGAATAGCATTCAGATAGAGATAGACAGAAATAGCTAGCTACTTACTATATGATAATATATGATAGCTAGATAATATATATGATAGATAATATATGATAGCTAGATACATAGCTAGATACATAGAGAGAGAGAGAGAGAGAGAGAGGGATGGATGGATGGACGGACGGACGGACGAATGATAAAGGCAGATAGAGATAGAAATAGCTAGCTGATAGATAATAGATAGATAATAGATAGATAGATAGACAGACACATGGATGGATGGATGGATGGACGGATGAATATCATTCAGATAGAGCTAGACAGAAATAGCTAGCTGATAGACAGTGGATAGATAATAGATGATAGAGAGATAGAGAGGGGGGATGGATGGATGGATGGATGGATGAATGATAAAGGCAGATAGAGATAGATAGGAATAGCTAGCTAATAGACGATTAGATAGATAGATAGATAGACAGACAGACAGACAGACATGGATGGATGGATGGATGGATGGATGATAAAGGCAGATAAAGATAGACAAATAGCTAGCTAATAGACAATAGATAGATAGATAGATAGATAGATAGATAGATAGATAGATAGATAGATAGATATGGATGGATGGATAGATGGATGGATGATAAAGACAGATATAGACAGAAATAAAGACAGATAGAGATAGACAGAAATAGCTAGCTGATAGACAAGAGAGAGAGAAAGGAGAGAGAGAGAGAGGGAGAGAGAGAGAGAGAGAGATGGGATGGAGGTTCATTCTCCGAGTTGTGGGTTGGTTTCTGAATATTTCATTACCAGGCTAGGTAACCTCTTCAGTGCAGTTTAGGGGTTGACAGTGTCATTGTTCTCCTGCTTACAAGGGCTTCATCTGGTCAGTAGGTCTTGTGATGGGGAGGTTTGGGGGTTTGTTTACTTCTGAAGGAAGGGGGGGATTCATTCATTTCCAAACCAAGAAAGGGGCATAAATATATCCCAAGCTTTTAGTGAAGGAGGTCATGTGACTTGCCTTCTGGGTAGCCAGAGCTAAGAAAGAAAAAGAAAGAAAGGGAAAGAGAAAGGAAGGAAGGAAAGATAAAAGGAAAGAAAGAAAGAAAGAAAGGAGAGAGAGAGAGAAAGAAAAAGAAAGATAGAAAGAAAGAGAAAGAAAGAAAGAGAAAGAAAGAGAAAGAAAGAAAGAGAAAGAGAAAGGAAGGAAGGAAAGATAAAAGGAAAGAAAGAAAGAAAGAAGAGAGAGAGAGAAAGAAAGAAAGAAAAAGAAAGAGAAAGAGAGAGAGAGAGAAAGGAAGAAAGAAAGAAAGAAAGAGAAAGAAAGAAAGAACGAACGAATGAACTATTTTAGTATATAATAATCGGTGTTGTGGTATATTTTGGGAGCTTCGAAAGGCCCCTGTCATGGAGAGCTGATTCAACTGAGCTGGGCACAATGGCCAGCCATACTTCTGCCTGTGTTTGTGAGAAGGATCATCGTCTATATTTAGAGCATTATTAAGAGGTTTCCTCCTTTTTGAAAAAAAATAAATATGAGATATCCATAGCACTCTTTCTTTGCCGTAGACCTCAACTGGGAACAAGAATGCTGTTTCCAGAAAAAGGAAAGGGGAAAAAAATTAAAGAATTAAAGCTATTGAAATTCTTATGCATTCATTAAAAAAGGTTGGCTATTTTCCCCCTGTATTCTTCTCCTTCTCTTTCTCCATCACTCCGTCTTCTCCTTGCCCTTCTCCTCATCTTCCTTCCTCTTCCCTCCCTTTCCACCATTCCTTCTCCTTCCCCTTCTCCTTCTTTTCCTTCTCTTTCCCATTCTTCTTGTCCTCCTCCTTCCTTTCCACCATTACTTCTCCTTTTCTTTTTCCTTCTCCTTTTCCTTCCCCTTCCCCTCCTTGTTGTCCTCCTTCCTTTCTACCATTACGTCTTCTTTTCTTTCCCCCCTCACCTTCCCCTTCCCCTCCTTCCTTTCCACCATTACTTCTCCTTCTTTTCTTTTTCCTTTTCCTTCTCCTTCTTCTTGTCCTCCTTCCTTTCTACCATTACGTCTTCTTTTCTTTTCCCCCTTCTCCTTCCCCTTCTCCTCCTTCCTTTCCACCATTACTTCTCCTTTTTTTCTTTTTCCTTCTCCTTCTCCTTCTTCTTCTTGTCCTCCTTCCTTTCTACCATTACGTCTTCTTTTCTTTCCCCCTTCTCCTTCTCCTCCTTCCTCCTCCCTTTCCACCATTACGTCTTCTTTTCTTTCCCCCCTTCTCCTTCCCCTTCTCCTTCTTGTCCTCCTTCCCCTTCTTCCTCCTTCTTCCTTTCTCCTCCCTCCTCCTCCTCCAGAATTGTTTTGGCTAGCTCCATAGCAAACATGAAAAGCGTTTTAGAGTTAGACAGCAGAGGAGTGACCTGTTTATCGGAAGGATGGCAGGCTGGACATGTCAGTTCCATGAATCCCTCTGTACTTTAGTTACTCCAATGAGTTAGAAGCACTGGTGTTTCCTTGGCTTCTCTTTGCTCCCTTCCTCCCACCCATCTTCTCTTCTGCCTTGCAGCGATTCTAATGAGATTCTAAGGCCATCCTTTTAACCACCTGCCATCTCCTCTGGACCCAGCAAAAGACAAACAAAAGCTCGTCAAAGATACGCCATCCATTTCTTTTTTTTTTTCTCCTCCATCTAAGTAAAACCGAGCTCCGCTCTGTTTGTGCGCAGCTTTTCCTGGCAGCTCTCAAAGCCTCCGCTTGCCTTGGAGCTCAGCAATGTTGAAATAACGCAATTTCCAGTTGAGACCAGGACTTGGGGGTGATGTAAACCAGATGCTAGATGGTCTTTGAATGTGAAGATTTTTTTAAAAAAAATATTTCCCCCCTCCAGAGGAGCGACGTCTCTTGGCACACTGATCCACATATACACTGTTATGACAGAGCAGACCTAATTCCATTAAGATCTATTTACTTTCTAGCATCTCTGGGGTACAGAGAAGGGCTGAGGACGGCTGAGAAGCCTGGGGTCAGTATGTGTGTGTGTATGAGAGAGAGAGAATGAGAGAGAGAATGAGAGAAAAAAAGAGAGAGGATGAGAGAGAGAGAGGGAGGGAGAGGGAGAAAAAGAGAGAGAGAATGAGAGAGAAATGAAAGAGAGAGAGACAGAACGAGAGAGAAAGAGAGAAAATAGAGAGAGAGAGAATGAAAAAGAGAAAGGAGAAAGAGAGAAAGAATGAGAGAGAAAAAGAGAGAAAGAATGAGAGGAGTGTGAGAGAGAAAAAGAAGGAGAGAGCGAATGAGAGAGCATGAGAGAAAGTATGAGGGAGAAAGAGAAAGAGAGAATGAGAGAGAGAATAATGAGAGAAAAAGGAGTATGAGAGACAGAGAAAGAAGAGAATGAGAGACAGAGAACGTGTGTGAGAAAGAGAAAGGAGAGACCGAGAGAAAATGAGAGAGAAAGAGAGAGAATGAGAGAGAGAAAGAAAAGAGTATGAGAGAGAGAAAGAAGAGAATGAGTGAGTGAGAGAGAGAGAGAGAGAGAGAGAGAGAGAGAATTTGTGTGAGAAAGAGAGAGCTTGTCCATAGGTGAGCATATTCTGACCAAACTTCCTTGTTTCATCCGGTCCATGGATGCAATCTGGCAAAAGTCACCTGTCTCTGGACCCATCTACAAACAATAAATTGCTATTTTTATTTTTATTACTATTATTTTTTTAAAAAAACTGTACAGCCCTCTGGATGCCTCTTAGAAGAGTGGAACAGGGCTTGTTTTCCAGCTGGATGGAAACTCCATGCAGTCCTCAGGGCATCGTCATTCATTTTTGCCGTACCATTTTGCAGACGTAGGTGAGACCCCAGGAACAGAGAATTTATTGGAAAGCTTTAACGTTTTGTTCCTAAACCTCTGCAGGCTGCAGTTATGGGCAGACATGTCAAGTGGTCAGAGGGGTGGGGGGGTGTCCCTGCTCAACCATCATGGATTTTGATGACCAATTTTGTGTGAACATGTCCACATGTCCCCAATGAACATTGGTAAAGTGTTATGTGTGCCAATGGAATATTTGCCGAGATATAGTCATTTCCGTGACCCCCCCATACCACAGCCTTCGACAGTATGACGCTGAGGTTCCAGCAACTTTGAGACAGAATATCTCCGGCAATATTTTGTTGAGAGAAACAAAACTTGTACAACTTGTACAATTTTTTTTGTGCTCTATTAAACAAAATAATAAAAACATTCTCGTGAGTGATCTCCATTGAGATAATTGGGAGCAAAGTCGGCCGAAAATAGTGCGGCTCGGAAAAAAAGGTTAAAATTTGGCTTTTTATATCTCTGGAAGGAAAGGTATGATAAACGTGAAACTTTGTGCGTGATAACTTAGCAACGCAAGGTTTTCGAATGTAAAATTTCATTCTCCTAACTGCTTTCCAATAGTTTACAAATTGACTGTAAAGTGGACAGTTTTTGTTTTTGTTTTTTTACAAAAATAGGGTATTTTCAGCCCGCTTTTACAAAAAAAAGACTTTCTGGAAACCCTGTTAAATCATTCTCATTAGAAAGAGCATGTTTCAAACCCCCTAAAAACCTACGGTTGATTTTTCATCGCTGACATATAAAGCTCTAACAAGAGGGAGATGTTCGCTTGACTTCAGAAATTTCTTTATTTAAAAAAAATTGTGTGTTGTGAGTACGTAGGAACCGGCATTTCACAACTGGGGTGGCTGATCCGTCCACAGGAAAAGAATGATGTAAGCCAGGAGTGTCAAACAATTTCATTGAGGGCCACATCAGGGCTGTGATTGACCTTGGGGGGCCGGCTGAGCGTGGCCGACTAGGTGGGGGTGTCCAGCTTGACCCCATTCCCCAAACTGCTGGCCTGATGTTTCCTCCTTGCACTGGGTAGACTGGGCTGAAGCCGGCCCCTTAACATTTTCCAGGATGGCCCCGCGGGCTGGATCTGACCACATCATGGGTCGGATCCACTCCGCAGGCATTGAGTTTGATACTCCTGATGTAAGCCAATCAGCAACCTATAAAGGAATCAAATACAGGTAGTCCTAGAGACATACAGCATTTCATTTAGTGACCGTCCCAAGTTACACCGGCGCTGGAAAATGTGACTTGCGGCCCTTTTTCACACTTATGACCTTTGCAGCATCCTCATAGTCACGTGATTTACATTCGGACGCTTGACAGCCGACTCACATTTATGACGGTAACTGTGTCCCAAGGGGGGTGGTGGTCACGTGATCTCCTTTTGCGAAATTCCGACAAGGCGAATCCAGGTTCGTGCAGCTAACCGAACACTTGCATTCGTTTAACTGCCGTGGCAAGAAAGGTCGTAAAAATGGGCCAAAACTCACTTAACAAACGTCTCACTTAGCAACATGAATTGGGGGCTCAGTTGCGGTCGTACACCGAGGACCACCTGTTAAATAGATGAAATCATGTTAATAAAATAAAATAAAAATGGAAGAAAACTGATAAAAACTGATCTTAGCAGATACACCAAGTTGACTCAATTTATTATTTACTGTTTATTTAAAAAAAAATTATATGTATATGAAATCTTAATCTATTCACTGCCTTGAGTCCTTCGGGAGAAGGGCGGTATAGAAATTCAATCAATCAATCAATCAATCAATCAATAATCCAGTGAAGTGAAAACACACTTGAAGATTCTTTGGTTCCCTCCCCAAGTATCATTTAATGACCCAGTATCTCTGCTGCTAAACAGTCATTAAGTGACACATCACATGACCGCCTCACTTAGTAACAGAAATTCTGGCAGTCCTGCTGGGGATCATTAAGTAAATCACCACGAGTCATTGTATGGCTGTGATTTTCAACCTCTTGCCAGCTTCCTCATTGGCTTGTTGGGAGCTAAGTGGAAATATCATTATACGGCAATCGTGACCACAGGAAGTTGTTGCATCCATTATAAATGTAGTCAAAGGTCCGAATTGCAGTCATATACGACCGTGGGGACACTGGGTTGGTCATAAGTGCGAGGACTGGCTTCAACCACTTCTTTCATTGCCGTTGTGAGTTCAAACAGTCGCTAAACAAGTACTCATTAAGTGAGGACTAGCTGTAATGGATCTTGGTGGGAAAACATTGCTGTCCAAGGTGCTGAATAAAGTGTTATTATTGGCACAGGCAGTGTTGTTCACTCAGCAAAGTGCAGAGGTCTTGTGAATGCTGGCCTATTCCTCTAGAACCGTGATGGCGAACCTATGGCTCAGGTGCCTCAGGTGGCACATGGAGCCATATCTGTGGGTACAGGAGCGTTGCCCTACCTCAGTCCAGCACGCATGTGCACGCTGGCCAGCTGATTTTCGGGCCTTCCGGGCCCACTGGAAGTCAGGAAATGGGCTGTTTCTGGGCCTCCGGAGAGCCTCCTGGGGAGTGGGGAAGGTTGTTTTCGCCCTCCCCAGGCTCCTAGAAAGGCTCTGGAGCCTGGGGAGGGCAAAAAATGGTCCTACGAGGTCCATTGGGCTATCGCGTGCCAAAAGCGGTGGGGGGGAGAGCGGTGGGGTCACGCACGCATGCATGGGGGGCGCATTGAATTATGGGTGTAGGCACACGCGTGCACAATTCCCCCCCCCATGTTTGGCACACGGCAAAAAGATTAGCCATCACTGCTCTAGACCAGTTGTGCAGTATGCAACCTCTCACTTCCACATCATAAGGGAGAGTTAAAATTATATCTGATCCCTTTTGCTGAAGGGTTCTGGTGTAGCCACTTTTCCACTCGAGGTGGTTTTTCTCCGAGTCGCACCACCTCTCAATCAATCAGAGAATAGAGCTGGAAGGGGCCTTGGAGGTCTTCTACGCCAGTCCTGGGCTCAAGCAGGAGATCTTGTGCAATTTGAGACAAGGGGCCGTCGAGTCTTAAAAACCTCGAGTGATGGAGCCACCTACAACTTCTGAAGGCAACTTCTTCCACTGCTTGATTGTCCTCACCCTCCCACTTTCCTCCCTCCCTCCCTCCCTCCCTCCTTCCTTCCTTCCTTCCTTCCTTCCTTCCTTCCTTCCTTCCTTTCTTTCTTTCCTTTCTGCCTTTTTAAAATTTCCTTTCATAATCCTGCGAGTCATTCCGCAGAGTTGGCTGCTGGGGTTTCTTTAAAAGCAGCAGAGGATGGAGAAGTAAGGAAGGAAGCCAGCAAATCGGAGATGGGAACTTCCCAGAAATTTTGCCTGGTGCAGTTAGAAATGTGCGCGGCGCCTTGTACAACCCTGCAAAAAAAAAAAAAAAAAAAAAAAAAAAAAAAGAACGAAGCATGTTTTCACTATCCCAGTGTTAACACTTATGGATGGCTGACGGAGTGAAGTCATTGCCTGATTTCCTGGAGGGATGACGTCATGGGTTGGATAAGTCTCGATAATTTCTTGCAAAGTATGAATAATGCTATGGAGTGTATGTCTCCAGTGCTGTGCTCCTTCTTTTCTTCCAGACTTATAAATGGAGCATGCTTGCAGGCCTATAAACCATGCACAGGTTCTAATTTCAGAACAGATCTGGATTTTGTCCAGATTTTGAGGATCGATAGAATGTCTGTAATTCAGAATTGAACTGAGGGGTCCTTGGTGCTCTCTGAGATCGGTGGTTTTCTTGCAGACGTTTTATTATCCCAGCTAGGTAACATTATCAGTGCTAGAAGGGAGTGGGGTTTGCAGGGGGTGGAGGAGGAGGATTGTGGGGTCCTTGGTGCTCTCTGAGCTTTGTGGTTTTCTTTCTATTTTTTTAAAGTTCTAAAGGGAATCTCTGGCGGGCCACAAAACTAAATATTACGGCATAGCGCCAGGACAGGTGGCTGGGAGCAGGCCCACCCATAGGTCACAACTACCGGTTCACCTGAACCAGTACGAACTGACTGAATTCCATCCTTGGAGGTAGCGAAAGAACTGTACATGGGACGAGACGGGTCACGTTAACATGAATTTTCTCTTTGCTGTGTAGCTTATTTCCAGCGATGCCGATGGAGCCATTCAAAGGGCTGGCCGGTTCAGAGTGGAAAATGGCTCAGTGGATGAGGTGGGTGGAAACCTTCCTACATTGATGAGGAGTTGGCTTTGGGTATAGCGGGGTGGGGCAAGTGAAGGAAAAGATAACCATGCTTCTATCATGTGTCCATCTAGGCTCTCCCATGCAGCCAGCTTTGGCTGATCTTCAAAACTAGACTTCTATTTGGGTGGGGTCCTGAAACACAAGGTTGCAGGTTCAACAGGGTATTTAGAATAAGGAATTAGGAAGGGACCTTGGAGTCTTCAGCCCCCTCTTCAAGCAGGGGAACCTACACAATCTCAGACAAGTGACTGCCCAGTCTCTTCTCAAAACCCTCCAGTGATGGAGCGTCCACAATTTCTGAAGGCAACTTCTGTTCCACTGGTTGATTGTCCTCACTGTTAGGAAGTTTCTCCTTAATTTCTAGGTTGCTTCTCTCTTTGATCAGTTTCCAGCCATTATTTTCTCCTCCTGCCCTCTGGGTAGCTGGAGAAATATCTCAGAAGGCAATGGTGAACAACATCTGTACCAGAATTAAAGAGTTGGAAGGGACCTTGAAGGTCTTCTGGTCCAACCCCCTGCTCAAGCAGGAGACCCTATACCATCTCAGCCAAATGATTGTTCAATCTCTTCTTTAAAAGCCTCCAGTTTTGGAGCATTCACAACTTCTGGAGGCATGTTGTCCTACTGGTTAATGGTCCTCACTGTTGGGAAGTTTCTGCTTAATTCCAGATTGCTACTCTCCTTTGATTAGTATCCATCCGTTGCTTCTTGTCTTGCTGCTTTGGAGAATATGTTGAGCCCCAGAGGCACCTCAGGAGTTGAGTTTGACTCGAAGGCAACTTTATGTAGCTTTGTTGAGTCCCCAAATTTACCACCGGCCCATATCTGCCTTTCATTCACGGATGGGATTCAGCCAGTTCAGACCGGTTCGGGAGAACCAGATGTTAATTTTAATCTGGTTCGCTGAACCAGTTGTTCCAAGGACTGGCTGACCCCGCCCACCCCACCCCTCCCCTCCCCTCCAAGGAGTCTCCATGTGGCCCATTTTGGATGCGAGGTAAGTGCAAGGCCCGCATGGAGGCTCTGGGAGGGTGAAAAACGGGCCTACTGGAAGTCCAGAAACTGACCTGTTTCCGGCCTCCGGAGGGCCTCTGGAGGCCGAGGGAGGCCATTTTTGCCCTCTCAGCGGCTCGAGCAAAGCCTCTGGAGCCTGGGAAGGGAGAAAACGCCCTTCCAGTGGTGCAGGATGCCACGCCCCCAAGGCCACGCCCACCCAACAACCAGGCAGCGAACCAGTTGCTAAATTTTTCAATCCCACCACTGCTTTCGTTGTGACCTGTGACGTTTTTATTTTCTTTATCTCTCCCATGAGTTGTTCCCAGTTGGTCTTGCTCTGTGGAAGAGTCCTTCCCAGTTCCCCTTTCTATTTCAGAACGCCGATTACACTCCCGGGACGTGGCACAGAACGGATGTCCACTTGGAGAACCCGGGATATCACACCAGATGGTACTTCAAGTATTTTCTAGGAAAAGGTAGAGTGATGCTTTCTGGGGTGTGGGCACGCATGACACATCCGTGGTTTAGAAGCAGGGCTGAATTATGGAATGGTGGCGCAGTGGTTAGAGTGCAGTATTGCAGGCAAACTCTGCCCGCCATCATCAGTTCGATCCTGACTGGTTCAAGGTTGACTTAGCCTTCCATCCTTCTGAGGTTGGTAAAATGAGGACTGAGATCGTTGGAGGGTAAGATGCAGACTCTGTCAACCGCGTTGAGAGGGCTGTAAAAGTATTGTGAAGTGGTATATAAATTTTAAGAGCTATTGCTATTTTCTCATTCTTAGCCTCTTCTTTGCAGTCTCTTTTCCTTGACCTGGCCTAATCTGAAGCTCATTCATTTCAAGGCCACGGGGGTCCTTTGCTGTCCCCCCACCAAATCCTCACTCACAGCCTCAAGCCCCTCCCAAAGGCTGCTTTCAAATTGTAATTTCGGAAGAGAAAGAAACCTTAAATCTGTGAGATCAAAACCCGGACTTGGCGTTTGGGCGTTAACCCCGTTGCATTTCTTGTTTTCATCGAAATGAAAATCAATGGAAGGGAGTCTCATTTTTTTCCCCATCTCTCTTTGTCCTGCTGGCAAGCTTATTTCTTCAACACATTGCAAGCAGGAGTGAGCTCCTGGGGGTTCGGCAGGGTTCGTGTTATCCTCTAGCCAAGGATCGTTGGGGTTCAGCGAACTCCCAAATGCCACCCCTCCTGGGAGTCTCCATGCAGCCTGTTCATCATTCCACATAAGTGCAGGGGCCGTGCGGAGGGTCTGGAAGGGCAAAAAATGGGGCTACCGGAGGTTGCGGAAGTCCAGAAACGGGCCTTTTTCTCGCCTCCAGAGGGCCTCTGGAGCCAAGGGGAAGCAGTTTTCACCTTCCCGGAGGCTCAAGAAAAGCCTCCGGAGCTTGGGGAGGGCAAAAAATGGGCCTCCCAGAAGTTCTGGAAGTCCGGAAGGCCCCTGGAGGCTGGGGAAATATTTTTCGTCCTCCTGGAGGCTCGAGGAAAACCTCTGGAGCCTGGGGAGGGTGAAAACACCCCCCCCTGCTGCTGTGATGCAGGAAGTTGACTAGGCCACGCCTACATGGCCACGCCCACCCAGCAACGGGGCAGTGAACCTGTTACTAAAGGATCTGAAACCCATCCCTGAGAAACCCCTGAAGTTGATGTGGCAAAAGTTGGTCCTGATGATTTTCTATGACTCTCTGCCAGCTAATTTTGCTCGGGCTGATGAAGTTGCTTGGATGAGCAACGAAACATCTAGATTAACTTAAGTTTGCTCCAGTTGCCATGATTCAACCGAGAGTTACCTCGGGGCTGGATAATGGAGACTTCGTGAATTTATTTCTTTGGGTGTCGCTCTTTGGCCCTCAAAAAGAAATTGTGTGTTATGGGGGTGTGGGTGGGGAATCACCAATTCTAAATGTTGTGTTGTCTTTCCTTCCCAGTTCATCAGAACTATGTCGGCATGGACGCAGAGAAAAACCCCTTTTTCTTATCCGTCGTGCTCTCCGACCAAAACAATCAGCGTGTCCCACAATACCGAGCGATCCTCTGGAGAAAAACAGTAAGTGGCAGAGCCTCTGCGTTACAGGGAGTCCTCGGCTTACGACCATTCACTTAGTGTCTGTTCGAAGTTACGACAAAAGTGTACTTGTGACCGGTTTTTTTGCAGTTTGGTCGCTACGATTTTAAAAAGATGTGGAGACTCTAGAAAGAGTGCAGAGAAGAGCAATCAATATGATTAGGGGACTGGAGGCTAAAACATACGATGAATGGTTGCAGGAACTGGGCATGGCTAGCTTAATGAAAAAAAGACTAGGGGAGACATGATAGCAGTCTTCCAATATCTCAGGGGCTGCCCCAAAGAAGAGGGAGTCAAGCTATTCTCCAAAGCACCTGAGGGCAGGACAAGAATCAATGGGTGGAAACTCATCAAGGAGAGAAGCAACTTATTAAATATTACATGTTTTGATAGCAGCAAGAATTGTATATGCACAGTATTGGAAAAATTAGGAAAAACCAACTAAGGATGATGTCATTAATTTTTTTTTTACATTGTGCAGAAATGGACAGATTGACACTAAAAATAAAAGAAAAAGAAGATACAGAATATTTTCAAACATGGGACTTGTCTTTTATAAATGGTTGGATAGCTGAGGTAGAAATTTAGGAGCAGGAAAAGTATTATTGTGTAAAAATAAATTGATCCAGACAATGTTCACTAAGCACTTATGTATGTAATATAAAAATATATAAAGAAGAATGGAATGGAATGGAATGGAATGGAATGGAATGGAATGGAATAGAATAGAATAGAATAGAATAGAATAGAATAGAATAGAATAGAATAGAATAGAATAGAATAGAATAGAATAGAATAGAATTATAGAATAGAATAGTAGAATAGAATAGAAGAATAGAATAGAAGAATAGAATAGAATAGAATTATAGAATAGAATGGAATAGAATAGAAGAATAGAATAGAAGAATAGAATAGAATAGAATAGAAGAATAGAATAGAATAGAATAGAATAGAATAGAATAGAATAGAATAGAATAGAATAGAATAGAATACTTTTTATTGGCCAAGTGTGATTGGACACACAAGGAATTTGTCTTTGGTACGTATGCTCTCAGTGTACATAAAGAAAAAATAAAATATATTCGTCAAGAATCATAAGATACAATGCTTCATCATATTCATAGGATACTAATAAGCAATCAAATCATACCAGGAAACAGTAAAAACAATATAAGCTGTAAAGATACAAGCAACATGGACATAGCCATAAGTGGGAAGAGATAGGTACTAGTAAGGATGAGAAGAAGAATAGTAATACAGTCTCAGTAGTTAATTTGACAGTGTTGTGGGAATTAGTTGTTTTAAAAACTGTTTTTTAAAAAAAAGAAGAAAAAATCCTCAAATCCATCTGATATCTGACGGCTTTAATCTGCGTTAAACCCCAATTCTCTTACAGGGTACCCAGAAAATTTGCCTTCCATACAGCCCGACGAAAACCTTGTCTGTAAAATCCATTTTAAGGTAAGGAAGAGCCGCCAAGTGACCTGGGTCCCGCTGTCGTTTTGCACCAGAAAACCAAGGATCTGAAACCTTTCCCTTGCTTCCCTTTGCAGTGCCATGAATCTTGACAAATTCGAGAAAGGGCCTCGGGAGATCCTTCACCCGGAAATTCAAAAGGTATATTTATTTATTTACTTATTTATTTATTTGTTCGTTAAGTGTGTTAAATGTCGGCGAGGGGCAATTCTGGAGGCGCTTCCAACGGTGGGAAAAAAAGGAGGAATGAAAAGAAATGGAAACTGTTACTGTGTTGTCTTGTTTGTTATTTATATGATGTGTTGTTCTTCTTTTGTTTTTAATGGAAAATGTAAATAAAGATTATTTAAAAAAAAAAAGAAAGAAAGAAATGGAAACATAACAGTATCAAAAGTAATGAGACCAGAGGCGGTTTGGACCAGTAATGGAAATCGCGGGTGGGTCTGCTCAATCTATACGCCATTCCTATTTAGACACATTTTTAGGCTGGGCGCATGTGCGGAAGGCAGGTGCACTCGCGAACCAGGCGCGGTGAAACGGTAGTAACATAATGTGAAACCCGCCGCTGAATGAAGCCATAAAGATAACCGAGGGAAGAAACCAGGGCTCTCCAAACTTGGCAACTTTACGACTTGTGAACTTCAACTCCCAGAATTCTTCATGCTGGCTGGGGCATTGGTGCCAAGGACACCAAGGAGCCTTGGTGGCGCAGCGGACTAAACTGCTGTTAAATTAGCGCTTAGCTGCCAGCTGCCTGCAATTCCTGCGAGTTCAATTCTCACCAGGCTCAAGGTTGACTCAGCCTTCCATCCTTCCGAGGTAGGTAAAATGAGGACCCGGTTTGTGGGGGCAATAAGCTGACTTTGTATAAAAAAAGAACACCTCTTAGGGCGGGCCAAAAAGCCCTACTAAGCAGGTATATACAAAAGTATGAAGGCTATTGCTTAACGCATTGTAAGCTGCCCTGAGTCTCTGGAGAAGAGCGGCATATAAATCAAACTAATAAATAAAAATAAATAAATTCTGGGAGTTGAAGTCCAGAAGTCTTAAAAGTTGGCAAGTTTGGAGAGCCCTGGAATAAACCATGAAGGTACGTTAATAAATACAGATTTAACCGTAAACCATCCAGACTGCTTTGACTAGTGGGCAGTTTATTATTATTATTATTATTATTATTATTATTATTATTATTATTATTATTATTATTTTTAAAAAGTTCTAAATAAATAGATCCGTTGCTTCTTAAAGAGGGAAGGCAGAAGATCTCAACATTCCAAGAAATTAGTCTGTATATTCTATTTCTTTATGCTGTTTACAGGGTTGTCCCTCTCAAATACACAACTTTGGATGATTAACAATGGTTAAAGCTAGATCAGAACTATCCCAAGTAATAAATAACATGTATAGAAGCCATTAAAAAAAAAACAGCCAATAAGAATGGACACATCAAAAGACAAAGCAAGGAACTACAAGGAGGAAACTACACCTCTACTAACACTGCCAGGGCAAGCTATTGTATATCCCCTGTTTCCCCGAAAATAAGACCCAATCGGAAAATAAGTCCTAGCATGATTTTTCAGGATGCTCGTAATATAAGCCCTACCCCCAAAATAAGCCCCAGTTAAGATTGTCAACCAGACGGAGGCATGTAGTACTGTATTTCCCCCAAAATAAGACCTAACCAGAAAATAAGCCTTAATGTGTCTTTTGGAGCAAAACTTAAGATAAGACCCAGTCTTATTTTTGGGGAAACATGGTAAACAACAAGCAAATCCCATTCCCTTCTAGCACTGATGGTGTTACCTAATTGGGTAATGAAATGTCTGCAACCAAACAACCAGGCTTAGAGATACTGTATATAAACTGTATATAAATTCCAAAATAAATGTATATTAAAAATATTTCTCTCTCTCTCTCTCTCTCTCTCTCTCTCTCTCTCTCTCTCTCTCTCTCTCTCTCTCTCTTTCTCTTTCTCTCTCTCTCTTGGTTGTCCAGGATTTATTAGTCCTAGAAGAGCAAGAGGTAATCTGCAGGGCAATTTTTTAAATTTATTTTTTATTGCTTTTAAAATAATAACAACAAAGGGAAAATAAAAAAAACCCACCAAGATAATTATGATAAACATGCATATATTGTCAGAGAAAAGAGGGGAAAGCACGTAGGAAGTGCTTTTTTAAAGAAGTGAAAAAAATACAACGAAGAGAAAAAAACGGGAAAAATTAGTATTATCGTTTTAATAGTAAATAGTTACAATTCCATATGTACTTTTTTAATGCAAATATTCAAGGGTGTCTATACTTTAATACATTAATGCAACTATCCCTTTTTAAACATTGGTAAATGGGGCAAGACTCACTTAACGACTGTCTCGCTTACCAACAGAAATTTTGGATTCAATTGTTATAAGTCGAGAACTGCCTGTAATGGAAACTTCAGTGTAATTTGTTCACACATGTGGTTTTTCTCTCTCTTGCAGGGCTCAGTCAATTTCAAGTTTGGAATTCTTTATGCCAAAGATGGACAGTTAACGGATGATGAAATGTTTAGCAACGGTAAGTCTGTGATTGGTTCACTCCCTCTTGCTGGGCGCAAAGAACCAGGCGCCTTTGCTGAGCACATGCTGTCTATACCCAAGAATCTAGTCAACTAGTGGTCAAAGCTAAATTGGCACTAAGATAAGAGTCAACGGGATTCAAAGGAGGATTGGACGTCAATTCCAAACTGATGACATGTTTGACTCCGCCTTCCAGCTCAGCCTTTCTTGTTCTGACCTAGGCTTCTCCAGCAGCACGAAGCCGAGTCCTCGTCCCGATAAACCCCTTTTATTTAATTGACAGTGAATTCCTCTCCAGCAAATTCTTTCCTCTCCCACAGTCTTTCCAGATAGTTCACAATTACCAACCTTTATCAGGTTTGGCCGATATCTTTCAGACGCTGCAATACTTGGCAAGAATGCAGGAATGAACTAATTGTCTCCTGCAAACTTCACTCCCCTTTCACTCCTCTTTTATTCCCTCTGGGAGGGGCCCTTCATCATCCACCTGTGGCCTTACTCCTGAGTCGACCCTTGTTCTTTAGCTGTTCCCTTCGTCTGGCAACTCTGCGCATGCGCATACTGGGAACAGGCTCCAGCTGTTCTTCTGCCCCACTTATCTCCGACTCCGAAGGCAGCTGATAACTGTCAGACGGCCCTGGCCCCCTCTCTGCCTCTGACGCAGAGCCCTCGTCCGAGCCTTCCCCAGACTCCAGGACTGGCCCATGTTCCTCCCCAACCTCTCACTGTCCGAATCTGCTGCCAGATCCGCTGGTGGGCCACAACATTCCCTGAGCAATGGAGACATCAACTCTTAGCAGAATGGTTGGTGCTGAGTTTAGGGTTATTAGTGCCCTTTGCTGGCTAAGGAATAATGGAAAGGAGGTTGGGGAAGATACCACGGTGAAATGACTGATCTTAGATCAAACATGGCTAGCTGGCTGGGGGGAAAACACAGAAACTTTCCCAGGCCTCCCAAGTGATATTTTTCTTCTCATTCTTTGATATTCTGGCCACCATAAGCAACATCTGTCTATAGTTGCTTTGTGTTCACCATTACTAACCAGTGAGTTGCGATCTCCGTCGCAACGGATCTTCCTTCATCCATCTTTATTTTTTGCTTACATTATTCTGCCGGGGGGGGCGGGGGAAGCACTGCCGATACCACAGTGACACTGGATCCGATCTTGCCTATTGGATTTTCTCTTCCCTTCCCCACCCTGACCTCCCCCCCCCACCATTGAAATAAGCCAAAGTTCCTACAAAGCTTTTTGGTTTGATGCTAATCTGCTTTTGCCAGCAGCGAAAATAAACAAATAAATAAATACATTCTTTTGCAGTAGCTTCTGGGAAACACTGCTCTTCTTGCAAATTTCATTTTTTTTAAATAAATAAATAAAATCTCCCCAGCAGCTGCTGGTACAACTCCGCCTTCTGCTAAAATGTTTGCCTGCATTTCACAATTTGTTTTCTCCTCCATGTCTTCCAACAGCAGCTAGAGTGATATTTTAAAATGTGCTTTCGGGACATTCTGTGTTTATATGACTAAAAGCTCTGGCAACGCTGCGGTTATGTTTGCAAAGCCAGCTCGACATGTTTTGCGTGCTCGGTCGCCAGAGGGAATCACAAAATAAACCCTTCCTTTTCCTTGGCTTCCTCATCCCAACGCAACACTCTTTCCTTTGTTCTCGTCACCGAATAATCACCCTCCGTGTTTTTCCAGGAAGAGAATTTAGCCTGGCTTTCGAACGAAGTCACGGTTTGAAAAGAAAGATGCTGCTAATAGCTTTTAAATCCATCGTCTGCCCTCTGCAGGTCTGGAATTGCTAGTAGCCATCAGTTCAATTTTTTCCTCTCTCTCTCTCTCTCTTTTTTTTTTTTTTGCGACAGGGCTTGCTTTAACCGCTTGGCTCTTTTGCCGTATGTCCTTTCATCATAACCTGAGATTGTTGTGTCCTCTTTTTTTTCTCTCGTCGTTGTTGACAATCAAATCTACCTTTTGGCCTTCTCAGTAACCCAAGGCCATTTGTCAGGCATGGGGTAGGGCAGTGATGGCGAACCTATTCGGCATCATTGAATGCCGAAAACGTTGTGCAGAAATGTTGCATGTATGCACGCTCGTCAGGTCCGCACTCTGGAAAAGCCGAACTTCTGGGTTCTGACATGCACGCGCAACCGACAATCAGCTGACCGGCGGGGATGCACAGGCCGGTTTTCGGCACTGCCATGCACGCGAAGAACAGCTAATTGTTGCACACGCGTGCATGCCAGAAACCCAGAAAACAAACAGGGAAGGCTTCGTGTGCCGGGCGACATGGCTTCACATCCCACTTTGGCCACATGTGCCATAGGATCGCCATCACGGATATAGGGTCTCTTGCTTGAGTGAGGGGGTTGGACTAGATGACCTACAAGATCCCTTCCAACTCTGTTAATCTGTCTGTCTGTTTGTCTGTCTGTGTCTGTCTATATCTATCTATCTATCTATCCATCTATCTATCTATCTCTATCTCTCCATCCATCTCTCTCTCTCTCTCTCTATCATTATCTATCCATCCATCCATATCTATCCACCCATCCATCCATCCATCTATATGTATCCATCCATCATCCATCCATCCATCCATCCATCCATATCTATCCATCCATCCATCATCCATCCATCCATCCATCCATCCATATCTGTCTATCAATCCATCCATCCATCCATCCATCCATCCATATCCATCATCATCATCTCTCTCTCTCTCCATCCATCTCTCTCTCTATCATTATCTATCCATATCTATCTATCCATCCATCCATCCATCTATATGTATCCATCCATCATCCATCCATCCATCCATCCATATCTATCTATCTATCCATCCATCTATATGTATCCATCCATCCATCCATCATCCATCCATCCATCCATCCATATCTGTCTATCAATCCATCCATCCATCCATCCATCCATATCCATCATCATCATCTCTCTCTCTCCATCCATCTCTCTCTCTATCATTATCTATCCATCTCTATCTATCCATCCATCCATCCATCTCTATCCATCCATCCATCCATCCCTATCTATCTATCTATCTATCTATCTATCTATCTATCTATCTATCTATCCCTTCCCCACCTCATTTCTTTCCAATGTCTAGAAACTGGAAGCGAAACTTTTCAGAGGTTGTTGAGTCTCTTGGGGGACACGGTGACTCTCAAGGGCTGGACCGGCTACCGAGGAGGACTGGACACCAAAAGTAAGTGGACGTTTGGTATTCTGTGTTTCTACTTGGAGAAACGTAGGGGGTTGGGACACACTATTTTGCAGTGGGGAGGCCTTTGGCGGACTCCATTCCAGAAGCCCAACAGCAGCAGGATAAAGAGACAAAGGGTCTAAGTGCCAACCAACTTAAAACGAAGAATTTGAGTTGAGCTTTCATTACCTTTCAAACACTGCAGAATCCTGGGAATTGGTCCAGATCTCTTAAAAGTGGCCAGCTTCGAAAACTCCTCTCAAAATCAACCCACCCTAAATATTATTTTTCTGCCTTTTTTTTTTGCAGATGACACAACAGGGATTTATTCCATCTACACCGTCTACCAAGGGCACGAGATCATGTTCCACGTCTCGACCATGCTTCCATACTCAAAGGAGAACAAGCAACAAGTGTGTGGTTTTCCATGTTGGTTTGTTGGCAAACCACGATCACAGGGAATGAAAGGGGCAGAGCACTGAACCTTGTTTAGGTGATATCCAACATCATTATGGCAATAGGGTTTGGCAAAGACCAAGTGCAGTGAAAAACAGATCAATTGGTTAAATAATCATGAGCCTAGGCGAGGAAGAGTTGAGAGGAAAGTCATAGAATTGGAAAACCGCAGTGAGTTCAACCTTGACGCAAGTTAAATTCTCCAGTGAATTTTGACATGGCCAAAATGAGTTTTCTTCCAGATGTTTCATGACCCAGCTAGGTAACACCATCAGGGCTGGAAGGGAGTGTGGTTTATGGAGAGGAGTTGGGTCCTTGGTGCTCTCTACGCTTGCTTGTTTTCTTGCAGATGTTTCATTACCCAACATCATCAGTGCTAGAAAGGAGTGGAGTTTGGTCTCTGCTTATTTATATTTGCCATTTGTGTATAAACAGAGTGCTGATGATGTTATCTAGTTGGGTCGTGAGACGTCTGCAAGAAAACAGTTTTGTGATTTTGACTTCTAGTCTATTTAAGAGACTGGAAAGGACCTTATAGGTCATCTAGTCCAACCCTCTCCACCTAAGCAGGAGTCCCTACACCATTTCTGACAAATGGCAGTCCAGTCTTTTCTTGAAAGAATCAAGTGATGAAGCTCCCACAACTTCCGAAGGCAACTTCTCTTCCATCGGTTGATTGTTCTCACTGTCAGAAAGTTCCTCCTCATTTCTAGGTTGAATCTCTCCTTGGTCAATTTCCATCCATTATTCCTTGTCTGGTCTTTGGAAAAGAGCTTGACCTTCTTCCTCCTCTCTGTGGCAGCCCCTCAAATATTGGAAGACTGCTATCCTGTCTCCCCTGTTCCTTCTTCAGTAGACTAGCCATGCCCAGTTCATGTAACCGTTCGTCGTATGTTTTAGTCTCCAGTCCCCTAATCATCCTGGTTGCTCTTCTCTGCACTCTTTCTAGAGTCTCAACATCTTTATTATAATGTGGTGACCAAAACTGGATGCAATACTCTAGGTGTGATCTTACTAAGGCTTTATAGAGTGGTATTAGTACCTCACTTGATCTTGATAATACAATTACGAAGCTATCTTTACATATTGGGTAGGAAGCACATGAAAGTCAATAGGGAATCCAACGCTGAGATCTATTTGATTCTTCTTTTGCAGGTAGAAAGGAAGAGGCACATCGGAAATGACATTGTTACCATCGTGTTCCAGGAAGGAGAAGAAACTTCACCAGCTTTCAAACCATCCATGATCCGTTCTCACTTTACACGTATCTTTCACTACGATCCTGGACTTGCTACTCACATCTGCTGTTTTGTCGTTTAGAACAGATTCGGTTTTGAAACCTTTCCCTCCAAGGTTTAATAGAGCGCCAGAGAAATCAGGAGATTCAGACAGTTCAAATGAGCATAAAGATTTATTGCAAGCTTAAGGTCTCTACAAGAATCTGACCAACTAACAGTCAAGGGGAAATGAGCGGGAGATAAGAAAGGCATTCAAAGCGGGCTGGATTTAGATCTTTTGTGGGCACGCAGGGACTCATGACTTATGACATGTTTAACCCCTCCTTCAGGCTCAGCCTGGTCGTCTCCTATAAGTCCTTCCTTGGTATCATGGGTGGAATACCAATACATGTTTTGAAACACGTCATAATTGGAATTTAAATGACTCTCAAGCGGGGTTCCAAACATGGAAGCTGAAATTAGTTAAATTACTTCCAAGTAGATTTTGTTGTACATTTGGGGACTTACCAGGACCAAGGAAGCTACACTCTGGCTATCTTGCATTTTTACATTTGTAATCATGATCAGGTTCAGTGCCATTGGAGTGTAGTTTGATACCTCTGTTGAAAATTTCAGTTCCTTTGCTGAATTGGATCTTTAATTTCAACCAAAATTTGCTGAAGTTTGGGGGCGGGGGAGGAGAGCCGTTACAAAATATGATCCCCTGACTTAATAACTGGAAATCGGTATCCTTAACTAACCCTGCAGATATTTTTGCCTTAGTGCGATACAATAAACAAAGTGAAAGCTACAGGTAGGTGATAACTCCTTCCTATAGCAGTAGTAGGTGATACTCCTTCCTATAGCAGTAGTACTTAGACTTATATCCCGCTTCATAGTGCTTTACAGCCCTGTCTAAGCAGTTTACAGAGTCAGCCTCTTGCCCCCAACAATCTGGGTCCTCATTTTACCAACCTCGGAAGAATGGAAGGCTCAGTCAACCTTGAGTCGATGAGAATTGAACTGCTGACAGTTGGCAGAATTAGCCTGCAATGCTTCATTCTAACCACAGGGAGAGAGGGAGGGAGGGAGGGAGAGAAGGAAGGAAGGAAGGAAGGAAGGAAGGAAGGAAGGAAGGAAGGAAGGAAGGAAGGAAGGAAAATAGTAATAGCTCTTAGACTGCAATACTGCATTCTAACCACTATGCCACTATGGCAAGAAAGAAAAGGAGGGAGGGAGGGAAGGAAGGAAGGAAGAAAGGGAAGAAGGAAGAAGGAGAAAGTGGGGGGAGAAAAGGAAGGAAGGAAGAAGAAAAGAGGGAAAGAAAGGGAAGGAAGGAAGGAAGGAAGGAAGGAAGGAAGGAAGCAATAGCAATAACACTTATATCCCGCTTCACAATGCTTTGACAGCCTTCTCTAAGCAGTTTACAGAGTCTGCATCTTGCCCTCCAACGATCTCGGTCCTCATTTTACCGACCTCGGAAGGACAGACGGCTGAGTTAACCTTGAGCCGGTCAGGATCGAACAGCTGGCAGAGGGCAGAGTTAAGCCTGCAATCCTGCATTCTAACCACTGCCCCCACCACAGCCCTATAATTTAAAATGGCATGTTGCATCCTTCAGCGCAATGTGATATTGTCACAAAAAACACAGCGTGGCAGGAGAAACCCAAGGCTTGGAAAACAGAAATTTTGGGGCTCAATTGTGGCCGTAAGTCAAGGACTAGCTGTAAGTCTCCGCTTCTCCGATTTATGGACTTTGCCCATAAATTCAGATCCTTCCACGAGCTTCATAAAGACCTAGCTGAATATCAGCAATTCAGGTAGTCTTCGACTTACAACCATTCCTTTAGTGACCATTTGACATTACAACCTGTGGCTGTTCCTCGCATGTATGACTGTTGCAGCATTAAATGTTGACTTGTTTTTGTTTTTTTTTTAAATACGTTTGGCAGATACGGACTTATTGGGGAATAAATTCCAAGTTCCACGTCATCAGATTTTCGTTCTCTCTTTCCTTCTCTCCCTTCCTTCTCTCCCTCCTTCGTAGGCTGAAAATTTTTTCAGAAGAAAGCGTCCCCCTCTTTGGACCCCCGCTTCCCTCCCCGCCGGTGTTCACCGACCACCAGGAGTTCAGGGATTTCCTTCTGGTAAAATGTAAATATTAAACATTCCTCCGTCTTCCGCTTAATCTTGGCATCAAGACGCTTTCTTGAAATTGAGCCTACTAAAGCCAGGTGTTGTGGCCTGCCAGCAGCCAGTGGATCTGGCAGCAGATTCGGATAGTGAGGAGGTTGGGGAGGAACATGAGCCAGTCCTGGAGTCTGGGGAAGGCTCAGACGAGGGCTCTGCGTCAGAGGCAGAGAGGGGGCCAGGGCCGTCTGTGACAGTTATCAGCTGCCTTCGGAGTCAGACATCAGTGAGGCAGACAAACAGCTGGAGCCCGTTCCCAGTATGTGCATGTGCAGAGTTGCCAGACGAAGGGAAGAGCTAAAGAACAAGGGTCGACTTGGGAGTAAGGCCACAGGTGGACAATGAAGGGCCCCTCCCAGAGGGAACAAAAGAGGAGCGAAAGGGGAGTGGAGTTTGCAGGAGACAATTAGTTCATTCCTACATTCTTGCCAAGTATTGTAGCGTCTGAAAGATATCGGCCTGCCCACTCTCCAAGCCTGATAAAGGTCGGTAATTGTGAACGATCTTGAAAGACTGTGGGAGAGGAAAGACTTTGCTGGAGAGGAATTCACTGTAAATTAAATAAAAGGGATTTATCGGGATGAGGCCTCGCCTTCGTGCTGCTGGAGATGCCTAGCTCAGAACACCAGGCATAATCCATCCAGCACCTTGGCAAGATGATCATAAGAGAAGAAGGAAATCCTTGCAGTAAATATTTGGCTGGACAAAATATATATGTATATATTCGTCATCCCTAATAAGAGTGGCGTGGTGGCCTAGAGGTGAAGCTCTTGCCTCACAATCAAGGATCCTGTTGTGGCTCTGACCCCCGAGCCCATCTTATTGGAGGAAGAAGGCTCCGAACATGAAGGAGAGGAGCTGGCCAGGCCTCCCTCTCCAGGCCCCTCCTCTCTGGCAATGCCTCAGGTGTCTGCCGAGGGAGAGGAGATTGACCAGGAGCCAGGTGTCTCCGATGACAGCGATGAGGGGGATAAGTCGTTCCTGGATCCACGCCAACGAAGGCGAGATAAACGTTTGCAGCAGATGAGGAGGCGTGTCAGGGATTAAGCTGAGTCACTGGACCACACCCCACAGGCTATATAAAAGAGTGTGGTGGCCATTTAGACTCTGTGACGGACAAAGCTAACTTCTGGCTAGTCACTTTGTACAATGCCTGATCTGCTGAAGGTTTCATGTTTGAGCTGGACTGTTTTGAAAACTCTGTGTATTAGTTGGTGTTATCTGGTGGAGGAACACTCCCTCTTCTTGTAGTAAAGCACTTGGCAGACGGTTATCGTATTGCTTCCAAGTTCCTGATAACGAACCTTGTGTGTGCCGAGTACTTCTTTAACCCCCGGCTGGCTGTTTGTGTGTGTGTAGGGACAGGGACAGAACAGATCCCTTCCAACTCGTGTTATTTTCTTACCCTCTTCTCTTTTGGTGCAGTGATCAATGGGGAGAAAGCCACCTTGGAAACGCCGACCTTTGCTCAGAAGCGACAAAGGACGCTAGACATGTTAATCCGCTCCTTATACCAGGATCTCATGCCCGACATGCACAAGGTAAGCTCTCTCCTGCCGAGGGGGAGCAACCTGAGGTTATCCAGCCCAACCTCCTTGCTTTGATCCCATCTTGGAAACGCCCAAGCTCTCTCTTTTCTTCAACTTCCGGCTGTGGTGGTTGGTTGTTGTCTGTTTCTAGAACATGCTGAACAGGAGATCCTTCAGCGACGTCTTGCCCGAATCCCCCAAATCAGCTCGGAAAAAAGAAGAAGCTCGGCAGGCAGAATTTGTCCGGCTTGGCCAGGTACGTGTTGACGAGTGTTGTGGCCTGCCGGACTCAGACAGTGAGGAGGTTGGGGAGGAACTTGGGCCAGTCCTGGGGGCTGGGGAAAGCTCGGACGAGGGCTCTGCGTTGGAGGCAGAGAGGGAGCTAGTCAGCAGCGAGGCAGAGGAACAGCTGGAGCCTGTTCCCACTGTGCTCATTTTACCCACCTCGGAAGGATGAAAGACTGAGTCAACCTGGAGCCGGTCAAGATTGAACTGCTGGCAATGGGCAGAGTTAGCCTGCAATACTGCATTCTAATTACAAGGAAGGAAGGAAGGAAGGAAGGAAGGAAGGAAGGAAGGAAGGAAGGGGAAGGGAAGGGAAGGGAAGGGAAGGGAAGGGAAGGGAAGGGAAGAAGGGAAGGGAAGGGAAGGGCAATACCAGTTAGACTTATCTACTGCTTCACCGTGCTTTACAGCTCTCTCTAAGTGGTTGACAGAGTTGACCTCTTGCCCCCAACAATCTGGCTCCTCATTTTACCCACCTCGGAAGGATGGAAGGACGAGTCAACCTTGAACCAGTCAGGATCGAACTGCCGAACTGCAGTTAACTTTGATATAATGACTGAATCATACAAGCTGAATTTGGGGTCTCCTCTCCTTCTTCTTTATACCCCCTTGATTTGGAGAAGACACTCTGTGCTTCTTCCTAATTTGTAGAAAGATATTGGAAGACTGGGTGAAAAGAGGCTGCCGAGAGAACTGTTAGATAAGAGACCACATTGCCTGCAGCTGTATAGTGGGTGGGTCAAAGAGGCTCATAACAAACCCTTTCTAGTTTCTCAGGCTGCATCGGAGTCATGGGTGGGAGAGGATTGTACAGGTAGTCCTCAACTTATGCCCACAATGGACCTCCATATTTCTGTTGCTAAGCGAGACAGATGTCAAGTGAGATTCACCCCATTGTACGACCTTTCTTGCCACAGTTGTTAAGTGAATCCCTGCAGTCTTGAAGTTAGCGACCCGGTTGTTCAGTGAATCTTGCTCCCCCTGTCGTCAGAGTCACAAAAGGGGATCCCATCGTGATCCCAAGAATGTCGTAAATATAAAGCCGGTTGCCAAGCATTCGAAATTTTGACCTTGTAACCGTGGGGGGATGCTAAAACGGTCGTAAGGGTGAAAAATGGTCATACATCGCTTTTTCCAGTGCCATTTTAACTTCGAACGGTCACTAAATAAATGGCTGTAAGTTGAGAATGACTGTAATTTCAGAATTGCAGGATTGATATCAACCAATCGGGATTAGCCAGACACGAGCGAAATTCTACTTTATTGCAATGCTATCTTAACAGAATATTATTATTGTTGTTGTTGTTTATTTCTTCCTTTGAAGGCCCTCAAACTGAAAACTATTGTGAGGGGGGACGCCCCAACTATTTTAGCTACGACCAGCCTCTGTAAAAAGGAGGTGAGCGAATCATTTGGGGGGGTGGGAGTGGGGCGAACCTTTGCACGGAGGAAAACGGTTGTCCTTCAAACAAGATCGACCTGCTTTCGGTACAAACCCATTGGAATCCTTTGCACCGTTTGAAGGAAACGCCGTAAAAATGTTGCCTGCAGTTTTGCTTTTAACAAACCAACGCCCCCCCCCTTTTTTTGTTTTTCATTTGGGAAATTTTGGGCAATGGGGACGGGACGCGAATGGACTGTTGTCATTCCTCCGTAGTGAAGTGGGTGAAGAATTCTAAAGCAACACACTGCCTTCATTTCTAAGAAGTCTCTCTTTCTCCTTTTTTTCTCGTTCTTTCTATTTTTTTCTCTCGCTCTTTCTTTCTTTTACTTGCTTTCTCTTTCTCTCTCTCTTTGTCTCTCTGTCTGTCTCTCTCTCTGTGTCTATCTCTTCTCTCTCTCTGTCTGTTCCTTTTTCTGTCTCTCTGTGTTGCTTTCCTCTCTCTGTCTCTTTCTGCTTCTCTGTTTCTCTCTCTCTCTCTTTGTCTCGCTGTTTCTCTCTGTGTGTCTCTTTCCTCTCTGTCTCTTTCTGTTTCTCTGTTTCTTTCTCTCTCTTCCTTTCTTTCTCTCTCCGTCTCTGTCTCTCTTTCTGTTTGTCTTGTTGTATCTCTGTCTCTGTCTCTGTCTCTCTCTCTTTCTGTTTGTCTCGATGTTTCTCTCTGTGAGTCTTTCCTCTCTCTCTCTCTCTTTCTGTTTCTCTGTTTCTCTCTCTCTCTCTTCCTTTCTTTCTCTCTCTCTTTCCTTTCTCTCTCTCTGTTTGTCTTGCTGTTTCTCTCTGTGTGTCTCTTTCCTCTCTCTCTCTCTCTTCCTTTCTCTCTCTCACTTTCACTCTCTCTCTCTCTCTTTCTCTTTCTGTTTGTCTCGCTGTTTCTCTCTGTGTCTCTCTGTGTCTCTTTGTCTCTCTTTCTGTTTATCTTGCTGTTTCTCTGTCTCTCTTTCCTCTCTCTGTCTCTGTTTCTCTGTTTCTCTCTCTCTTCCTTTCTCTGTCTCTCTATCTCTTTCTATTTGTCTCACTGTTTCTTTCTCTCTGTCTCTCTTTCTCTCTCTCTCTTTCTCTCTTTCTGTCTGTCTGTCTTTGTGTCTTTCTCTGTTCCTGTCTCTCTTTCTCTCTTTGTGTGTCTATTAATTCACCATCCATAATTGTGTTCCTTCTGCAGCCCTGGGAGTCGCAATGCTTCTGCAGCAATTTCCCGCATGAAGTCATTTGCGCAGATTCCTGGGGACAGTCCCTGCTTGTCTCAACAGATGTTGGTGTGTTTCTCTTAGACGGTGAGTAGTAGACCACCCCACGATTGTGAGAATGTCTGCAAATTCCCCTCCTTAAGAAACAAATGGATTTTAGCTGAATTTTCACTTTTAAGGTGCCGTAGAGAGCTCTCAGCAAAAATCCTTTCTGGTTTTTCATTCTCATTTAGAGAACTGCTTTCCTTTCAGTCTATTTCCTAAAAATATAAGTGTCAGTCTTTGGCTTCAACTCCATGTAGAAATATAACACGGCTAGTATCCTTCTAGGGACGCAGTGGCTCAGCGGCTAAGTCGCTGAGCTTGTCGATCGAAAGGTCGGCAGTTCAGCGGTTCGAATCCCTAGCGCCGCATAACGGGGCGAGCTCCCATGACTTGTCCCAGCTTCTGCCAACTTAGCAGTTCGAAAGCACGTAAAAAAAAAATGCAAGTAGAAAAACAGGGACCACCTTTGGTGGGAAGGGAACAGTGTTTCGTGCACCTTTGGCATGGAGTCATGCCGGCCACATGACCACGGAGACGTCTTCAGACAGCGCTGGCTCTTCGGCTTTGAAACGGAGATGAGCACCGCCCCCTAGAGTCAGGAACGACTAGCACATATGTGCGAGGGGAACCTTTACCTTGACTATCCTTCTGCTTCATGCCTTTTTAAAAAGAAAAAAGAAAAGACAAGATATTAGGGACCTTTTGCTATAGAAAAAAAACCAATTGCTTTATGAATTGGTTGTGGGCGTTGTTGTTTTTTTTCTTTGTGTGCGTGTCCTATAATTCGATCGTCCATAATATCAAATAAACGACATGCTTAAATGCTCTCTGAGCGGGGTTGCTTTCTCGCAGACGTCTCACGATCCAATTAGGTCGCGTCATCAGGGTTAGAAGCAAACCCGCTCCCTTCTGCCACTTGAAGATGTTACCTAGTTGGGCAATGAAACGCCTGCGAGGAAACAACCCAGCTCAAGAGAGCCCCGAGGACGCGGTGCGTCCTGTTTTGTCGCGCAGATGTTCCAGAGGTTCAATGCTTTCCAACCTTCCCTTTCCAGATGGACAACCTCCTATCCCGGTGTTTGATAAAACATTACAGATCAAGCAGATGCACGTACTGGAAACATTGGACCTTCTAATCACCAGAGCAGACAAAGGTAAGAAGCACCACTCAGCTATTTGGGAGAAGAGCCTTGGGAGGAGAGCCTTGGTGGCGCAGCAGACTAAAGCGCTGTTAAGTAACACCAGCTGCCTGCAATTACTGCAAGTTCAAATCTCACCAGGCTCAAGGTTGACTCAGCCTTCCATCCTTCCGAGGTAGGTAAAATGAGGACCCGGATTGTGGGGGCAATAAGTTGACTTTGTATATAAAAGTACACCGCTTAGCGGGCCCCGAAAGCCCTACTAAGCAGGTATATACAAAAGTATGAAGGCTATTGCTTAACGCATTGTAAGCCTCCCTGAGTCTCTGGAGAAGGGCGGCATATAAATCGAACCAATAAATCGAACCAACAAATAAATAATATTCCCCGACATCGTAAAACAGAGCTAAGCAACGGAGCTTTGGTTTGGTTTCCCCAATGTGCAGAATTTTCATCGGCATTCGGGACCAAAATGTCCTACAACAGAGTTCCTCAGTGTTTCTGGTTTTGAGGACCGGTGTGTATGAACGGGAGAGGGGATGGTTCTGCGTGAGTAGCTGGCAAGCGTTTTCGTGCAACTCCATTTGCACGAGTAGCGTGCACGCACGCCTGCCGCTCACTGAAATGGAGTGAACGTGTGCTTGCTCGCCTGCTGCGCGCACAAGTCAGGATCAGCCACAGCCCATGGGGGGGGGGAGAAGGGGGGGAAATGACGACCCCTATCCTACAACATTGCCATCTAGATTTAAAAGCTATGGTCGCCTTCCTACCAAAATGTGTCAGGGTTCCAAGTAATACACCCAACGGAATCAAAACTCCGAGGCGGGCATATTCCTCAAAGCACAGATTTATTAGGCATGTCACATTTGGGCTGTTTTCGGGCCATTTTTGGACTGTTTTCAGGCTGGGTTTTTTAGCCATTTTTGCCCCCCAAAATGGCCTGAAATCGGCCTGCATAACAGCCTGAAAACAGTCTGAAAACAGCCTGGTTTTTTGGCTGTTTTTGGCTGTTTTTCAGGCCGTTTTCTGGCACTCCGGCACCCGTGAAGACCAGCTGGCTGGAATGTATATGCTGGAAACCAGAAGAGCAGCTGGCAATGGCGCACATGCCCACAGAGAGGGCTCTATGTGCCACCTCTGGCATGCGTGCCATAGGTTCCCCATCACGGATTCTAGTTTGCATTAGGATGTTTAGTTCTTGCCCTGTACCTTTTGTGTCAGCTGTCCTTCTGCAGATGAAAAGTTGGGATATAAATGAGATGGCGATGTTGAAGATCAGGGCCATTGTGATGAGGTAGTCCTCTTGACGGGGTTGTTTGTCCTTCCATCCGCTTAGGGAAGGAGGCGCGGCTTCTGGTGTTCAGGCTGAACGTCTTGTGGAAAGGCATCGAAGCAAAGTTGACCCGAAGCAAAAGTGATTGCCGAGAAAACAAGTTGGAGAAAACGAAAGGTATTGTGAAACCATCTGTTCATACAGTTTTCTATAGTAATCTTGTATAATTTCTTTCTTCTCTTTATTCCCAAATCTAATTTGTCCTTGGTCATCTATTTGTTGTGTTATTTGTCTTGATTCTCTCTCTTTTTTTCAGTCTATATGCTAACCATCTACCTGGTTTGTTGGCATCTTCAAAATAGTTCTGTTTAGCACTTCTAATTTTTTGCGCTAAATCTTTTTCTATTAATCCCATTTTGTGTTTAGCTATATCCATTTTTATTTTGATATCCTTCTTTTGTGAAAATTCCTGAAGTTCCTTCTTGAGCTTCTTATCATCATCCTCTACATCCTGTTTGTATTAACATTAGAAGTGCTAAATAGAAATATTAGAGAAGAAAAAGATATAAAAGGAATGAAAATTCAAAAGGAAGAATATAAATTGCAAGCCTTCGCAGATGACCTGGTTTCCCCCAAAATAAGACATCCCCTGATAATAAGCCCAATCGGGTTTTTGAGCGCAGGGCAATAAGGCCAAGCGCTTATTTTGGGGTTCAAAAAAATATAAGACTATAGACTGGACAACCATTTACATGTATAGGTTCTCCTGCTCAAGCAGGAGGTTGGACTAGAAGACCTCCAAGGTCCCTTCCAACTCTGTTATTCTATATTCTTTGTTCAGTTTTGAGGAGGAAGGATCTGGATCTCACTGTGCTTCGGAAAGGAAACTTAAACTGGATGTCTTTTAGCTCCTTCTCATGTTTGGGAAATTCCTCTTCGGACCGTTCCTGATTGCCTCTGATTTCTGTCCTCCAGGTTGCCATCTCTACGCCATCAACACTCATCACAGCAACGAATTGCGGATCATCGTCGCGATTCGAAACAAGCTCCTTCTCGTCACCCGGAAGTTCAGGCGGTGGGAGACTCTGAACGGTGCCCCCTTGGCATCCCCCCAGTCTGAATCCCCCGTAGAGGAGTTCCAATACATCAGGGTAGGTTTGAGGTAAAGCATCAGCGGATGAGTTGCCGAGCTGAGATCAAACAATGACAGATGAGCGAGGCAGGGGTTTCCCAACCTTGGCAAACTTTAAGTTGTGTGGACTTCAACTCCCAGAATTCCCCAGCCAGCCTGGCTGAGTTCCACACCTATTAACGTTGCTAAGGTTGAGAAATAGCGAACCAGGCTGATAGTCAACTGATAGCAGAGAATCTTTGTAGCTCAGGGTTGAACTGTGGGGTCCATGATGCTCTCTGAGCTTGGTGTCAACTGTCCAGTTGGCGAATCCAGAAAAAGAAACCATCATCTTCTTTTAACGATTCCATAATCCCTTGGAGTCTGGGTGACTGAATGGAGCTAGCAGAGAACCCCCAGCAGCCCACCCCTGCCTGTCTTGAGATGCAGAGAGCTTTTTCAATCTTTTGCAAAAGGCAAAAACATTACAGACAATAAGAAATCCAGTTAGGTGATTTCCTCTGGACATTCTTAACCTGTCTGTGCTGTTCTTCATATTTTTTTCTGGCTTCTGATTTTTCTGGTGCAGGAAATCTGCTTATCCGACCCACCTGCGGTCATGACATTGGTGGATGGCCCCACCGGCGAAAACGACAACCTGATCTGCGTGGCCTACCGACACCAGTTTGACCTGGTCAGCGAGAGCACGGGCGAGTGCTACCGAATGCACAATGTCGACGCAAGCAGGGTAGGTCCAGTAGAGAGTCCGGGAGACAATTCAGAATTAGGTTCGCATTGGAAGATCCTGTTTTCTGAATCGGAGGGGGAAGAAACCAAGATATTTTTTCCCGATAGTCCAATAGTAATGGGAATATTGCGCCATGGTGGCGCAGTGGTTAGAGTGCAGTACTGCAGGCTACTTCTGCCGACTGCCGGCTACCTGCAATTTGGCAGTTCAGATCTCAACAGGCTCAAGGTTGACTCAGCCTTCCGTCCTTCCGAGGTGGATAAAATGAGGACCCAAATTGTTGGGGGGGGGCAATGGGCTGTAAACCGCTTAGAGAGGCCTGTAAAAGCACTGTAAAGCGGTATATAAGTGCTATTGCTCGCTCGCTCATCCTTCCTTCCTTCCTTCCTTCCTCCTTTCCTCCCTCCCTCCTTCCTTTCTTTCCTCCTTCCATTCCTTCTTTCCTTCCTTCCTCCCTCCTTTCCTCCCTCCCTCCCTCCCTCAGCCTTCCATCCTTCCGAGGTCTGTAAAACGAGGACCCAGATTGTTGGGGGCAATAGGCTGACTCTGTAAACCGCTTAGAGAAGGCTGTAAAAGCACTGCGAAGCAGTATATAAGTCTAAGTGCTATTACTATTGCATGCAGTTTTGGTCTCCATGATATAAAAAAGTATGTTGAGATTCTAGTAAAAGGGCAGAGAAGAGCAACCGAGATGATTAGGGGACTGGAGGCTAAAGCATATGAAGAATGGGTTCACGAATTGGGAATGTCTAGTCTAGTGAAAAGAAGGACTGGGGGGAGGGGAACATAATAGCAGTTTTCCAACATTTATGGGCTGCCACAAATAAATGGGAGATAATCTATTCTCCAAAGCACCTGAAAGCAGGACAAGAAGCAATGGGTGGAAGCTACTCAGAGGAAGATCCAACCTGGAACTAAGGAGAAATTTCCTTATAGTGAGGACAATTAACCAGTGGAACAGCTTGCCACTAGAAGTTGTGGGTGCTCCATCACTGGAGGTTTTCAAGAAGAGTTTGGACAGCCACTTGTCCAGAATGGGATAGGGTCTCCTGCTTGAGCAGGGTGTTGGACTAGAAGACCTCCAAGGTTCCTTCCAACTCTGTCATTCAGTCAAAAGTCTGTAGAGATTCTCAGACATCCAGGTCCTGGTTGTCCCAAAGGTGCTTTTTCAGGAGGCAACTGGACTTCCTTGTTTTTTCTTTTGAAGACGTTTCGCTTCTCATCCAAGAAGCTTCTTCCGCTCTGACAGAATAGTGGGGAATGGAAGGATTTCTATTCCTTGCAGACAGCGGGACATTTGCATCCTTTTGGTGTGGAATGGATTTCCAGAGGAAAACATTGCAGATTACAGGAACCGGAAGGAAACCCTGAAGACACAGATAATCCTCCAAGTGCTTCAGTGACCCTCTAAAAAGGATGCCAATGACCAGCTGTCTGCAAGGAGTATAAATCCTTCCATTCCCCATCATCCAGTCAGAGCTGAAGAAGCTTCTTGGATGAGAAGCGAAACGTCTTCAAAGAAAAACTAGAAAGTTCAGATGCCTCTTGAAAAAGCCCCTTTGGGACTGTCATTCAGTCCATTTTCCAAACTGCAGGTTAAATTAGCGCAGCCAATTCCAGCTTCGGCGGTGATACGAAACAATCGGGAAAGACGATTTCCATAGAGAGTACAGCATCTGGAAGCTAGAGGGGAGAGAGGGGGAAAAAAAGGAGAGATCCTTGCACTCGGTTGCAGTCAGCCTGGCCTCCAGTCCGCCCACTATCCTTGCCCATTATCATTGCAGGTTAATTTTGTTGCAGCTATTGATGTATATGAAGACGGAGAAGCCAGCCTCCTTTTGTGCTACAATTGTAAGTACTGCTTTTTCCTCCAGAAACTCCGAAAAGCGGAGCCTTCTTTGGTGTCAACCTAGACCAGCCCTATTTTATCATACGCGCGTCAGGCTCCAAGTAATGCTACCCATTACTAATCTGCATTGCTTTTCCTCAAAGAACAAATTTGTATTTAGATACATCATCTTGGCACTACTGGTGAAAAGCCAGTACTGAAGTTCCCGGGCTTTCCACCCCAATATAAGTTTCAGTTTCTCAAGTTCCCAAAACAAACCGTCACATTTGTCCAACCAACATGGGAGCCGGTTGCTTGGCGACTTCTGTCCTCCTCCTCTGGTCAACCAGCTGTTGGAAGGTTGGCTAGGAATTGTTGTGACTCAGGCCCAAGTAGTTAGTATTAAATACAAACAGTTCGAAAACAAACAGACTTTATTAGAACAGCTGAGAATTAACTCATTGCTTAACACATTGTAAGCCGCCCTGAGTCTCCGGAGAAGGGCGGCATATAAATCAAATTCTCAGCATAGTCCAAACTAAATTAAAGCAAATTCTTCAAAACACCATTCCTTAGTTTATCCCTGACCTTTGGATAAATTAGGCTACCTGTAAGATTCTAAGAGGATTGGAAGCATGAGTTGACTTATCTGCTGGCCTCTCCTTTTTATTTGCCAATTGGAATGGTCCTTTTGTGGGGATGCGGTGGCTCAGTGGCTAAGACGCTGAGCTTGTCGATCAGAAAGGTCGGCAGTTCAGCGGTTCGAATCCCTAGTGCCATGTAACAGGGTGAGCTCCCATGACTTGTCTCAGCTTCTGCCAACCTAGCAGTTCAAAATTCTTCTTCTTCTTCTCCTCCTTCTCCTCCTCCTCCTCCTCCTCCTCCTCCTCCTCCTCCTCCTTCTCCTTCTTCTCCTCCTTCTTCTTCCACCATTGTTTCTTTCTTTTTGTTGTTGCAGATGTTTGCTATTACCGCAAAGTGTGTCCCTTCAACGGGGGCACAGCTCTGGTCCAGCCCCTGGCCTCCGACTACCATTTCAGCTGGAACCAAGTTCCTTACGCGATCGGTAAGAAAACCAAGCCGCGGGTGACCTTTCAGCTGGGCTGGGTGTGCCCAGGAGCACATCTTGGAGAGCTTGAGGAATGCCTGCGACCTTCTGGGTCTGAAGATCCTTCTGGGTTGTCTTCTTCCTTAACGACCCTCTTCTACTGTCTCCTTCAGTTTGCGCCTTTCCTTACATCTTGGCCTTCACTACCGATTCCATCGAGATCCGGTTGGTGGTGAACGGGAATCTTGTTCATACAGCTGTGGTCCCAGCCTTGCAGCTGGTGGCGTCCAGGGTAAGGAGAAAAGTGCAGAACCTGATCTTTACAGTGCTTTTACAGCCCTCTCTAAGCAGTTTACAGAGTCAACCTCTTGCCCCAACAATCTGGGTCCTCATTTTACCCACCTCGGAAGGATGGAAGGCTGAGTCAACCTTGAGCCGGTCAGGATCGAACTGCTGGCAGTCGGCAGAGTTAGCCTGCAATTCTGCATTCTAACCACTGTGCTAGCATGGCAGAGTGGAGTGGAGTGGAGTGGAGTGGAGTGGAGTGGAAGTAGAGTAGAGTAGAGTAGAGTAGAATAGAATTACAGAATAGAATAGAATAGAATAGAATAGAATAGAATAGAATAGAATAGAATAGAATAGAATACCACTTCACAATGTTTTAGCCCTCTCTAAGCAGTTTACAGATATGTAATCATATGGCCCCCGACAATCTGGGTCTTCATTTTAAGGACCTTGCAAGGCTGAATCAGCCTTGAGCCCCGTCAGGATCGAACACCAGGCTGAAAACGTTTCATTTTTTAAGAGACCGGACAACCATTTTTTCTGAAAAGGTTCTAGGGATTTCTGCGTCAGCAGGGGGTTGGTCTAGAAGACCTCCCGAGGTCCCTTCCAACACCGTTATTCTGTTTGCATAGCGGACGAAAGGTTCATTTATTGTAGAAGCCTGTAACAGCATCTCCCATTTGCTGGGTGTTTGCAGATCTTCTTTTTCTCAGCCACAGTTATGACGGCGCTTTCTAAAGAAGAGAGAGCCCCCATTAGATAAGGGCTACGAGAAGCTGCCTTTGCTAACTCAACTCACTTCTCCTTCCAGTCAGATATCTACTTCAGAGCTGCCACAGCAGTGAGCGAGGTGTCCAACAGCAGCTCGAAGGAGACCAGCTCGCCTGGGTCCCCTCAGACTCCTTCTGTCCAAGAAAATCTCATTTTCTCTCCTTCCACAGCAGAAGGTAAGGAAACTGGGCTGGAGACCATCAGCTGGCTTATTTGCTAAAGCGTCGGTCCTTTCCGACATCAATTCCCAATATTGGGCTTTCTGTTTTACCCCATCATAGAGGTTAAGAGGGACGCGGTGGCTCAGTGGCTAAGACATTGAGCTTGTCGATTGAAAGGTCGGCAGTTCGGCGGTTCGAATCCCTAGTGCCGCATAACAGGGTGAGCTCCCGTTATTTGTCCCAGCTTCTGCCAACCTAGCAGTTCGAAAGCACGTAAAAAAATGCAAGTAGAAAAATAGGGACCACCTTTGGTGGGAAGGAAACAGTGTTCTGTGCGCCTTTGGCATTGAGTCATGCCGGCCACATGACCACGGAGACGTCTTCCGACAGCGCTGGCTCTTCGGCTTTGAAACGGAGATGAACTCGGTACGAAGTTGAAAAGAATTATCTATTCTTAGCTACTCTTATTGTTGGGACCCTTTTTTCAGTGGCAGTCACTAAACAATTGGTTGTAAATCAAGGATCATCTGTAATATGAGTGTATCTGGAAGGCAAAGCTTCCAGGAATGGTTGTTGATTATCAACTCTTTGGCCAACTATCTTAAGCCACATTGGGTGTCATTAGCACTCTTCTCTTCCTCCTACCAGGAGAAGCTCCGTGCAGGAATATCTACAAAATCCCCCTCAGCAATCTGGTTGGCCGGAGCATCGAGCGCCCGCTGAAGTCTCCCATGGTGCCCAAAGTCATCACCACCCCGACGTTATCTGGCATGGCCCCAATTCCGGTAGCACCTTCCCTCTCTTTGTCGCGGATAGAGATCAAAGAGATTGCCAGCCGAACTCGCAAGGAACTGCTCGGTAAGGACTGCGAGAGCATTTTCCGAATAAATCCATGAAACAGGACTTTTCGGACCAACTTTGAGCCTTGGCCTCTGGGACCAGGGAAAAGTTCTTAGGTTGCATCGTAAAAATGAATTGATTGATCAGAATAGAGCTGGAAGGGACCTTGGAGGTCTTCTAGTCCAACCCCTGCTCAAGCAGTAGACTCTATACCATTCCAGACAAATGACTATCCAATCTCTTCTTGAAAATCTCCAGTGATGGAGCACCCACAACTTCTAGTGGCAAGCTGTTCCACTGGTTAATTGTCCTCACTATAAGGAAATTTCTCCAGGTTGCTTCTCTCCTTGATTAGTTTCCATCTGTTGTTTCTTGTCCTGCCTTCTGGAAAATAAGTTAACCCCCTCCTCTTTGGGGCAGCCCCTCAAATACGGGAAGACTGTTATCATGTCCCGTCCTTCCCCCCACAGTCCTTCTTTTCTCTAGACTAGCCACACCCAATTCCTGCAACCATTCTTCATACGTTGTAGTCTCCAGGCCTTGAATCATCTTAATTGCTCTTCTCTGCAACTTTTTCCAAAGTCCCAACATCGTTTTTTATAATGCGGTGACCAAAATTGGATGCCAAAATTCCAGATGTGGCTTTACTAAGGTTTTATAAAGCGGTATTATTATTATTATTATTATTATTATTATTATTATTATTATTATTATTTAATCTTTAGTGAGATTCACAGCCTTTGAGGCTGGTTAATAGCTCAGCAGCTCGAGTCCTAACCAAGGACCTAGGAACTGTTAAGGTAACGTCGGAGGATGTAAGCTGTTCCGAGTAAGGTGGTTTTTTGTAGAGTCAAAATGTTCAAGTCCGGCAAATTTAGAATTTCTAAATAATGGGGTAGCCCTTTGGGTATTGCTCCAAGGACTCCAATTACAATTGGGACAACATTCTTCATACGTTTATTATTATTATTATTATTATTATTATTATTATTATTATTATTATTATTATTATTATTATTATTAGCATTGGGATCTCCTGCAGTTTTAGTTTTTTGTGACTCAAAACTGACACAATCATTGGTCAAAGTCACCAAACCCAGCTTGGCAACTGCAAAAGATAACAAGAGTTTTATTTTAAGAGTATCTTTTTTTGCATTCTGAAATATTACATTAACAGTCTCCGGCATCTTCAGATGGTACTGCAATATTGGAGAACTGCTGGTCAAGGTTGCTTGGTGTTTGTCTGTTTGCTTGTTTGTTTGTTTGTTTCTTTGTTGAATGATTGATTGATTGATTTTGTCAAACATGTATGAGATAACAGGTATAGGTATAAACATGGACGTGAGCATGTGAAATGAATACAAATAAATGGGGACAATAGGACAGGGACGGTAGACACGCTGGTGAGCTTATGCACGCCCCCTTTATGGACCTCTTAGGAATGGGGTGAGGTCCACGGTAGACAGTTTAAGGTTGAAGCTATGGGGGTTTGAGGCTGTAACAACGGACTCAGGTAGTGCGTTCCAGGCATTGACCACTCTGTTGCTGAAGTCGTATTTTCTGCAATCGAGTTTGGAGCGGTTTACCTTGAGTTTGTATCGATTGTTTGCCCGTGTGTTATTGCGGTTGAAGCTGAAGTAGTCGTTGACAGGTAGGACGTTGTAGCAGACAATTTTGTGTACTATGCTTAGATCGGACCACAGGCGACACAGTTCCAGATTGTCCAAGCCCAGAATTTCAAGGCTGGTGGCATAAGGGCTTCTATTGTGAGCAGAGGAGTGAAGGACTCTTCTCATGAAACACCTCTGGACCCACTCAATTGTATTAATGTCTGATATACAGTGTGGGTTCCAGGCAGACAAGCTGTATTCGAGAATTGGTCTGGCAAAGGTTTTGTATGTCCTAGTTAGCAGTACAGTGTTACCGGAGAAGAAGCTTTGCAAAATTAGGTTAACAACTCTTAATGCCTTAATGCTCACTGTTACAGTGAGCTGTGAGCCTTAGATCATTTGAGATGAGTACTCCTAGGTCCTTGACAGAGTGAGAGTCATCTATTGTGGGATGTTGAAGTCCACCTGTCTTAAAGTCCCCAAGTTTGAAAAAACACGAGTATAGATGATGTTAGGATGGATCAATTGAGAGTCACTTCCAATGTTCCTCTTTAATTCGGCCTCCTTAGTCAGAACCCCCGTCCCAATTTAATTTTCAGAAGGACAACAGTAGGTCAAAGCTCTTTCTTGGCTTTCCAACTGAAGTCTCTGGTATTCAATACCTCTATCATGGTGAGCCTTGTTCTGTTTCTTGTTTCAAGGTGTAGGCAAGCTTCTTCATAAGGCTGGCATTGGTGAGACCCATCTTTATTGTTTTACTATTATGATTATGATTTCTGACAATTATTACCCACCTTAGAGACCCTCTGGAGTTAGGAAAGCAAGAAAGGAAACATCTTCCAAGGATTGACAGATGTTCTTTCCTGGTTTCTCCAGGTCTCTTAAACGATCCTTCTTCGAAGTCCGAAGGTGGCCCAAAACAGAAGAAGCTTCCATTGAAACAATCAGACCCCCACAAACGGGGAACTCTACGGTCCTCCAGCAGCGACAGGTAAGCTGCAACTGACTGGGGAGAGAGTTGCGGGGGAGGCTACAAGCCTGCACCCCAGTTTCCCAAAGTACCTGATACTTTGAAGCTGTAGATGAGGACTAGAAGTATACATTCATTGAGAGGATAACATTGGGTGCAACACAATCCAAGGTAGTTTTCCTATATCCTTAGCTTGGAAGATGCATTCATCTCAAGGCCACTGTTCTGACTTAATGTTTCTGTGATGGCTAAAACCTTTCTAAGATCAGTAGAGTAGAGTAGAGTAGAGTAGAGTAAGTAGAATAAAATATGAATTTAGAATAGAGTAGAATAGAGTAGAATAGAATAGAATAGAATATGTATTTAAAATAGAATAAAATATGAATTTAGAATAGAGTTGAGTAGAATATGAATTTAGAAGAGAATAGAATTTTGTCATTTTATATGTACACTAATCACCGGAAGTCACAACAAGGGGACAGGGGACGCAGTGGCTCAGTGACTAAGATGCTGAGCTTGTCGATCGAAAGGTCGGCAGTTCAGCAGTTCGAATCCCTAGTGCCGCGTAATGGGGTGAGCTCCGTAAAAAAATGCAAGTAGAAAAACAGGGACCACCTTTGGTGGGAAGGTAACAGCGTTCCGTGCACCTTTGGCGTTGAGTCATGCCGGCCACATGACCACTGAGACGTCTTCGGACAGCCCTGGCTCTTCGGCTTTGAAATGGAGATGAGCACTGCCCCCTAGAGTCGGGAACGACTAGCACAGATGTGTGAGGGGAACCTTTACCTTTACCTTTACTTTAGAGTAGAGTAGAATAGAGTAGAATATGAATTTAGAAGAGAAGAAAACTTTGTCATTTTAAATGTACACTAATCACCATTCATTAAAATGAAATTTCGTTGCATTCAGCTCTCAAAAGACAATCCTTATTCATATACCCACATACAGACACACATATATGACACAGAAACATCACTGTCTAGTTCATATATACATGGCGGGAGAAAAAAAAAAGAATCCTGCAAGTTTACAAGACGGATAGCATAATAAGGAACAAAGCCGTTACAGAATCTAGCAAGTCCTGCTATCGATGCTTTGGAATCTCTTCCCAGAAGGGATGCAACATAAACAAGCTGTGAAGAGCATGACGTACTTCTACAACCACCCACCCAACTCTTCCCATTTCTGCTTTCCTCTCCCCAGGCTTGTTGTGACTTCCGTTGAGAGCACTTCTGAAGAGCCTCACTTCTCTACCGTTTCGGACGTTGACCCTGTCCCACTGGAGGAGGAGAAGGAGAAGGAGGAGGAGGAGGCCCAGCCCAGCCCTCGCTTCCAACTCGGGACCTCATTTGACGAAGGTGTCATTGACTTGAAGTGAAGACAGCTGGGAGGACCCATCTTTGCACGCACTCGCCTCCCCCTCCCCCATTCTCTGCCTTTGCCCCCACCCCCATTTTGTACAGCTCTCTTAAAAACGGTATCCATCACAGCCAAAAGTCCTAGTAATTTTAGAAGTGGTCACCACAGGCAATCCAAGAGAGGAGCCCAGGGATCCAACTCTGGAGGCCTGAATTGTCTCAGTCGATCGAGTGATCGAACGAGAGGCCAATTCTGGATGCCTGAATTGTTTCAATCGATCGAGTGATCGAACGAGAGGCCAGCTCTGGATGCCTGAATTGTTTCAATTGATCAATTGATCGGCCAGCTCTGGATGCCTGAATTGTTTCAATCGATCAATTGATCGAACGAGAGGCCAGCTCTGGATGCCTGAATTGTTTCAGTTGATCAATTGATCGGCCAGCTCTGGATGCCTGAATTGTTTCAATCGATCAATTGATCGAACGAGAGGCCAGCTCTGGATGCCTGAATTGTTTCAATTGATCAATTGATCGGCCAGCTCTGGATGCTTGAATTGTTTCAATCGATCAATTGATCGAACGAGAGGCCAGCTCTGGATGCCTGAATTGTTTCAGTTGATCAATTGATCGGCCAGCTCTGGATGCCTGAATTGTTTCAATCGATCGAGTGATCGAACGAGAGGCCAGCTCTGGATGCCTGAATTGTTTCAATTGATCAATTGATCGGCCAGCTCTGGATGCCTGAATTGTTTCAATCGATCAATTGATCGAACGAGAGGCCAGCTCTGGATGCCTGAATTGTTTCAGTTGATCAATTGATCGGCCAGCTCTGGATGCCTGAATTGTTTCAATCGATCAATTGATCGAACGAGAGGCCAGCTCTGGATGCCTGAATTGTTTCAATTGATCAATTGATCGGCCAGCTCTGGATGCCTGAATTGTTTCAATCGATCAATTGATCGAACGAGAGGCCAGCTCTGGATGCCTGAATTGTTTCAGTTGATCGTTGATCGAACGAGAGGCCAACTCTGGATGCCTGAATTGTTTCAATCGATCGTTGATCGAACGAGAGGCCAACTCTGGATGCCTGAATTGTTTCAATCGATCGATTGATCAAACGAGAGGCCAACTCTGGATGCCTGAATTGTTTCAATCGATCGATTGATCGAACGAGAAGCCAACTCGGGATGCCTGAATTGTCTCAGTTGATTGATTGATAAAACAAGAGGCCAGGGATGTGTCTGTGTGCATGTGTATAGTCTTTTTGGTGACAAAAGAGCGGTCACCCAATTTTTTTTATGTTGTTGAAAAAAAGAAGCTTTGGGTGAAGGATCAGATGAGTTTTAATCAGTGAATTGATTAAACCTCTATATTTTCACATGGCACATAGATTTCGAGGAACCAGACTGCTGACTGTTCAGGGGTGGGGCAAGTTCTAAGTGCTACCTTCATTCATGGCAACTATCAACAGTCACCTTCCCTTTCTCCATCGGCGCTAGGGGATGGTGATGACCTTGGACAGTCTTGGAGATTGTTCCCAGATTAGGAGATCAGAATGGAAAGAATGGAGAACGGAAGTTCTCTGACCGACATTTCCCACCATTTGAAGCTAGAAGGAGGGTCCTGGATCCATGCCGAGGATGGTCTCCATCTTCCTTCTCTGAAACAGGCCAGGGATTCTGCCTCCTTTAGAGTCTTCGCTTATATTCCATATTTATTTTTAATTACACAGCTCCAGTGAAGCAGCGGGTCATTGCAGTCTGCCCTAGGAGGAAGATTCTAGAAGCATCTGGTTTGTCACTGTCTGTAGGGCGTAGGCTGCTGGACCCAAACATCACAATCCAAAGGTGTATTTGGTGTGTGGAGTTGCCCCCTCCCACTCCTCCGAATCCTGCACATGACTGCCAAACTAATTTCTGATGGGATCAGAAGGGAGAGGTTATTAGTAAACGATGGTCAGGCCATCTCTACTCAATCGATTGCTTTTGCACACTCAAGATTTGATTGTGCATTCTTGAAAGAGCTTTTTGGTCTGATTCGGGGGAATGGGGTGGGTGGGAAGAAATCTGTAATTCTTTAATTTAAAAAGGTGTGGTAGAATCACAGAGTTGGAAGGGACCTTGGAGGTCTTCTAGTCCAACCCCCTGTTCAAGCAGAAGAGCCTATCCCATTTTTAGACAAACGGTCGCCCAATCTCTTCTTTGAAATCCTCCAGTGGTGGAGCGCCTACAGATTAACTCCCCACCTCAAATATATAAGTCCTGTCCACTTAACGATGGTTGCTTCTACTTAGGAAAAAAATCTTGTCAAGGAACCTGATCCATTGCAAAAAAAAAACCCCTTGCAGTTACATTAAACCATAAGCTTTTCCTCTTCTGTTACAACAGATAGGTAGACGAGAGCTTCCTTAAGCTGAACATCTGTTCTTCCCCTTCCCGCCTCATTTTGATTCGCGGATAAGTGTCTCTCTACATTCCCCCAATTTCTGCCAAGTAGAAAGGCAAGGTTAGATAGAACAATACAGCTGTTTCTTTATCCCCGGGCATCTTCGAAAAATACTGCAATCTGAAAGTCGTGCAGGCTTTGGATGAGTGACTTTTCCTAGCGGTCGTGAATTGATTGGCCGAAGAGTTTAAAACTTGAAGGTGATCGCTGGGATCCAGTAACCGATTGAGCCTTTTCAAGAGAGACAAGGAAACCTTGGAAGAGATACCTTATCTCCGGGGTATGGACATGTGAAGCTACTTCCAACCTCTGTTAAGTAGATTTTGGAGCTTTGGGTTTTTCAAAAAAGTTGGCAACCCTGTTTTAACCAGAGGCAAGGTGGCACCAGAAACCGTCTCTTGGGAGGGAAATCCCTCTCAAAGCCACCTTTAATCTCAGCGACATTTCCATGTGCCCTAACCCATCTCCTTGGCCCTTCCTCACATTGGATAAGTTTCTGACCTGTGGTTGGTTCAGACACTCTTGTCTATGGAGATTCTCAATCATCCAGGTCATGGTTGTCCCTTTTTCCAAAAGGCAACTGGACTTTTTCTGGCTTTTTTTCCTTGGAAAAACTTCCGTGACTCTCAGAAAGAGCGCTAACGACCAGAGGACTGCAAATGAATAGAAATCTTTCCATTCCCCGCCATTCAGCTAGAACCGAAGAAGCTTCTCGGATGAGAAGTGAAACGTCTTCAAGGAAGGGGGGAAAAAAACCCCCAACAAGAAAGTCCAGTTGCCTTTCGGAAAAGCACTTTTGGTTCAGACGCCCGTAGAAACCGGATCTCCGTTTGAAGGGACAAGTAACCCTGGCCCATGAGAGAAAAACTGGCACCTGACGGCTGACCTCTGCTTTGATGCCATTATTTCCTTGCCACCAAGTTGACTCTGATTTGTCCTCCCTCGCACAAATAATCCCGCCCTGCTAGTTTATTTATGTGTATTTATTTATTTATTTATTGCCCCCTCACTTCCAATCGGCAGACCAAGCAATACGTCCAAGTAACGACGCCCTTCCAAGAATCAAACGGTCCGCTTTTGACTACAGAAGACAGCAGGATGTCAATTTTATTTATTTTATTTTATTTTATTTTTCATTTTAGAACCGGATCATTGTCTTAGCTTTCATGAATGTCCGAATACAGAACAGAATACAGAATATCAAGAGTTGGAAGGGGCCTCAAAGGTCTTCTAGTCCAACCCTCTTTCTCAGGCAGGAAGCCCTACACCACTTCAGACAAAACGGTTGTCCAATCTCTTCTTTAAAACTTCCAGTGTTGGAGCATTCACAACTTCTGAAGGCAAGTTGTTCCACCGATTCATTGTTCTCACTGTCAGGAATTTTCTCCTTAGTTCAAGGTTGCTTGTCTCCTTGGTTAAGTGTCCATCCATTGCTTCTTGTCCTGCCTTCAGGTGCTTTGGAGATTAGGTTGTCCCCCTTCTCTTTGTGGCAGCTCCTTAGATATTGGAAGACTGCTATCATGTCTCCCCTAGTCCTTCTTTTCATTAAACTAGACATACCCAGTTCCTGCAACCGTTCTTTATCCTCCAGTCCCCTCATCGTCTTTCTTGCTCTTCTCCGCACTCTTTCTAGAGACTCATCAGTTTGTCAGATTCCTTCCTTCCTTCCCTCCTTCCTTGCAACCTCTATTCTGAGATTAGAACGAGGCAGGTCTAGGAAGGGATCCCCACCTCTGGGGGTGATGATCTCTACTTTGCAACCCTTCCCGGTGGATCCTCCACTCCGCCTTCGATCTCCTACCTCTTTTTACCCACCAAGGTTCCATGATCGAGCCCCTCTGGGCCTTCGCCCGATTGCCTTATGTTTTTTGCTCGTTGAACAGAGCACTTAAAATCCATCTCGGGCGGGATGGTTCCATAAAACAAACCCTTTGGACTGTTTTGCCTGCCCCACTCTTCCCAGGGGGGCGCCAGGCCTCTGGTAGATAAAACTTTGCACCCATGGCTGGTGGGAAATGAGCTGCCGAATTTCTAGATTTAATAGAAGAGAGGCATTGGGTTGGGTGAAGGAGCCAGCCGGGGACGATGGGAGTTGGAATACAGCCCCTCTTGGAAAAAAGGGGCCCGACCTTCACAAAAAGTCCCAGAGGGAAAGAAGCTAGGATGAAGGGATAGACAGAGGGAAGGGCACACGAGCTCCGTAGGGCCGCCAAGATTTGGGCAGAAATAGACTCGGTGGCTTTTGGGATGAAAATTATCCTCTTTCCCCGCCCCCCCCTCCATTCTTTCTGCCAGCACCTCTTTGATCCCAAAAGAGCATTTTTATTTTATTTTTTTATTTTGGGAAAAGCAGGGTGTAATATTGCTGCTGCAAAAAATCTCGCCGGTGGGGAGGGTGTGTCGGCAGGAAGACACTTGTGGTAAATTAGCCGAGTAATTCTTACCTATCACTCCCATTTTGCTGAGAGGTATGTTTCTCTTCTGCTCGAGGATTGTGGCACCCGTGACAATTGTACAATCAGAGGTCTTCCAGGCAGAGTAGGTTAAGAAGATTCAAATGCACACATAGGACATGTCAGCTGGCTTTGAAACACTGTTATAACCATTTCAACTTTTTACAAAAGTTAGATTTGTAGCTCAGGGTTGAAATGAGGGATTCTTGGCGCTCTCTGAGCTTGGTGGTTTTCTCGCAGACGTTTCGTTACCCAGCTAGGTAATATCATCAGGGCAAACCCCCACCCCCTTCTAAGCACTGATGATGTTACCTAACTGGATTAATGAAACGTCCGTGAGAAAACAAACAAGCTCGGAGAAACACCAAAGACCTCACAATGTCAACTCGTCTTTTGCTGTCTTCAATTTTGTTTCTCTTTTTTCTTTTTTTTTGTGCCTTTGAATCGGTCTTGACTCCTGGAAACTGCCTGGAGAAATCCTGGCAGTTTTCTCGGCAAAATGTCAGAACCAGTGGTGGGTTGCCCCCGGTTCGGACCGGTTCTATAGATAGAACTGGTCGTAAAACCGGCGGGAGGCTCTGCCCACCGACCCTGACATCATCAGGACGCTTCTGCATGCATGGGCCCCGTTGTGAACCGGTAGTAAAGATAAGTAGAACCCACCCCTGCTCAGGACTGGTTTACCCCTTTCTTCCCAGGGCTGAGAGAGCCCAAAGTCACCCCGTTGGCTTTGCGTCTAAGGCAGTCTAGAACTCTCGGCCTCCTGGTTTTCTAGCCTGATGCCTTACCCTCTGACCCCAACTGGGTCTCCGTCGCTGATGCTCGGCACCTGACCGCAAATTTGCCAAATTTGCTTTTTTACCGCTTCCCCAAAAAAAAAAAAAAAAAAACCAGAGACACTCTTGTGACGTCCCTAATTCAAATGTTGCCTTGAAGCGGAGTCTCCCCATTGAAAAAAAAAAAGTGGCCCCCAATGAACTGGGAAATCCTGCTAAATCTTCCACCCCTTACCATTTTCATGGTGAAAAACGGTGCTGTATTTGCGTGATGGGTGTGTCACCCCTTTTGAAATTGTGGTGATAGTAGAAATTCATCCATCCAGTATCGGGGTTTCCTCCCCCACTCCCCCACTCCAAAGGCAATTTTGGAAATCACAGAAACCAAACACAGCAAAGGAAAACTGCTTAAATTTTGACCTTTTTTTTTTTCTCCGAAAGGCCATGGCTCTTATCTAATATGCTCCCAGCCATGGTTAATTCTGATTTTTCATTCACGCGGGCAACTCTTTTTGTTGTGGTTTGGCGGACGAAGGCTCTTAGCAGAAGTGGTATTTGCTTAATGTTTGCTACCGGTTCGCAAATGTGAGCGGACGCGACGCCTCCTCGCATGCGCAGGGCCTTCCGCACATCTGCAGAGCGTCAAAAAAATGAGATGTGATGACATCCAAGCGGGTGGGCGGAGCCTCCTGCAGCCGCCGCTGCTACCGGTTCTCCCGATAGCGGCTGAATGCCGCAACTGCCTCTTAGGTGAAACATTGTAGTCTTTGCTTACCCAGCCACAAAAAAAATACGGGCAACCAGGTTTTCCTGCTGAAAGGAGACTGGGATTAAAATCCACGGGGAGGGGGTTTGTCCTTGATTCAGTGCTGATATTGATTTCTTTATATGCCAGGCAAGGTTTTCCGCTGGGCCCGAAGCTGCGTTTACAAATTGTAGGCGACGGTTATTCATCGGTCCTATCTCCGTTACTGAAAGAATGTGCAATCAGGGTGGTGGTGGGGAGTGGGTTGAGGCAAAGGGTCGATCAGTGAAGTCTTCTGGCTCACGAGAACATTTTTCCTTACGGCTTAAACTTAAGGGGTTGTAGAATTTACTATACCCATTGGCTACTTTCCCACTTTGCTTCCCGACACACGGTCTTACTCTCGAAACAACGAAACCAGGTTAACCTTCTTCGGCCTGGCACCTGGTACGAGTTACCATACTCCCCTTTCAGCACCGGCTCATGCTGGTTGGGGATGCTGGGCGTGGTAGTCGTAAGAGACAGAAGGAGGCCGATCTGTCGTGGTTTTTTTTGTTTGTTTGTTTGTTTGTTTGTCTTCCTCTCGAACCGGAAAGGCCGAGCAGCGTTTTTTTTTCCCTGCCCGGTAAGACCTTCCGCTGTTGCAAATAAATAAAAGAAGAAGAAGAAGAAGAAGGAAACGGGACCTAGCAAAACGAACCACCTTTGCTCAGAAAACGTAGCAAAACGTTTTGCCTCTTTTCCAAGATCGCAGCCACAATTGTAGCGTTTAACATTATTACACACTGATCTGCTGCGGTCGGCTTTGCACGTTCTGTTCTGTTTGTGCCATTTGACTTGGTGTCTTAAATTTTTCCATGTTTTCCCTGAGGTATCCTGATGTCTCCAGAGGAAGAACTCTTCCTCCTCCTTTCTTTCCTTATCCATCCCTCCTCCTCCTCCATCCCTCCTTCTCCTTTCTTCCCTTCTCCTCCTCCTCTGCCTTCTCCATTTCTCATTTCTTCCCTTCTCCTCCTCCTCCTTCTCCCCCTTCTTTTCCTCCTCTTCCTCTTTCTTCTCCTTTCTTCCCTTCTCCTCTTTCTCCTCCTTCTTCTCCTTTCTTCCCATCTCCTCCTCTCTTTCTTCTCCTTTCTTCCCTTCTCCTCCTCCTCCAGTCCTCATTCCTTCCTTCTCCTCCTCCTTTCTCTTCCTTCTTCTCCTTTCTTCCCTTGTCCTCCTTCTCCATTCCTTCTCCTCCTTTTCTTCTTCATTCTTCTTTTCTCCTTTCTTCCGCTCCTTCCCCCTCCATCTTCCCCTCTCCCCTCTTTTCCTTCTCCTCTTCCTCCTCCTCCTCCTCCTCCATCATCAACATTGGAGGTGGGAGAGAGAGTGGGTGCTTTCGGCAAGGATGAACTTGCTAACATTTACGGAATAACTCCTCTCGCTGGACAGAAGCTGATGGCGTGTACAAATCCGTTTGTCGTCGACACTGGTCGCTTGTTTTCCTGTCCTCTCTTTTTTTTCCAAAGAGCGCCCTCCAGCATCATCCGGCACGAGTTAGGTGTGACTCCCCCTGTGCCCCCTTAGTCTCCAGATGGAGAAGGAAGGCAGATTCGGCCACCTCCGTTCCACCTTTCCCCCCCCCCCCCACATCTCCCCGTTCTTGCTTCCAAGCATGATGTAGCTTCCACCTCTGATTTGGTGATCTAGTTATGGGTGTAAAATCACGTTTGGATGGTCCAAGCGCCTTAGAAGAAGAATCGGTGGTGGTGGGGACACAACTGATCTATTGGCAGGAAGGAATGGGAGAAATCGAGGTGACGTTTACCGCTTACATCCCCTTAAATCTACGACGCTGAAATCTCACTCTTGTGATTTACTGATGAGTAAAAGTGGCAGCCCCTTTCCAGGGCCAGCTCTTGCTAACACCACTCAACTCTGGTTGATTTCACCGAAGATGGAGCCCATGCCGGACGATTTAGAAATTGCAAGTTAAAAGTGGCGGTGAAGATTCTCATTTCAACCACATCACGATTGGATCAGAAGTGATGTTTTAAAACTTTTTTTTTTTTTTGAAAAGGCCACTGGATGGATTTTTCCCCCCTCCCTGAGGAGAAAGAAGAGGTTTCGCTTCCCACCCTGGAAGCTTCATCCGTTCTATTGCATGGTGTGGGAGATGGAAGGGCAGTTTTTGACTGTTGAGATGAGTTGACAGGGGAGAAAATTGTGCTTGCTTTGCAGGCAACTGGTCTGAGATGACCCTGAGGTCACAAATAAAACTCCCAAATAACCACAACGGCTCTCAAGAGTTGTTACCGATCCTCTCCCCCAATCCTCTCTGCTCGATTTGTAGCTCGGGATTGAACTGTGGAATCCCTGGTGTTCTCTGAGCTTGGTTGTTTTCTTGCAGACATTTCATTACCCAGCTAGATAACATCATCAGTGCTAGAAGGGAGAAGACAACTGTATATAAAATGAACAAATCCCCTCCCTTCTAGCACTGATGGTGTTACCTATCTGGGTAATGAAACGTCTGCAAGAAAACAACCAAACTCAGAGAGCATCAAAGACCACACAGTCCTCCTCCTGCTCCCTTCTAGTTACCTAGTTGGTTAATGAAAAGTCTACAAGAAAACACGGCTCGGAGAACGCCCAACAACCTCACAATTTTCAACTCCACTTTGCTGTCTTTAATGTTTGTTTGTTTGTTGTGCCTTTGAGTTCAATCTTGACTCCTGGAAACTGCCTGGAGAAATCCTGGCAGTTTTCTCGGCAAGATTTCAGAACTCGCCTCTTTCTTCCCAAGGTTGAGAGAAACTGGCCCAAGGTCAACTACAAAGAAAACACAACTTTTCCATTCACACCTTCCCTCACCACCTGTTCTGACCTAGACTTCCTGATATAGTGAAAAGCACACAATTAGTCCCAAAAAGCCCCTTTTTTAAATTTTAAGGGCTGTGAATTCCTTTCATTCACTGCACGTGTTGAATCACCAAGAGTTTATAAATAGTCCAACAGAAGTCTGCCACAGTCCTTCGGATAAGGCTGGTAAACACCCACTTTTATCTTCTTTGACACGCTGCCAAGGACCTAATTGGCAATTATCTTGGCAAGGCCACACGGAAATACAAGAGTCGAAAACGAAGCTTCAAAAGACAAACCAACACCATCCACAACGTTGCTTCCTCCAAAGGCCCACGTGCCTTTGCTTTTCCTTTATGTCTTGTGGGAGGGGCCAATCATCTCCAAGCCTTACTTCCAAGTTGTCCCTTTTGTTTTAACTCTTTTTGCCGTCTGGCAGCTCTAGGAACAGGCTCCCCCTGTACCTCTGCCTCTCTGATGTCCGACTCTGGAGGCCGCACAAAACTCCCAGATGGCCCTGGCCCCATCTCTGCCTCTGACGCAGAGCCCTCGTCCAAGCCTTCTTCAGGACTGGCTCACTCTCTGACTCTGCTGCCAGCTCCGCAGGCTGCCGGCGGACCACACCACCACCATCCTGTCAGAACCTACCGTTCCCCTCCACCAATTATCTCAGCTGTCCTTCCATCTCCCACACCGTCCAATAGAACTGATGAAGCTCCCAGGATAGGAAGCGAAACCTCTTTTTCCTCCCCCTCCCCCCAAAATACCAACCCGGTTGCCTTTTTCAAAAAATAATTATTTATTTCAAAAATTAAAAAAAAAACCCAAAACCTCTCACTTTTGATACAAGTTAAAAGTGGGCTTGGAATGGCCTCTTCCCCACGCCATGCTCCATGGGTCGATCAGAGAATTAAAAATAACCTGAAATCTTTTTGGGCTTAAGCACCCCACCACCACCACAACCCCTTCTCGACGCCTCTCGGATCATGGCTTTACTCACACCTAACTTTGTTGCTGGATTGTGCCCCTTTTGACTGTTAACTCTTAACTAGGATTTTGTACTTCTCAATGATTCTGTGCTGTCAGCCTGTGGCTTATCCTCTTGTGAGTCTCAAAAGTTTAAATTATACCACCAAGTGTCTTAAACTTAATTGTATTGGCCATTGTTTTTTCAATGCTACAAGTAAATAATGTATTATTTTCCTCTTTTTTTTTCCTGTGTGTGTTTTCAAAGCTTGTAAAAAAAGAAAAAACACAGAGAGAGCGAGCGCGCGCGCGAGAATCATACTTTGAATATAATGGCAAACATTTGTTCTGAAAGTTCCATAGACTTTCACAGCTGTAAAAAGCAACTGTTGGGGTATTTTTTTTTTCCTTCCTTGATATGTAATAAATATTTATGACATTTGATAATGCAGTTTTATCGTTGGTTTCTGCCCCTGGGAGTGTGCTTGTAATTTACGAGCGCCTCGGAACTGTTCTCGCTTCTCCCTGGACTTGTGAATATCGAACAATGGAGAACAGAATATCAAACAGGAAATAGGAAACAGGAACAGTACACAGAAGGAAGTACTTTGTTTTTATTGTTTGAGCCTAACACACAGGAATCTTCTGACTGTGTTGTGGCCCACCAGCGGCCAGTGGAGCTGGTGGCAGACTCGGACAGTGAGGAGGTTGGGGAGGAGCATGGGCCAGTCCTGGAGTCTGGGGAAGGCTCTGATGAGGGCTCTGCGTTGGAGGCAGAGAGAGGGCCAGGGCCATCTGACAGTTGTCAGCTGCCTTCGGAGTTGGACATCAGTGAGGCAGACAAACAGCTGAAGCTTGTTCCCAGTATGTGCATGTGCAGAGCTGCCAGGAGAAGGGAACAGCTAAGGAACATTCGGGAGTAAAGCCACAGGTGGATGGTGAATGGCCCCTCCCAGAGGGAATAGTATAGAGCCGAGGTGGCGCAGTGGTTAGGGTGCAGTACTGCAGCTACTTCAGCTGACTGCTAGTTCAGCAGATCAGCGGATCAAATCTCACCGGCTCAAGGTTGACTCAGCCTTCCATCCTTCCGAGGTGGGTAAAATGAGGACCCGGATTGTTGGGGGGCAATATGCTATTTAGTATGCTGTCTTTGGTGTAAGCCGCCCAGAGTCCTCGGAGAGTGGGCAGCATAGAAATATGAATAATAAATTAATTGAATGAATGAATGAATAAGAGCGAAAGGGGAGTGGAGTTTGCAGGAGACAATTAGTTCGCTTAATTGGTTCGTGACTCCTTGCCAAGTTTTGAAGATATCGGCCTGGCAGCTCTCCAAGCCACATAAGGTCTGTGATTGTAAATTCTCCCTTAAAGGACTTTGCTGGATTTGAATGAGAGGAATTCACAGCAACTTAATAAAAAGGGGGTTTTATCAGGACAAGGAGTCTGTTTTATGCTCTTGGGAAGCCTAGGTCAGAACAGACTGCACCTAGATAACACTAAATGAGGTTCAACAGCATTCAACGGAGGGGTCAGACTTCACCCTCTTGTGCCTACATATGGATCCAGGCTAAGTCCCTGCTTGACGCCTCCCCCTCGCTCGGCCCTTCTCTCTCCAACATCCATGTTGCTTTTATGGATTTCAGATCAAGATCAACCCAGTGAGACCACTATACACACTCCTGGACAAGTAGTTTGCCCAATCTTTTCTTGAAAATCTCCAGCGATGGAGCACCCACCGTTCCGATAGACAGGCTGTCTCCCCCCCCCCCCCCCACAAACCATGCTGACCAGCAATGGAACTGGAATTCGCCTCCTTCAAAACCAGTAGACTATTCTGCATTTGTATTCCACGGCAAGTCAGAGCAAATCTTAACCTCTTTCTGTGCAGCATCCTTTCCACTTTTTTTAAAAAAAATGCCATCTTATCCCTCTTTCTACCTTCTTTCCTTCAGCCTATCGAACACAGTTTTCCGTTCTCCCAATCATGCTTTTTGTATTCCTTTACCCAACGGGTCCAAGGACCGTTTATTTAGGTAGCGAAAGTTACACCACCCTCATCTCTCGTTTCCAAACTCCGTAAAGGTACAAATGGCTCAGTTACTGTAGCAGTTTTTAACAGTCGTTTATTGAAGCCACACTCAAAACAGCATCCTCGTTTCAAATGTCAAAAGGCAAAAGATTTACGTTAGGGAATCTGAGCACCCTGGGCCTGCAGATCACAAAAAGTTGCACCGCTTTCATTAATGACATTTTCGTGCCGTCTTGGTGAGAGTTAGAGTGGCCCGAACCGTGACGCCAGTGTTGTGGCCCCGCCCTCTGAGCCTGTCCCATCGGAGGAAGAAAGCTCCGAGCATGAGGAAGAAGAGTCAGCCAGGCCTCCCTCTCCAGGCCCCTCCCCTCTGGCATTGTCTCAAGTGCCGGCCGAGGGAGAGGAGAGAGCTGATTCGGATCAGAGTGATAATGAAACATCATTCCTGGACGCACGCCTCCAAAGGCGTGATAAACGTTTGCAGCAGCTTAGGAGGCGTGCTAGGGATTAGAACTGAGTCACTGGACCACACCCCAGAGACTATATAATAGAGGGTGGTGGTCAAGGATCTTTGTGACGAACAAAAGTAAACCTTGGATAGTCACTAAAGCCTCGTCCGGAACTGCTGGGAGGAATATTATTTCTGCTTGGACTTTTGTGAACGTTCGTATCTTTGCTTTCTGTTTGTGGAAATAAAGTCACTTGGCAGACGGTGTGTCTATCGCTGCCAAGTGGAAGATAAGAACTGGGTGCGTTCCAAAGTGTTTCCTTAACCCTTGGCTGGCTGTGTTGTGTGTGTGTGTGGGGATGGGGACAGATCATCCATCTTCATCAGATCAATCTCCTCGGAAAATGAAAAGAACGGAAGGCTTTTTTGGCCTCGCCAACCAACGTTTTCGCCAACCAATTGAGCGAAATCCACGATGAAGGGGGGGGGGGGGAATAAAAATATTGTGCGCCGGAGTTCCTAACGCGGCCTGCGAAAATGCGCCTCTATCTCTTCTAGACTTTTCCCTTTTGTTTCGGGAACGCAGACGATGGTGAAGATAATGTTGAGCAAACAGGTGGAGGAGAATAACCAGAAGGTCCCATACGGAGTTAGGAGAACCTAGACAAAAAGAAGGAGGAAGTTGGGTTAACTTTGGGGCAACTTTGAGGAGCCCTGGTGGCGCAGCAGTCTAAACCACTGTTATTAACACCAGTTGCCTGCAATTACTGCAAGTTCAAGTCTCACCAGTCTCAAGGTTGACTCAGCCTTCCATCCTTTCTAAGGTAGGTAAAATGAGGACCTAGATTGTGGGGGCAATAAGATGACTTTGTATAAAATATACAAAAGTATGAAGGCTATTTTTTTTTTTATTTGATTTATATGCCGTCCTTCTCCGGAGACTCAGGGCGGCTTACAGTGCGTTAAGCAATAGCCTTCATTCTTTTGTATATTTATATACAAAAGAAGTCAACCTTGAGCCTGGCGAGAGTTGAACCTGCAGTAATTGCAGGCAGCTGGTCTTAATAACAGGGTGCTTTAGGCCACTGTACTACCAAGGCTTAATGCATTGTAAGCCACCCTGAGTCTCCAGAGAAGGGCGGCATATAAATCAATTTTTTTTTTAAAAAAAAAGCATGGAATGCAGGTAAGTGCCTGGCCTGAGCTGCACCACCTGGGTTTCAGACATCGATGCTATCTCAAAATAAATGAATTTCCAAACTGCCAATCTTTAAGGAAATCTTTTCTTTAATTGAGCACAGCCACCGGATCATGACTTGATGCAGACAAGACTGACCTTTTGCCCCCCCCATCCCTCCCTTTCCGATCCCCAAATCTCTGCTTCTCATTGGCTAACTTCCAAGTCATTCTTCAGACTTCTTGTCTCGTCATTTCCCAGGAATGTCCCCCACCCTCCTCATTTCCACGACAACCTGACTTCAAAGGGATTTAGCAGGCAAAAGTTCAGAGCTTATCTCTCTCTCCTTTGCTCTCTATGCCAGCATTGAAGCGCTGACATCGGGATAATGCTCCGTTAATTTGATTTCTTAATCCAAATTTAGACGGCTGGCCGGCCTTATGAGAAATGACAATGGGTGGGGCACCACAATTGGGAGAAGTTCATAGATGGCCACCTAAAAAGAAAAAAAAAGTACCTATAGATGCTACCCAGCACCCTTGCTTACCGTGAGGTCATGGAACTCCTTGGTGACCAGGAAAGCCATGAGCCAGTTGGTGAGGACACAGGCCCCGCTGGCGATTCCTCGGGCCCTGAGGGGGAATATTTCGGACATCACCAGCCAGGGGATGGGACCCCAGCCCAAGGCAAAACCTATGGGTGGCAGAAGAGCCAAAATGAGATTGTCAATTAGATCAGGCAATGGAAACATGATAGCCCTACTTAGCAATGGAGTGATGGGGTAAGGGAAGTCCCTCAGATCAGCAGATAGGTCCTTCTCAATGCATCCATTATATTGAGGGGGGTCAACTTATTCTACAAAGCACCAGGACAAGAAGCAACGGATGGAAACTAATCAAGGAGAGAAGCAACCTGGAACTCGGGAGAAATTTCCTAACAGGGAGAACGATCAACCAGTGGAACAGCTTGCCACCAGATGTTGTGGGTGCTCCATCACTGGAGATTTTCAAGAGGAGATTGGACGACCATTTGTCTGAAATGGTATAGGACCGTGATGGTGAACCTTTTCCGGACCAAGTGCCTAAAGTGCGTGCATGTACACGGGAATAAATGTGTATGCGCCTGAAACCCCCCAAATGCAATACGCGCCCCGCCCTCACACATGCGTGGCAGAGTCCCGGCAACCAGCTGGCTGGCAGGAGGTGCGTACACATGCGCGGCGGAGCTGAACTGGGGCAATGGCTCGGGTGCCCACAGAGAGGGCGCTGTGTGCCATAGGTTCACCCTCATGGGTATAGGATCTCCTGCCTGAGCAGGGGGTTGGACTAGAAGACCTCCAAAGTCCCTCCCAACTCTGTTATTCTGTTACAGTTCAGAAATCGTTAACATCTGAGAACCAAAAAGTTCCGGGATCAACCCCGTACCCAACAATTCCAGATGACGGGATTTCCTCTTTTTTTTTCTAGAACCAGCGCTTCTCCAAGACCCTCACTCACCCATAATGAAGAAACTCATGCTCAGCACTGCTAACCAGGCCAGGGGGTGCCCTTCCTCCATAAGGGGGGTGTTCAGCAGCTGGAGATGGGAGGAATTGCTGGGGCTGGGGACGGTAATTCTAAAATAGATCCCAAACACCGTTGCGCTGGCAGCCATGATCACTCCTGGGGACGAGAGCGGGAGAGAAAGAGAGAGCAGGAGGTTAACCTTCTGGGTGGGGTGGGATTTAGCCAGTGCTAATTTTACCTCTGGTTCGCCAAACCGGTAGTTGCAAGGACTTGCTGACCCCACCCACCTCACCCCACCCCTCCCAGGAGTCTCCACGCGGCCCGTTTTAGATGCCAGATAAGTGTAGGGTCTGTGAGGAGGCTCTGTGAGGGTGAAATACGGGATGTGTTTCTGGCGTCCGGAGGGCTTCCAGAGCCCTGGGGAGGCTGTTTTTGCCCTCTCAGAGGCTCGAGAAAAGCCTCCAGAGCCTGGGGAGGGCAAAAAACAGGCCTCCCAGAAGTTCTGGAAGTGGGCCCGTTTCCTGCCTCCGGAGGGTCTCCAGAGCCTGAGGGAGGCAGTTTTCACCCTCCTGAAGGTTTGAGGAAAGCCTCCAGAGCTTGGGGAGGGTGAACACCCCCCCACCCCCGCTGTGGTGCAGGAGACTGAGTAGGCCACGCCCACCATGGCCACGCCTACCCAGCAACTGGGCAGAGAACCGGTTGCTAAAGTTTTTGAATTCCACCCCTGGTTAACTCCTAATTTCTTGGGGGTGGGTGGGGACGGGACTCAAAACTTGGGGAAAGAGACTCGGTCTTTCCTTCCTACCTGAGACGATCAGAAGAATTTTTCGTCCGGTTTTATCGATAATGAGAGCGGCCATTGCTGTGAAGATGACTTGGATGGAGCCAACGATGACGGTAGCAGCACTGCTGTTCTAGAAGGCACAGAGAACACGGAAGGAAGCTTTAATTTGGCTCTCTTAGGAAAAGGACCGATACTCAACTTAAAAACCCTTCAAAGCTACAACGGTACTGACGGTGACTTACGACCGTTCCTCGCACTTACGACGGTGGTACCACCCTCACGGCCACGTGGTGCCTATCTTGACTAAGGTGGTAGCATCCCAGGCTCACTTGATTGCCATCTCCAAGAAGCAAAGTCAGTGGGGGAAGAAATCAGCCGGGATAGCCCAGGAGAAACGATCCAGAATTAATTTTCTCACCTTGAAGTTGGCGTCTTCAAAGATCGTTTCAGCGTAAAACATCAAGGCGTTGATGCCGGATGCTTGCTGGAAGAACATCATGGCCACTCCAATCAGGAACGGCTTGTAGATGGAGGGGTTCTTGAACTCAGCGATGCTCATTTCTTGCTACAAAGGAACAGACAGGTAGTCCTCGACTATGAACAGTTCATTTAGGGATCGTTCAAAGTCACAACGGCACTGAAAAAAGGGACCTGGCTGTTGTGGTCCGCCGGCGGCCTGCGGAGCTGGCAGCAGAGTCGGAGAGTGAGGAGGTTGGGGAGGAACATGGGCCAGTCCTGGAGTCTGGGGAAGGCTCGGACGAGGGCTCTGCGTCGGAGGCAGAGAAAGGGCCATCTGGGAGGTACATGCTGCCTCCAGAGCCGGACCTCATTGAGGCAGAGGATTGGCCCCTCCCATAAGACTTAAAAGAGAAGCAAAGGCACGTAGGCCTTTGCAGGAAGCAACCTTGTTAATTCTGTGCAGTTTAAAGCCTGAAGCTCTGTTTGGACTCCGTGTGGCTTTGCCAATGGGGTCTTTGGCAGCGTGTCAAGGGAGATCAAGGTGGGTGATTATCAGCCTTATCCCGAAGGACTCTTTACAACTATATGGCACTCATCTGTGAATGAACAGAATTCACAGCTGTTGCAATAAAACAGGTTTTTGGGATTGCTTGTGTGCCTTACTGACTCAAAAATTAATATAAGACCCGGTCTTATTTTCGGAGAAACACGGTCATTTTTTTTAAAAAAAAGTGAAACAAAAAGGAAGGCTTAAATAAAGAGGCAACCTCGGGAGTGCCTGGTGGATTCTTTCGTCACCTGTTCGTTGACGTTGGCTTCAATCTGCCGGCATTCCCACTCGTGATCCACCAGTGGGCCCCGCAGGAATTGCAAAGCCGCGATGGCTTCCGACTGCCGATTCTGACGTAGCAGGAAGCGAGGGGTTTCGGGCATGAAAGCCATGAGTCCCAGCAGGAAACAGGGAGGGATGGAGCATAACACCGCCAGCCAACGCCACTCCAGAGCCATGCCTGCGGGACGGAACGAGGAAAAGCTGTTCTTAGGGCCGCCGGAGGCTTGAAAGGAAGGGATGGCGTCAAGGAACATCTAATCCAACAGCTTGGAACTGTTATCCACTTTTTTTCCTTCAATCTCCTCCCTTCTTTCCTTCCTCCCCTCCCTCCTTCCTCTTTCTTCCACCCCTCCCTCCCTTATCTCTTTCTTTTTTTCTGTCTTTCTTTCATTTTTTCCTTCCTTCCTCCCCTCCTCCCTTTTTTCTCTCTCCCCACCTCCCTCATCTTTTTTTTCTTTCTTTCCTTTTTCTTCCTTCCTTCCTCCCTCCTTCTTTTTCCCTTCCCTCCCTTATCTTTTTCTTCCTTCCTTTCTCTCTCCTTCCTCTCCTTTTTTTCTTTCTCCCTTCCCTCCCTCCCTCCCTTATCTTTCTTTTTTTCCTTTTTCCTTTTTTTTCCTTCCTCCTTCCCTCCCTCCTTCTTTTCCTTTTTCTTTCTCCCTTCCCTCCCTCTTTCTTTTTTCTTTCCTTTTCTTCCCCCCTCCCTCCCTCCCTCTTTCCTTTCCTTTTTCTTTCTCTCTCTTTCTCACCTCCCTCCCTCATCCTTTTCTTTTTTCTTTATTTCCTTTTTTCTTTATTTTTCCTTTTCCCTTCCTTCCTTCCTCTTTCCCACCTTTCTCTTTCTTTCTTTTTCTCTTTTCCTTTCTTCCTTCCTTCCTTCCCTTTCCTTCCTCAGAGTTCCTTCCAGGGAAGATGGGACAAAACATCTCCCTCCGTCCAAGTCTGGATTTAACCATGCATTTTAAGCCAGGACGTGACCTGCTAGGTAAGCTCCCAGGATGCCAGTCACCACCATCAGCTGAACGCACGAGCCAAGGACTCCTCGGATCTTGGAGTGAGACGTTTCGGATATATATATCTAAGACATATGCAAGAAAGATTAAATTAACCACCAAAGCTCTCACAGAAAAGACCAGGGAAGCTCATGGAATCTTCCTGTCGCCCTCGTCTTCCCATTAAAACTGGTAGTCCTCCTATTCTCCCATCTTGCCTTAACGAGAAGGAACAAAAATGAGCTTCAAAGACAAGGATCGGTTGACTTTAACTCAGCACGAGGTAGCTTAGGTTATTTTGAGAATTCCTCGGTTCCTGTATCCAAGCGGGCAGATGCAGAAACGATTTCTGCTTGCTTGCACCTTCTCGGCTGCTATTGCCAATTTAGCAGTAGGAATTTCCTCTTATCCTCTGGGGAAATCACACTGGCAAAAGGCTGATACACGATGCCCCTTACCCAGTGGTGAAATTCAATTTTTTTTACTACTGGTTCTGTGGGCATGGCTTGGTGGGCGTGGTGTGGCTTGGAGGGAAGGGGAAGGATATTGCAAAATCTCCATTCCCTCCCCACTCCAGGAGAAGGATACTGCAAAATCTCCATTCCCTCCCCACTCCAGGAGAAGGATACTACAAAATCTCCATTCCCTCCCCACTCCAGGAGGATACTGCAAGATCTCCATTCCCTCCCCACTCCAGAAGGATACTGCAAGATCTCCATTCCCTCCCCACTCCAGGAGAAGGATATTGCAAAATGTCTATTCCCCCCCCCCCACACTCCAGGAGAAGGATATTGCAAAATCCCAATTCCCTCCCCACTCCAGGAGAAGGATATTGCAAATTCTCTATCCCCCCCCCCACTCTAGGAGAAGGATATTGCAAAATCCCAATTCCCTCCTCACTCCAGGAGAAGGATATTGCAAAATTTCCATTCCCTCCCCACTCCAGGAGAAGGATACTGCAAAATCTCTATTCCCTCCGCACTCCAGGAGAAGGATATTGCAAAATCTCCATTCCCTCCCCACACCAGAAGGATACTGCAAAATCCCCATTCCCTCCCCACTCCAGGAGAAGGATACTGCAAAATCCCCATTCCCTCCCCACTCCTGGGGGAAGGATATTACAAAATCTCCATTCCCACCCCATTGTGGGGGCAGCCAGAGGTGGTATTTGCCGGTTCTCCGAACTACTCAAAATTTCCGCTACCGGTTCTCCAGAACCTGTCAGAACTTGCTGACTAGCACCCCTGCCCTTACCGGAACTACCAAAGATGTGACACCACTGGCCAAGCCACACAGCAGCCGTCCCAGATAAAGCATCCAGATGTTTTGGGCCGAGACGATGATCAAGAAACCAAAAACGTACGGTATCGCGCAGAGCATAAGGCTAAGTTTCCGGCCAATTTTGTCCACCACGTATCCTCCGAGTGTCCCGCCAGCTGCGGCCCCCAGAGTGACCACAGACTGCCGAAAAGAAAAGGAAGAAAAATGAGAAAAGCAGGGAAATGAAATGGCAGGTTCAAGGGGAGCTGATCGGCCCACAAGTCCTCGCGGCAACTCACCCCAAACCATGACGCTTGCGTGTCGTCTAGTCTTAGTTCCGGGTTGTTACTTCGCTTCAAACTAGGGATAGCCGGCGAGCTGTAGCCCAAGACGAAGCCGAAACTTAGCGGTCCTAAAACAGCGGCGAAGGTTGCCAAGTAGAGGTTGTGGTTTTGGACTTTGCTGTGAGAGAAACAAGGATGACTGAAATCAGTGATAAATATCAGTTTGGGCCAAAAAGGGACTGATCTACTGGGGAACAGAAGCATTAAAAACTGTGGCTTGTTAAGTGCGACGAGGACTTTGCACACCGATGTTTCCCTGGCTTTTGTTGGTAAAAGGAGTTTAGGTTGCATTTGATTATGATTTTGGAGAGCAGGCGACTCACTGGATCCACAGGCAAGTCCGGTGTTCCTAAGTCAACAGATACGAATGGGCTGTATGATTTAACCTGAGCTGTGGAATGAGATTTCTCTAAGGCAGGGGTGTCAAACTGGACAAGAAATAAATGCAGCAAGACAAGAAACCAATCTCTCAACATTGTTTTCTGGCAAAGAGCTCAAGAGCCGTTGCTGGTCTTTTAAGCCTTATCGGAGGGGCCAATTATTTCCTGGCCTTACTCCCGAGTCGTCCTTTTTGCTTTAGCTGCTCTTGCCTTCTGGCAGCTCTTCTCATACGTGCAGTAGAACAGGCTCCTCCTGTTCCTCTGCCTCTCTACTGTCAGCCTCTGGAGGCTCCGAAGTCCGTGCATCATTCCCCGATGACCCTGGCCCCATCTCTGCCTCTGACGCAGAGCCCTCATCCAGGCCTTCCCCAGCCTCCAGGACTGGCCCATAAAGGCAAAAGTAAAGGCTCTCCTCACACATATGTGCTAGACCTCTAGGGGGCGGTGCTTGTCTCCATTTCAAAGCCGAAGAGCCAGCGCTGTCCAAAGACGTCTCCGTGGTCATGTGGCCGGCATGACTAAACGCCAAAGGCGCACGGAATGCTGTTCCCTTCCCACCAAAGGTGGTCCCTATTTTTTCTACTTGCATTTTTTACCTGCTTTCGAACTGCTAGGTTGGCAGAAGCTGGGACAAGTCACGGGAGCTCGCCCCATTACGCGGCACTAGGGATTCGAACCGCTGAACTGCCGAACTTTCGATCTACAAGCTTAGCATCTTAGCCATTGAGCCACTGCATCCCTTATCAGGAATACATACATACCTCAAATAAACTTCCAACTGAGAAGGTCTTCCAGCAGCATTCAATTCCGTCTCTGGGTTAGGGGTCTCCAAAAGGGGTCTGTATTCCTCGGAAGCCATTCTCTTTGGCTGTGCCCCAAAGAAGACGCTTAATGATAGGACAACTTGTCCTTAAGCCTCTTGAAATTATAAGGAAATAGGGGGAGGGGGTAGAGATAAGAAAAGAAAAAAAACCACGATAAGCAGGAAGAAGCAAATCATATGACTTCAAACCACTAGCTTCCTTAAGTCATAAACTGCAGACTCTTAAATTTTAATTTCTCATCAGAAAAAGACGCACAGCCTCCGTTCTCTGCTTTCTTCAAAAAGGAGATATTTACAGTGGGTTTATACTTGGAATTGCTTTGAGGCCAAGAGCATATAATGATCTTTACAGCCAATAATTCTCTTTCCCGATCTCTTCCTTAGACTTAGACTAACTTTATTGTCACTTTAAATGTACACTAATCGGCACACATTAAAATGAAATTTTGTTGCATACGTCTTCTTGCTTAGACGGTGACCTCTGTTCTCTCTAATAATAATAATAATAATAATAACTTTATTGTCATTGTATGTGTATACACAGTATGACATTCACTTAATACCCAAAGACCAGGTCCAACACACAACAAGCATCCCCAAACACCCCGCCCCTAAACCACCCAAATTCCCCACCCCTAAACCACCCAAACATCCACACAACAGACCAAGTAATGCTGTCCAACAGCTCACTGATGACTCTTATCTGATCAACCAGAAAAGCAAGAATGAGGTGAAGAGGAAATGATGTTTTTGAGGACAGGATGACGGCAGTCTGAAGAAACATCTCTCTAAAAAAATCCCAGAGTTTCAGGATTCAGATCTACACACAGCAAGTTCACGTCTTGGCATGACACAAGCTCACACACAAATAACCTGTTTGACACTACATAGGGTAGCCTTGTCCAGTCCGATACACCCCTCCCCACTCCCCCATCCAAGCAATGGATTTGGCCGCCCTGAGTCTTCGGAGAATGGCGGCATATAAATTGAACTAATAATAATAATTTCCTTTTCAACTATCACACCAAACCGGCCTGAAACTGACTAGACCTTAATCAGTTGCATGCTTAAGGCTTTTGCCCACCCAATCAGTTCAAGCACAATCCTGTGATCGAAAAAAAATCACTTTTTTCTGATGTTGAGGGTGGGGGTAAGGAAGAAATCTCATCTCTATGTAAGCTGAAGTAATATTTGGTAGGGGCGGCTTTTCACTGTGATTTCTGGCATGGATGCCAAGAGGTTGGCAATGGCATCCTGCAATCTCTGTCTCTTTCTGCTCAGAAAGTTTCAGGGAAGGTGAGCTATATATAGAATATTTGTGGGTGGGGGAAATGCATTAATCTTGGAAAGCTGGCATTGATCTCCTCTTTTCCCCTTTTTCTCCCCTTCTGGGGAATCAGCTGCCCCACCCAATGAGTCCAAGAAGGAGGAAATGCTGGGCATTGTAAACACAGGCAACGGGTGGCTTTTTTTACGATTGCAAACACCCATCCTACCCTGCAAGGGAGCTGAATTCCCAGGTTGACAAGTGAATTTTGAGATGCGGATCTCTGCAGAGGGCGCCAGGTTGGGGAACGACCCAGGGGAGGGATCTTTCTTGGGCAAAAGCCACAGGGACAATATGGGCCTCCCAGAGGACTCCAAGAGCATGCAAAAAAAAAAAAAAGGCTGTCCTGGAGCCCCCCCACTCACCTTTCCCCCCCACTCCACTCCTTTTTAATTCCAGGGCTTCCCCGCCGACCCAAATCTAAACAGGGTCAAAACGTGCAGCCAGGTTTGCAAGGTGGAACCAAAGACCCTCCGGGATCCGGTTTCCCAGCCGGGGCCAGAAAGCATCGGACCGGAAGTCCATCGACTTTTTTTTTTATTAAAAAGGAAGCTGCGTCCGGTTTTGTAGAGGCCCTTCTAGGAAAAAAGGAATGGGGGTGATTCGGGCTCGGGGTAGATAAACCCGAAGCTTTGCCATTTTCAATGTATTTATGCCTTTTTTTTCCGCTTTCCCCACACACAACCCATCCCCGCCCGAGAGTTTGGCTTCTCCGGACGAAACTCGATTAACCCAAGGCCGGAAAAGGACGCTCTACCTTCTGCGTCTCTATGGACCGGACGCGGGCGGGGATGACGTCCTTTTTTAGAGACGCGGGCGGTGGCTGGCGCGCGCGGGGATATGACGTCAGCGCCCCCGCGCCGGAAGCTCCCCGGCCAGGAGCTCTACTGGGATCCGGTGGCGGCAGGTTCGACCCCCCCAAATGAGAGCGGCGGGTGGGAGGGAGCGAAGGGGGGGAGAGGGAGGGGGGAGCCCGGTGGGGGGGCAAGCCTGGGGTAGGGGACCGGGAGGGGGGGTGACAGGTTGCTATGGAGACCCCCTGCAGCCAGGGGGCGGGGCCAGCAGGGTGGGAAAGAGGGAGGGGCGTGGACAGGTTTTTGGTGGGCCGAAGTGGGGGGTGGGGGGTGGGGGGGGCATGGAGACTGCTTGGAGGGGTGGGGGGGTCAAGGGGGGGCTGCTATTGCTTGTCCCCCCTCCTCTCTCTCCTTCCAGGGATGAGCCCCAGCTTGGCCCTTTGCAAGGCAAAAAGGGGTGGGGGAGGCATCAGGGGTGGGGAGGGTCTTGGATAGAGGTCAGGAATCCCTTTTAAATTGCGCCCCCCCCCAAAAAAGAGGCCAGAATAGAGAAAAAAATCACAGAATCTGAGCTGGAAGCGGCCTTGGAGGTCATCTAGTCCAGCCCCCTGCTCAACAAGGGAGAGTCAATCCCGTTCCAGACAAATAAGTCTTCTAAAAAAAATGATACCGACAGGACAAAAAAGAGCAAAAAAAAAAGCAAGCAAAATAACTTACAGGCGGTCCTCGACTTACAACAGTTCGTTTAGGGGACCATTTGAAGTTACGACGTTGCTGGGAGAAAAAAAAAGCGACTTGGGACCATTTTATTATTTTTTTTACGCTTAACGACTTTTGCAGCATCTCCACGTCGGTCACGTGATTTGCATTCAGATGGCTTGGTCACAGACTCACATTTACGACGGCTCGCAGCGTCCCTGGCTCACGGGTGTGCCTTTTGCGGCCTTCTGACAAAAGCCATAAAATGGGGCAAAAAACTCAACAAATGTCTCGCTTAGCAACATAACTTCCGGGGGGGGAGGGGGGCTCGATTGTGGTCGTAAGTCGAGGACTACCTGTAATGTAGTCTATGGAACAACAGCAGGGTGTATGGTAGGAATGTATCGATGTCATCGAATATAGAACCATAGGGTAGAAAGGGACTTTGGAGGTCTTCTAGTCCAGCCCCTTGCTCAAGCCGGGGACCCCTATTCCATTCCAGGCAAATGGCTGCCAAATATTTTATAAGCCTCCGTATAAATAGAGTAAGTCCCAGCAAAAAGATGACAGTAAATGAGACCCTTAGGTCACACAGTCCTATCTAGTCTTCTAGTCCTATCGAGAGACCCTATACCAGGGGTCGGCAACCTGTGGCTCTGGAGCCACATGCGGCTCTTCAGGCCCTCTGCTGTGGCTCCCTGTCGGGTGATCCCACCACTGGTTGGCCCTGCCTCTCGCCCTCCCCTACCAGTCACTCCTCGCCTGGCCTGAGAAGATAAGGGCGACGGCAGGGGATGAAGAAGTGGCCAGGGCAGAGAGAGAGAGAGATACAGAGAGAGAGGGAGAAGGGGGAAGAGAGAGAGAGAGATGTCAAAAGGATTTTGTGATTCCCGGTGTTTTTTAACAACTGGTTCTCTGCCCTAATGACCGGTTGGGTAGGCGTGGCTAAGGGGGGGTGTCATGTGACTGTTGGAAGTGAGTGACATTGAGCTGGCCACACCCACCCAGGTTTTGTGGCTCCCGGTGTTTTCTTTTCTGTGGGAAACCGGTCCAAATGGCTCTCTGAGTGCTTAAGATTGCAGACCCCTGATCTATACCAGTGATGGTGAACCTTTTCATCACGGAATGTGCACGTATGTGTGGCCAGTTGGTCTTCGGCTTTCCGGCACGCACATGTGCGCCAGCTAGCTGGTCTTTGCATATACCGGAGCACTAGAAATCTGAAGACCAGCTTGCCGGCACGCACCTGCCTGTATTTTGTCTGTTTTTCAGGCCGTTTTGGGCCAAAAAACAACCTGAAAACGGCCTGAAAAATGGCCTGTTTGTTTTGCCGTTTTGAGGCTGTAGTCTGGCTCTCCAGGACCCGCAAAGACCAGCTGGACGGTGCACATGTGCACGCCTGAAACCAGAAGAGCAGCTGTTGATGGCACGCGTGCCCACAGAGAGGGCTCGGCGTTCCACCTCTGGCACGCGTGCCAACACAGCTCTCGACCATCTCAGACAAATGGCTGTCCAGTCTCTTCTTTTAAAACCTCCAGTGATGGAGGACCCACTACTTCTAGAGGCAGCCTGTGATAGGGGGCTTCTCCTGCCCATCAGAGCAACCCCCCTGTGAGGGGATAGGATGGGGAGAAGAAGGCACCTCTGGTTTTTCACCTAGACAGGCAACCAAACCACCAATGTCAGCACTTCCCTTTATTGTAAGGTGGCAGTAACAGCATCTCGTCAGCATTTCTGAAAGTGCTCCTCCCTCCCTTCTTTTCACTCTCCGGAAAACCAGGGAGGGCCCCTTCTGAGTCATTTTCCACGCCCCCGTTCGTTCTCTGGGCTCAATTTTTGCTTATCGGTTGCGGCTCTTCCTCCCCAAAATTCTTCTCTACAGCTTTCCAGGAACGCTGGAGAGATGTCTGTACTACTTCCAGGTAGTCTCCGCCCAAAGAATAAGAGCTGTCGGTTTGAAGAGCATAGCTTGTGAGAAGCAATTGCACCCCCCACAAAGCGGCTGCAAGTATTAAATCCTCGTAGGCAGAAGCATGCAGGAAATGTACAGAGATAGGCTTATGGGGGTGGGGGGAATATTTGAGATTTTGTGCTGTAATTGTTGCGTAGAACAAGTTCCTGGAGGCAGCTGGCTGCAATCCAGAGCCAGTTTTGTGCTGCGTGGAGGCCCACGAAGCTGAGACCTTTTACGTCATCCCCCCTGTTATTGGCCATTGTTCATTATTTATCTTTAAAAAAAAAACAAAACTTCCCTGTCATTTTCTCCTGTCAGTTTGTTAATCCTAAACAGTTTCCTTTACCTTGTAATCAGATCTTTAGTAAGTGCCTTATATAAGAAAGCAAAGCAAAAACAACAAGAAAAGGGACAGCAGGCGGTTCCCATGAGAGGACTTCAGCTTTTTAGCATGAGCGATCTGCTAAAAGGGGAAAAAAAAGGGAGAAGGGAAGGGAAGGATGAAAGAATAAGGGAAGGGAGGAGAGGGAAGGGAAGGAGGGGAGGGAAGGATGAAAGAGTAATGGAAAGAAGGGGGGAGGGAGGAGAAGAAAGGAAAGGAAGGGTAAAAGAATAAAGGAAGGGAAGGAGCAAGGGGGAAGGGAAGGATGAAAGTAAGGGAAGGAAGGGGAAGGGAGGAGAAGAAAGGAAGGATAAAAGAGTAAAGGAAGTGGAGGAACAAGGGGGAAGGGAAGGATGAAAGGGAAGGAAGGGGGAAGGGAGGAGAAGAAAGGAAAGGAAGGATAAAAGAGTAAAGGAAGGGAAGGAGCAAGGGGGAAGGGAAGGATGAAAGGAAGGGAAGGATGGGAGGAAGGGAAGAGAAGAAAGGAAAGGGAGGGGAGGGGAAGAAAGGATTAAAGGAAAGGAAGGGGGAAGGGAGGAGAGGAGCAAAAGGAGGGAGGGAAGGGAAGTATGAAAGTAAGGGAAATGAAGGGGGAAGGGAGGAGAGGGAAAGGAGGGAGGGAAGGAGGAAAGTAAAGGAAGGGAAGGAGGAAGGGAGGAGAGGGAGGGAATGATGAAAGGGAAATGAAGGGGGAAGGGAGGAGAGGGAAGGGGGAGGAAAGAAGGAAGGGTCATTTTATCCATTCTATTTTCCCCCCCACTGACATTTACCCAAATGGGTAGCCCCACTTCTTTTTTTTTTTAATCTCATTTCTTAATCCTAACTGAAATAACTAAACTCTTGAAAAGTTCACGGAAAATAAAACGAGCTATTGAAAGTCCTGTTTCATTTAGGCATGTTTTGGAGATGCGTTAGAGAAAGACCGGTCCTGTAAGAGATATATTTAATTTAGCCCTAAGTTAGAGACCTTCAGAAGTGGGTGGGGTCTTTGCTGCTCTCTGAGCTTGGTTTGTTAGTTCCACGACCCAACTAGTTAACGTCATCAGGGCCTTCCCATATTTTGGGGTTGCATCCAGAATGTTTCCCAGCCAGCCAGAGGCCGATCCTTGTAGAGCGACTTACCTGGCGGAGAATAGACCACCTGAGAGAGGCATAACCTTAGGAGAGCTGGATGGATCTCTGAGGAGCCTATCACGGCCTCGGTTACTGATATGAGTCTTTGTGATTTGAACAGGAGAAATGGCCACAGAGGAAGGGCAGCCCCTGCTCGGTTCCAAGGAGCAGAAGGAGAATTGGCAGCAACCCACTCAGCACCGTCCTATCACAGACAACTATCTAAGGTAGATGCAACCTCTTTCCCAAGCGGCTCGAAGGCTAGGAATCATAAAAAAGGTCATCAGAGAAGGCGCTAAGGGTTTCCATTCACCCGGTCCTCGCGAATTGGTCTTCTTTTCCTTTTGAGTGGTTGGAGCAGGGGTGTCAAACTTGATTTCATTGAGGGGCCGCATCAGGGCTGTGTTTGACCTCAGGGGGCTGGAGTGGACGTAGCCAGCTCGACGTCACTCATGTTGGGGTCGCCTGTGGCGGCCCAAGTGCTCTGCCGGCGGAAACAGGCTCCCGAGCTCCGTTTTTGGCTGCACCGACCTCCTGCAACCGTCTGCCAGCAAAAACGGAGCTTTTCGCTGGCAGAAGCACCGCTGGCTGGTCCTTCACTGTTTGACACCCGTTGGAGCATCAAACGGCCAAGCAAGCTGTTCGTTTCCAAACTGCGCCCGCCCTTCTCTTGGTTTAAGTCATCCCAGGACTGGTCCTATTACCGGTGGTCCTTGACTTATGACCGTGGTTGAGCCTGAATTTTCCATCGCTAAGCGTGATGGGTTTTTTTCCAGTGAGTTTTGCCCCCTGTCCACCCGTCCGTCAAATTCAGTGAGCTTTTAACGACCTTTCTTGCCACAGATCTTAAGGGATTCCCTGCAGTGGTTAAGTTAGCGACATGGTCGTTGAGCAAATCTGGTTTCCCCTATGGACTTGGCTTGTCAGAAAGGCCGCAAAAAGGGGATCACATGACCCTGGGACGCCCCCCACCGTACGATAAATACAAACCAGTTGCCAAGCGTCCCGATTTTGATCATGTGACCATGGGGATGCTGCAATGATGGTATTCAGCCGGTTCTATCCGGTTTGGGCGAAACCAGTAGTGGCGGCTGCAAGTGGCTCCATTCACCTGCCTGGAATGTAATCACGTCCCATTTACCCATGTTTTTGACACTTTCCGCATGTGTGGAAGGCTCTGCGCATGCGTGGAGGTGGCGCGGGCGAGCAAAGCACGGGCACTCTCACATTTGCAAACCGGTAGCGAAAGTAATACCACACCTGGGATGCTGCAAAGGTGTGGAAAAGGGTCCAAGTTCCCTTTTTTTCAGGGCTGTTGTAAGTCTGGACGAATGGCTGGAAGTCGAGGACTCTCTGTATCAGCCCAGGGTGCAAACGCCACGCAGGCTTTGGGGCCTGGGTGGTTTTAATGTCTTTGTAGCGATGTTTGCCTTGGACTTTTGAGCAGAACTAACTGTTGTGGTCCGCCAGCAGCCTGTGGAGCTGGCAGTAAAATCGGACAGCGATGAGGCTGAGGAAGATCATAGGCCAGTCCTAGAGGCTGGGGAAGGCCCGGATGAGGGCTCTGCGTCGGAGGCAGAGATGGGGCCAGGGCCATCGGGGAGTGATGCGCGGACTTCGGAGCCTCCAGAGGCTGACAGTAGAGAGGCAGAGGAACAGGAGGAGCCTGTTCCTAGTGCGCGTATGAGAAGAGCTGCCAGAAGGCAAGAGCAGTTAAAGCAAAAGGGACAACTCAGGAGTAAGGCCAAGAGATGATTGGCCCCTTCCATAAGGCTTAAAAGACCAGCAACGGCTCTTGGCCTCTTTGCCGGAAAACAACCGTTGAGAGATTTGCTTCGTGTTTGGATGTATTTCTTTGTTGTTGGTGTCTTCTGTTCCTGAACTGTTGCCAAGAAAAGCCTTTGGCAGTTTGCCAAATTATCCCAAGGTCAGAGATAAACTGAAGAATGGGTGTTTTGAGGACTTTGCTTTTGTTTCATTTGGTATCAGCTGAGAATGGGTTAATTAATTAACCCATTCTCAGCTGTTCTAATAAAATCTGTTCGTTTTTCGGAACTGTTTTGCATTTATAATATTAACTACGTGGGCCCGGGTCTCAACACTAACCTCCTTGTTTTGATGTCCCGCAGGTAAATGTTTCCGTTACCTTATGGAGAGAAAGGAGTTTGAAGCATGGCTTGATAACCTTTCTGTCACATTTCTCTCTCTGGTGGACTTGCAGAAAAATGAGGCACTGGATCACCTGATTGCCTTGAGCGGGGCCGCTCAGCTCAAGCACCTGTCCAACAACCTCGAGGCCCTCCTCAAACGGGACTTCCTCAAACTGCTCCCGCTGGAGCTGAGTTTCTATTTGCTAAAATGGCTGGACCCTCAGACCTTACTCACCTGTTGCCTCGTCTCTAAGCAATGGAACAAGGTCATCGGCGGCTGCCTGGAGGTGTGGCAGGCGGCCTGCCGTAACCTCGGCTGGCAGATCGATGACTCTGTCCAAGAGGCCCTCCACTGGAAAAAGGTCTACTTGAAGGCCATCCTGAGGATGAAGCAGTTGGAGAACCACGAGGCTTTTGAGACCTCCTCGTTGATTGGACACAGTGCCAGGGTCTATGCACTTTACTATAAAGATGGGCTCCTTTGTACAGGTAGGGCAGTCCGTCGAGATCCGGGATTTAAACAAGCTGCGTGCGAGAATTAGTAGTTGTAATGTGGATTCGAATCCAGGACCCAAAAAACCAATGGCATCGCACTCGTGTCGGAGGCACCGAGGCACTTTCTGGGTCGAAAGGATTATATTCTGACCCAGCTCCCCAAACACGACAAACCCTCTGTAGTTGAAGCAGTGATTCCTTTAATTAGGAGCGCCAGCAGCCCTGGCAAAAAGTTTCTCTTTCACCGCAGGCTAACAAGTCTGTCCGGTAGGGAGATGAATAGTTGTCTACCACATCTATTCATCTCCGCCCCCTGCCTTTTATCCCCAGAGTTAGGGCGTGGCTTCACTAGCAGTGGTGGCTCTTCCGTCCCAAGGACCGGCCCATAGATTTCCACTGCTCTCCTCTCCTCTGCCTTCTGTGCATCCACACGTCAGGCACTGGACCCATCTGTTCCTCCTCTTCCTCATCAGCCACCTCCAGATCTGGGGGCTCTTGATGACTCTCCATCTGAGGGCTGACGGACGGCCCAGGCTCCGCCTCTGTCTGTCTCTCTCTCTGCCAGCTCCATTCCCTCTTCCTCCTCGGAGCTCTCAGGTTGCCTTGATGCTGACCCTGACTCTCACACCTCCTCCTCCTCTAATTCCGGCTGCTGGAGGGGCTGGCTGCTGACGGGCCACAATAGATTATTTGGTGACATCACCGTTGCCCGTGGAGGCTCCTTTCACGTCCTCGGCAGGAGCTGGAGAGAAGGACAGGAGCTCACCTCATCCCAGAGCAGAACTCGGGTCTCAAACGCAAGCTTGCTGGTTGTCAAGCCAGCGTCCCAAACAATGGGAGGGATTCCTCCAGAGCAAAGCACGCGTTCACATTTATACATTTCAGGACAGGAAAAGATAATGGTCATAAATAGGTGACATGAGCCCAGACAGTCATAATTACCCAAACCTCAAATTTACCTCCCACCTTGTTCCTCTGTTCGAGAAAGAATGATTGTCTTTGTAGAAAGAAACCTGTCAAGTTACATCACCACGGACATTCTGATAAGAGTCGACTGAGAACTTGGCGCTTCAAGGCTCCCTTTAATTGGCCCCTGTTCATTCTATGGGTAGTCCTCAATTTATGACCACAACGGACCCCAAAAATGTCTGTTGCTAAGCGAGACGTTTGTTAAAATGCGCTCGGCCCCGTTTTACACCCTTTTTTGCCATCGTTGCTAAGTGAATTGCTGTAAATAACGCGGCCATTAAGGGACTCCGATTCCTCTGGGTCTCCTTGTACCCGTGTACAAGTCTTTTATTATTTTGCTGATGTCCCAGAGAAGCAGTTAGAAGCTTAAAATTAAGCCCCATGGAACAAAAGTGTCATTGTGTAGGACGTTGTTTTTTTTGTTTTTTTTTTAATTTGATTTATATGCCGCCCTTCTCCGGAGACTCAGGGTGGCTTACAATGCGTTAAGCAATAGCCTTCATCCTTTTGTATATTTATACAAAGTCAGCTTATTGCCCCCACAAACTGGGACCTCATTTAACCTACCTGGGAAGGATGGAAGGCTGAGTCAACCTTGAGCCTGGCGAGATTCGAACTTACAGTAATTGCAGGCAGCTGGTGTTAATCACAATGCTTTTAGTCTGCTGAGCCACCAGGCTCAGTTTGCTGTGTGGTCATCCATCCTCTGAGCCAGCCGGCTCCCAGGCCCCTAAACTAACGTTTCTTTTCTTCCCTCGGGGCTGGGTAGGTTCAGACGACCTGTCGGCCAAGCTGTGGGATGTGAGCACGGGGCAGTGCGTCTACGGGATCCAGACCCACACCTGTGCGGCGGTCAAGTTCGATGAGCAGAAGCTGGTCACCGGCTCCTTCGATAACACCGTCGCCTGCTGGGAATGGAGCTCGGGAGCCAAGACCCAGCATTTCCGAGGCCACACCGGGGCAGGTATGTCAATTCCGTCAGTTACGCAGTTGACAATGTAGTCTTGTCACGTTGAGCTGCTTCCTTGGTTTAGCATCCATTCTGCCTCCCGTCTTGCGGACTTCTTAGGGCAAAAATACTGATGGGGTGGGAAAGTATTTGTAGCTCGGGGTCGAGGCGATGGGTCCTTGGTGCTCTCTGAGCTTGGTGGTTTTCTTGCAGATGTTTTTCATGACCCAACTAGGTAATACCATCAGTGCTAGTAGGGAAGTGGGTGTTTGTGGAGCGGAGGAGTTGGGTCCTTGGTGCTCTCTGAGTTTGATTGTTTTCTTCCAGACGTTTCATGACCCAACTAGGTAACATCATCAGTGCTAGAAGAGAGTGGGATGTGGAGAGGAGGATGAGGAGGAGGAGAAGGAGAAGGAAGAAAAAGGATGACGACTGGGGTCCTTGGTGCTCTCTGAGCTTGGTTGTTGTCTTGCAGATGTTTCATGACCCAACTAGGTAACACCATCCGTGCTAGTAGGGAGTGGGGTAGGTGGAGTGAAGGAGGGGAAGGAGGAGGAAAGCGGGGTCCTTGGTGCTCTCTGAGCTTGGGGGTTTCCTTGCAGACGTTTCATTACCGAAGTCGGTAACATCATCAGGGTGATCAGGGCTAACGTCTCCAAGAAAACAACCCAGCTCAAAGAGCACCAAGTTGCAATAGCAATAGCACTTAAACTTATATACCGCTTCACAGTGCTTTTACAGCCCTCTCTAAGCGGTTTACAGAGTTAGCCTCTTGCCCCGCAACAATCTGGGTCCTCATTTTACCCACCTTGGAAGGATGGGAGGCTGAGTCAACCTTGAGCCTGGTGAGATTCGAACTGCCAAATTGCAGGCAGCCGGCAGTCAGCAGAAGTTGCCTGCGGTACTGCTCTCTTAACCACTGCGCCACCATGGCTCAAGTACCTCTCATGCCAGTACGTTCCTGCCACTCTTACCCCCTTCAAATTACTCTTCAGATTCTACCTCTTGGAGAGTCTTTGCCACAGTCCATTCTCATCCGTAGTCACGAGATGGTATGAAGGCAATTCCCGTTTTTTTCTCCTCCTCTAGTTTTCAGCGTGGATTACAACGACGAGCTGGATATCCTGGTCAGTGGCTCAGCGGATTTCACGGTGAAAGTGTGGGCCTTATCGACCAGCGTCTGCCTCAACACGTTGACCGGACACACGGAATGGGTCACAAAGGTGAATAGCGTTTCTTCTTTTCCCAAGACAACCTCTTTGGTTGCTGGAATGGAATGGAATGGAATGGAATAGAACAAGCAATAAGATAGAATAGAATAGAATAGAACAAGTAATAAGAATAGAATAGAGTAGAACAAGTAATAAGAATAGAATAGAATAGAATAGAATAGAATAGAATAGAATAGAATAGAATAGAATAGAACAAGCAAGAATAGAATAGAAGGGAATAGAACAAGCAATAAGAATAGAATAGAATAGAACAAGCAAGAATAGAATAGAATAGAATAGAACAAGCAATAAGAATAGAATAGAATAGAACAAGCAATAAGAACAGAACAGAATAGGAATAGGAATAGGAAATATTAGAATTAGAATTAGAATTATAATTAATTAGAATTGAATTCTTTATTGGCCAAGTGTGATTGGACACACAAGGAATTTGTCTTCGGTGCATAAGCTCTCAGTGTCCATAAAAGTTATAAGTGATAAATCAAGTTCACAATCACTTAACAACAGAAATGTTGGGCATAGTTGTGGTCATCAGCTGAGGACTAGCCGTATAGCACCTGCTGTTTTCCTGTCACGAGAGGATGGAAGGATTTACATTCCTGATGACACTCCCCCACCGTTCACTCAGAACGGAAGAAGCTTCTTGGATGAGAAGCGAAACCCCTTCAAAGAAGAACAACAGTCCAGTTGCTTCTTGAAAAAGCACCCGTGTCTTGATTGTTTTGGCGTGCAATGCCTTATAGCGCCGTCCCGAGGGGAGGAGTTCAAACAGTTTATGTCCAGGTTGTGAGGGGTCTGCAGATTTACTCAGCTCTCCTTCAGACCCACACAATCTACAGGCCTAAGCAGCAGCCTTACTCCTGTTTGACTAATTTCTGACTAATCTGAAATTTGAGCTGAATGCATCAGAACAAATCTTTAATGCGTTAAGTTGGCTTGTGTCATGTATGTGCCCGCAGCCTTACTGAAATCATTTTTTTTTAAATAAAGTTTTTTATTTTTCTACAAACATATCGTCGTCGTGTGAACAATGTGGGACCGGAGTGCCTTACTTTTTAGTACAAATAAAATAATATTCTTCATAATACGATTGATAATCTTACAGACTTTTAGTAATAATACACAGATTTTGTTGAATTGTAATCTTCCATTCCTTAATTATTCAATATTTCAATATTTTATTTTTTATGCCAATCTCCATATTCTTAATATCACTCCTTTTATAACAAATAAAATACCAGTAATCATATTTGTTGTGCTTAACAAATTTATGTAGTTCTAGTAGTAATACACAAATTCGTATTGAATTATAATCCTCCATTGTTTATCCCCTTTCTAATTTTTAGTTATGTCACTGTTACATTTAAAAAAATATCCCCTTTCTAATCACATTTTAATACAAATAAAACAATGTTCATCTTAATTATGTTTGACAAGTTATATAAATCTAATAATAATACACATGTTTTGTTGAATTATAATCTTTCATTGTTATCTTGTTCAATAATTCAATATATTGTTTTCATCCCAATCAAATTCTACATATTCCTTTTACTACAAATAGAATGTTGGTAATCATAGTTGTTACATTTTAACAAACTTATATACTTATACTAATATTTACTAATGTTTACTAATTTACTAATGTTTATTAATTTACTAATACTAATGTTACTAATATAACACATATTTATATTAAGTTATAATCTTCAATCTTTTGATTATTCAATATTTCTGTTATTTTTATAACCAGCACCATATTAAAATAAAATATTTTTTTATGGCAGGTGGTCTTACAAGAGAGCCAAGTCAAATCCCTCATGCATAGTCCTGGAGATTACATTCTTTTAAGTGCGGATAAATATGAAATCAAGGTAAGTCCATCTTTTGATTTACCAAGCTTTGGAATTGGGGGAAGGAGCGGCGTGGTGTCGTTCTCCATTTACGACCACAATTGAGCCCACCATTTCAGTTGCTAAGCGAGACAGATGTTAAGTGAGTTTTGCCCCATTTTACGACCGTTCTTGCCACGGTTGTTAAGTGGATCGCCGCTGTTGTTAAGTCAGTGACACGGCTGTTAAGCGAATCGGACTTCCCCATTGATTTTGCTTGTGAGAAGCTCGCAAAAGGGGATCTCATGACCCCGGGACATCATGACCGTCATAAAGTGAATCAGTTGCCAAGCATCTGAATCTTGGATCACATGGAGAATGCTACGACGGTCGTAAGTGTGAAAAACGGTCCTAAGTTCACTTTTCTCAGTGCCGTTGAAATTTCAAACGGTTACTAAAAGAACTGCTTTAAATGGCTGTTGTTTCACAATCATTTGCAGTTAATACGGTGATGAAAAAGCGACTTTTACTACGTCAGAAAATTAATATTTTTGAACTTGTCCTCCTGTTGTCATTAATGTCCTCAAGATCTTTTTATTTCAGCAGGCTGGCCTGGCCTAACTTCCTTTTAATTGTTAATTGTTAATTTGTTTTAAAACAATAGAGGTGTTTTAATCTGCATGGGCCAAATTATTTAATGTGTTTTTACATTGTTTTTTAAATTTTGTATTATGTGTGTTTTATCCTTTGTTCACCGCCCTGAGTCCTTCGGGAGTAGGGCGGTATATAAATCGAAAATAAAGTAAAGTAAAATGTGCTTTACGCCGCAATTTAAAAGGGAGAGGAAAAAAAATTGGCCTTTGATAGTTAGAACAATTAATCAGTGGAACAACTTGCCTGCAGAAGTTGTGAATGCTCCAACTCTGGAAATTTTTAAGAAGATGTTGGATAACCATTTGTCTGAAGTGGTGTAGGGGCAGGGGGTTATTATTATTATTTATTTATTAATTAATTAATTAAATTTATGTACTGCCCTACTCCCGAAGGACTCAGGGCGGTGAACAGCCAAAGGATAAAACACACATAGTACAAATGTTAAAAAACGTTTAAAAAATATTAAATACCATGGCCCGAAAATGAATTGGAAGACCTCCAAGGTCCCTTCCAACTCTGTTATTCTATGTTTTAATTCTATTGTGAGATGTTTCGCAGCCTAAAAAAAGGAGAGTGGACATTTGGGAGAGGAATAATTCTTTCAATTTAGGTTTTGAGGCGATGAGTTCACACTAGGCTGTGGAGTTTTCTGAAAAGTCAGTTGCTAAAGGAAGGTTGTGTTTTTCTTGTGAATAGAATGGAATTCTTTATTGGCCAAGTGTGGTTGGACACACAAGGAATTTGTCTTTGCTGCATAAGATCTCAGTGTACATAAAAGAAAAGATACATTCGTCAAGAATCATAAGGTACAACACTTAATGGTAGTCATAGGGTACAAATAAGCAATCAAATCATACTAGGAAACAATCAATATAAATCGTATCGTAAGGATTCAAGCAGCAAAGTTACAGTCATGCGGTCATAAGTAGGAGGAGATGGGCGACAGGAATGATGAGAAGATTAATAGTAATGCAGGCTTAGTGAATAGTTTTGACAGTGTTGAGGATTGTTTAGTGTTGTTGTTTGTGTTGTTTAGCAGTGTTGTGTTGGTTTAACAGTGTTGTTTAGCAGAGTGATGGCGTTCGGGAAAAAGCTGTCCTTGTGTCTAGTTCAGGGGTCGGCAACCTGTGACTCCGGAGCCACATGGGCCCTCTTTGGGCCCTCTGCTATGGCTCCCTGTTGGGTGATCCCACCCACTGCCTGGCCCCACCCCTCGCCCTCTCCTCCCAGTCACTCCTCGCCTGACCTGAGAAAGTAAGGGTGACGGCGGGGGATGGAGAGACAGATACAGAGAGAGGGGGAGAGAGGGGAGGAGAGAGGGAGGGAGGGGAGAGAGAGATATGTCAAAAGGATTTTGTGATTCCCGGTGTTTTTTAACAACTGGTTCTCTGTCCTAATGACCGGCTGGGTAGGCGTGGCTGGGGGGGTGTCATGTGACTGGTGGAAGTGAGTGACATCGAGTTGGCCACGCCCACCCAGATTTTGTGGCTCCCGCTGTTTTCTTTTCTGTGGGAAACGGATCCAAATGGCTCTTTGAGTGCTTAAGGTTGCAGACCCCTGGGCTAGTTCTTTTGGTGTGCAGTGCTCTATAGCGTCGTTTTGAAGGTAGAAGTTGAAGCAGTTTATGTCCAGGATGCGAGGGGTCTGTAAATATTTTCCCAGCCCTCTTTTTGACTCCTGCAGTAGACAGGTCCTCCATGGAAGGCAGGTTGATAGCCATTGTTTTTTCTGCAGTCCTAATTATCCTCCGAAGTCTGTGTCCGTCTTGTCGGGTTGCAGAGCCAAGTAGTATTTGTACGTGAGTATTTCGGGAAGGAGTTCCAGCCATCAGAGATGGCAGAAGACTAATCAGGAGAAGAAGAAAAAATGTTTACGTTGTCACAATTCTCTGGATTTCTAATTTCCCTCTTTTTTTTTTGGTTGCAAGATTTGGCCCATCGGACGAGAGATCAACTGCAAATGTTTGAAAACCTTGACCGTTTCTGAAGACCGGAGCATCTCTTTTCAGCCTCGGCTACACTTTGATGGGAAATACATTGTGTGCAGCTCGGCGATTGGGCTGTACCAGTGGGACTTCGCCAGCTACGATATCCTTAGGTAACCGTTCCGAATTTAAAATGGGACGGCGGGAAGGGAACCTCGTTGCCAGCTGGCTCCTTTTATCAGGGGTGGGTTTCAGATCCTTTAGCAAAGGGTTCGCTGCCCCGTTGCTGGGTGGGTGGGGCCATGGTGGGCGGGGCCTAGTCGGCCGCCTGCACCACAGCGGGATGGGCATGGCCTAGTCGCCCTCCCCAGGCTCCAAAGACTTTGTTAAGCCTCCAGGAGGACGAAAACTGCTTTCCCCGGAGTCCGGAGGACCATTTCTGGAACCTCCGGTAGGCCCGTTTTTTGCCCTCCCAGATCCTCCACGCAGCCCCTGCACTTACCTGGAATGATGAACGGGTCGCGTGGGGACTCCTGGGAGGAGTGGGGTGGGCGTGGCCAGCCAGGGATGGCATTTGGGGGTTCGTCGGACCCCGGTGATCCTTGGCTAGAGGATCGTCTGAACCCTGCCAAACCCCAAGGAGCCCACCCCTGCCTTTTACCCAGAATGTGTGGGGGAGACCGTGCCGATGCCCATAAGAATAAGCTGAGCTATTTTCCTTTCTGGATCAGTAGTTTTTGAATATCACATTGGCAAATATTCCCTGGAGATTCTAAGATGCTTCTGGTACTTGCCGTATCCTGTCTGGAGTGCTCTATAAAGTGCGTGGTCCTTGGTGCTCTGTGAGCTTGGTGGTTTTCTTGCAGACGTTTCATTCCCCAACTAAGTAACATCATCAGTGTTAGAAGGGGGTGGGATTTGAGAGGAGGAGGAGGAGGACTGTGGGGTCCTTGATGCTCTCTAATCTTAGTTGTTTTCTTGCAGTTGTTTCATTACCAAACTAGGTAACATCATCAATGCTAGGAGGGAGTGGGGTCTGTTTTTTTTAAATATACCATTGGCTTGCCCTATCAGTGTTGGTAGGTGTGTTCTTTGTGGTCATATCCTGTTGTATTGCTCCCTCTATAGGTTTCACAGGCTCATATCTTACGTGATTAAACGTCCCGGGAATTCTGATCTCTTTTATGTTCAACTACTGTTGTCAGATTGGTATGATGTGTAAAATTCGACAGGCCTTGGTCATGAATCTGCCATCAGTTGTAATTTATTACTATGGCCTGTTCTGTTCAGTTCTGCTTTATTTTATTTAATGTGTTAATGTTTTGTGTAGGTCTGTGACTGAAATAAAGATTGACTGAATGTTCTTGGCGATTCCTTGATTAGGCTGTTGTTTACTGCTAGCTTATTTGCGTTGGTAATTCCTTGATTAGTATTAAATGTGGTGTTAATCTCTGCTTATCTCGGTGTTTATTGGTGACGAAGAGAGGTGCTTATATACCACTTCACAGTGCTTTTACAGCCCTCTCTAAGCTGTTTACAGAGTCAGCCTCTTGCCCCCAACAATCTGGGTCCTCATTTTATTAACCTCGGAAGGGTGGAAGGCTGAGTCAACCTGGAGCCAGTCAGGATCGAACGCCTGGCAGTGAGCAGAGTTAGCCTGCAATGCTGCATTTTAACCACTGCACTCTTAATACTTCTACTTATCTTTTAAAAGATATGTAGTTGTTATTTACCTCTCTGTGCCTGTTGATGACCAATTTGTCTTGAGTGCCAGACTTCCAGGAATCCTCTAGCGTTTTTGGACTTGGCATAATCTAGAACTCTCACAGTTTCCTGATTTCAACTATGATCAGGTCTGTCCCTTTGTTGTGAAATTAAAGAGTTTTCATCATGTCATCTAACTGTTGGTAGATGTCCGTGGATGCACTCCGCTAGGCTTCTGCCTGTCTGTCCTACATAGTGGCTATTAACAATCTTTACACCGTATGTTGTATAGATGACTCCTGGTTTTTTTTCTTCTTCTGGAGCTGCTGGTTTTCTGGAGTTTTCTGGTTTACTTTGGAAGGCTTTGGTGGATTTGCGTGCTACAGTGATGCCAAGTGGTTGCAATACTCTACTGGTGGTTTCTGAGATATTTTACATACTGGATCCTAAGTGTTTGAGATATCGATCAGTTCTAAACCCAAATCAAAGGGATGGCATGGTTTTTTCTGTGTATGTGGGTTTCAGCATGTTTCGTTATCCCTGTCCTGTTGTTCCATCCATTGTGATGAAATGTGCACTTGGAGAAGCGGGATGTGTGTGTTTTGGCAACACAGCTTTCCCTGAAAGAGGTTGCATCGTCCCAAGCAAGAAGGAGGATTTGGGTGGGGGGGGGAAGAAGAGATTCAGGGAAGCCACTGAAATTGCAGCTTTAGTCTGCTTGTTAAGCGTAAGCAGATAAAAAATTGGACTTTTATGTTTACTTTCAGGTGTAGGCCTGACACCAATGCTCCTTCCCCTCTCGATGGCTTTGCACTGCTCTCTTTTTATCCCTTTCTCAAATCCTCCCTGCTGCTCCCTTTCTAGGCACGCGCCTCTCTTTTCCTCTCGCTTTGCCTGGATATTCCCAAGACTTCCCCTGAATTTCATTCTGAGCCAGGGAAAACCTCCCATTGTCAAGCGGCAGGCTTGCTTCCCCCACCCACCCAAAAAAATAGGTGCATCTTATTATTTTCTTCCGGTTTTTCTCCCCCTTCCTGCAGGGTTATCAAACCACCTGAATTTGCAAACCTGTCCTTGCTGGGCTTCGGTGACATTTTCGCTCTCCTGTTTGATAATCATTACCTGTACATCATGGACCTGAGGACAGAAAAAATGATCAGCCGTTGGCCGTTGCCGGAATACCGGAAGTCGAAGCGGGGTTCGAGTTTCTTGGCGGGAGAAATGGCTTGGTTAGATGGCTTGGACGGTCAGAACGATATGGGCTTGGTGTTTGCCACTAGCATGCCTGACCACAGTATCCACCTGGTCTTGTGGAAGGAACATGGCTGAACTCCAGCCAACGGACTCTTGGGAGGTGGCTTTTTATATATATATATATATAAATATATATATTAAAAAATAATAATAATAATTAAAAAAAAAAGAGAACGGAGACTGCCAGCAACGAATCCAAGGGACGATGCTTTGCATGAACCAAAGTTAACACGAGGTTTCATCCTGCAACGCACAATCGTGTTTTTTTTTTTTTTTGGTTTTTTTTTTACCATTTCTTTTCCCCAATGACATTTTGGAGAGGAGGGTGACGGGGAAGACGAACCAAGCCCCCCCCCCCCCCCCCACACACACAAAAAAGCCTGTTGAATTTCTTTCTTTTTCTCAGAATGAAGGTATCTCAGCATCTTGACTGTTTCCACCATTGGCTCTCTCTCCCTCTTTCTCTCTCTCTCTCTGTCACACACACACACACATATATATATATTCATGTTCAAATATATCCATTTGAGCATATTTTGTGACTGGTTTGAGGTTTCTTGAGAGTTGGCAGGGGATAAAAACAACAACGGTTCCAAGACAAGCACATTAAAATGCATTTCCTTCTTCCCCCTTCCTGTTTGGAGAAAAAAAAAAGATTCGTCAAATTGTTTGTTTGTTTTTTCAACGGCTCTGATTCACTGCCATTATGTAAGATGATTTGAATACTGGTAGTCCTTGACACGCAACCACAATTGAGCCCCTAATCTCTGTTGCTTAAGCGAGACTGTTGATAAATGACTTTTGCCTGATTTTTACCACCTTTCTCACCTTTACCACCTCAGAAAAAAACAAGATGACTAATTTACTAAAGTCACTAAATGAACCGTTGTAAAACAAGGACTACCTGGTACTCCAGAGTTTGATGGAACTGCCCAGTAGGAATTTTCCCCCAGGAAGAGAACATTTGAAGTCAGAAAAAAACAAGATGACTGCAGCTTGGCACAAAGAAGGATGAGGATTAAATTAGAAGGAAGATTCCAAGACTGATGTCCGAAAAAAATGACATTTGAGTCTACAATTAAATTATCGTAATCCTTTAAACAAAGACGAGAAAGGAACATCGGTTATTTGGTGACTGTTCCTTAATCTGTTTTCAGTCTCAAGGTGGATGCTGACATTGGATTCTTTAAAAAAAAAAAGAAAATTCAGATTTGAGAGCAGATAGTATAGTTCTCTCTGTTCTTGGAAGCGAGCCGGAGCAAAAAGCATCTCTTTGGCATGTGCTAAATATTTTTTTTTTAAAAAAGAACTATTTGAAAAAAGATTTAAAATTTTCTCTCTCTGTCTGACTGTCTCCGTCTCTCTCTCAAAGCTTCTTGAAAAGGCAACTAGAGCTAGTCCTTGACTAACAAAACTTGTAAGGATGGCATGGAAGCCATCCTTATCTCTGTCTGTTTGTCTATCCTCTCTCTCTCTCTCTCTCTCTCTCTCTCTCTCTCTCTCTCATCTCTATCTATCATCTATCTATCATCTATCTCTCTCTTTCTCTCTCTCTTATCTATCTATCTGTCCTGTCCTTCTGTGTTGTCTGTCTCTCCGTCTGTCTGTCTGTCTATCCTATCTGTCCTGTCCTGTCCTGTGTTGTCTGTCTATCTGGCTTGATCCCATCCATTTTGGTTTTAATTTGAAATTGGTTTTAATTGGGTTGTTTTAAATTGTGGGCCAAAATTATTTAATTACCTTTTAAATTGTTTTTTAAATTTTGTATGCTCTGTTTTATCTCGGCTATTCACCGCCCTGAGTCCTGCTGGAGAAGGGCGGTATACAAATAAAATAAAATAAAATAAATAAATGTCTGTCTGTCTGTCTATCTATCTATCTATCTATCTATCTATCTACTCTCTTTCTCTCTCTCTTGCTCTCTTATCTATCTGTCCTGTCCTCCTGTGTTGTCTGTTTCTATCTATCTATCTATCTATCTATCTATCTATCTATCTATCTATCTATCTAATGAGAATCACCAACAAAGGTTTGGTTAGTTTTTTCTGGCTTTTTGTACCATGTTCAGCTCCACCTTTGGGTCTCCATGAAAACCAAAACACAAATTCAGTTAAGGTTAATGATGGGTAAAACCTCTTTGTGCTGACCTGAATCAATCCAGCAACGGCTTTTGTGTTTAGGGAGTAGCCCGCAAGCGTTCTCATGTTACACAAACAATGGCCAATGACAAGAAAAAAAGTCAAACCAGAGTCAAGTCAGGCCAATCCAGCATGACTTCTGAGGTGCATAGCTCCATGAAAAGGCAACTACAGCTAGTCCTTGGTTTACAACAGGTTTATATGAGGCATGGAAGCCATCCTTATCTTTTCTCCTCCTGCTAGGATAATGGGAAGGCCACTGCTGTAATTGATGACAGTTATCAATGTAATTAATCAATTACCACTGATTGACCCTGCAACTTGGTAACAAGGAGGCCATCCACCTTCGGTTGCGAGCATGATCTCACTCTCTCTTTCTCTGCTCGTTTTGTGTTCCCCACCCCCATTCGGTTCAACCCAAATGTCCTTTTTGAAAAGGCAGAAAGCAAAGGGAATGAGGCATAATGAATAATTCAGGACAGTGAAGCTGTAGAGTGACTGCTTGGAATCCGTTCAGCTCTTTTAAGTGTTCTAATATTTGGAGCCATTTTGCCATAATGCAATCGTTTCAGACGCCTGATAAATCTACGTCAACCATCGGACTCTTGTTGCTGCTCCCGGCTGATTCACTGCAAGCAGCTTCTTTTTCCGCGAAGTCTCCTTCAACGCTTGGCTTTTCCAGAGTGGGTGAAAAGACCATTTATTTGCAAGAAGTCCTGGGGATGGTTCTTAGATCTTAGTTAGATGGTTCAGCCATCTGAGGTTTCTTATTTTTACAACAAACCGCATCTTGGAAGATCCCGGAAACATTAAACCAAGTTTGAGGACCCTGCCAAGGACGACAGATTTATGGCAAGGTGGAAACCTTGCTCAATGCCATCATAAATGAAAAGAACGTACATGGGTTGCAAGCATGAACATGGAACTTGCTGCCTTGGGACATCCTTAGGGAAGATGCCTAGCAAAGATTACAACTTATAAGGTTCTATGGAGATCAAATCTAGCACTGCACACTAGTTTGAAACACAACCGAAGAAAATGCTGGAGAACTGGTAGAATTAAGGCCTTTGTAATCCTTCCGTCATCATTCGAACTGCGATGTCTCCGGTGACATGCCCCCACATGTCAAATAAGCATGGGTTTCTTGCGCCACAGACATGAAAATGTGGGCAAGATTGCCATTCCCCAGGGAAATTATTTCTCCCTCAATCTCTTTTGCATACCGAAGCTTCAATAACAGCACTGAGTAATCCCCATACAGTTAAAAGAACATCTAAAATTTATTCTCGGCTCACACAGATTTCCCTGGCTCCTATTTTTTCTCTGCTTCCGTGTAAAGTTCCTGCCATAAAGGCAAGATGGCTGTTTGAAGAAAAGGCATCTTGACATCAGTATAATAATAATTTGTGTTTGTTCTGTTGAAAAACAGAAGGGATGATCCACACACAGACACACACATATATATATTTGGATATATTTTTTTATAATTTTTGATCATCTAAACGGAAGCTATTTCTGTGAAAAACAGGACAAGTCACGAACGTGATTTATCCAATTTTTTATTTTTTTATTATTATTATTATTATTATTATTATTATTATTATTATTATTATTATTATTAATTTTTTTAAATTTGATTTATATGCCGCCCTTCTCCGGAGACTCAGGGCGGCTTACAATGTGCTAAGCAATAGCCTTCATCCTTTTGTATATTTTATACAAAGTCAGCTTATTGCCCCACAACTGGGTCCTCAATTTACCTACCTTAGAAAGGATGGAAGGCTGAGTCAACCTTGAGCCTTGGCAAGATTCAAACCTGCAGTAATTGCAGGCAGCTGGTCTTAATAACAGGGTGCTTTAGACCACTGTACTACCAAGGCACTGTACTACCAAATTTGATATCAAACTCATCCCACTCTGAAATAATTAAATTTTCTTGACAATCCCATTCTCTTCCCAGAGGAAGAAATAACCACGTTTTTGTTAACAGGCATAAAGATATTTTCAGTTAAAAATCTCAGTGGGTTTTCTTTCTTTTTATTTTGTCCCAAAAGTGCTTTTTCAAAAAGCTGCTTGGATGAGAAGCGAAAGGTCTTCAAAGAAAAACCAGAAAGTCCAGTTTTGCCTCTTGAAAAATGACCTTTGGGACAACCATGACCTGGATGACTGAGAACTTCCAAAGGCATATTTTTTTTAAGAGTACATGCATTCATTGTTTGCTTGCTATCATAGGCAATGGAGGAGGTTAATCAGTTCAATTAATCAAAATGTTCTCGGGGCGCATTCCTGACAAAAGGCAAATGACATTTTTGAATTATTTTTATTAAACAGCAGATAAAGCAACTCATTTGCAGAAGAAAGGCAGGATATAAAGAGGAACTAATTGTATTTTTAATCCTTCTGACTTCTTCTAAAGGGATGAAGGACAGACGCAGGCCGTGTGAAGGAAAACACTTCCTTGTGGAGAAAAATCCTTCCTTGTCGGGCAATTTTGGTTGAAGTAAAACAAAGAAAATCTTTTAAAAGATTTTGGCAAGGCTTCCCAAGAATGTGCTCCGAAAGGACTTGGAGATGTTATCGTTTTGATGTCTGAGAACACGATCGAAAACCTTATTAACATTGCTAACCAACGATACGTTGAACCTCCAGATGGTTGTGTCCCGCATGAGATACTTTTCCCCAAATTCATTTTCCAGGTGTCTCCTACAGTTGTAAAGAATTGCAACGTCGCTGGACACTTCGAGCGTCCGACCATATCCTTTGAGAACGGAATGGCTGGACGCCTGAACCACGCTCCTCGGGTTTACAATCATTTTCTTCAAAATATTGATATGCAGTTTATTGGGCTCACGATAAACATGTCGCAATATGTTAACTCCCGGGATGGTTTTCCAGAGCGTGATGTTGAATTTATCCAAAGACGAAAATACGTTCTGAGAGAAAAAATGAGTCTCAAAAAAGAAAATGCCAACTCCTGGGTTTTGATCCTCGAGGCTATCGATCATAGTTTTCCAATTTGGGTGTTTTAGGGGAAGGATAATTTCATTGATATCATGAAAAACCACGTATTTGCTTCGGTACATATTACGGTAAATGCAGTCGTTTAGAACGGTGGTTTTTCCATAGCCCCAGTCCTGGTAAGAATACCAAAAAGAAGACAAGCGCACGTAGGAAGTAATTGGCCAAGGTATGACCTCCACAGTGCCTTCTTGAACATAAAAATGTAAGATTCGGTCCATGAGCGAGCTGCAGTTTATTTTGTAAAGGTACACTTTCTTGGCCCCGAGGATTTTATACATTTCCACGCTCTGTACAAACTGCAGGGCGTTGTCGTAATTCTCGAGCATGACCGACAGACAGATGGTGTATTCCGTCACAAACCAAGTCCTGGCAACCCGGTTGTTGATTTCAAACCACGGCAGCTCCGCCATGGATCCTTTGGTCGATGGATGAATGGACATATACTGTGGCAAGCAGTGTTGCGGTTCCAAACACACGATATCTGCCCCGCCAACCGGGAAGCCGTTTCTCTCCGGATGGATGTCTATACTGGCCCGAATGATAGAAATGCGGTTGTTATGACTGCAACAAAACCAGCAATAAAGATCTTGGATTTTTTTGTAATGTACCATTGCAATTGCCCGGGTGAGGTTTTGTTGCCGGTCATCGTGGTACAACGAAACGACAAAGGTTTTGTTGTGTTTTAAGGCGGTGATGGTACCGTTGACCAACTCACCTCTGCAGGCCCCCAAATTTAGTTGGGTTTGTTGGGCTGGGGCCGACGGCCTTCTGGGGTACATTTCGAAGAACAGAAGAATTAGGAAAGGGATGGCCATCCAAATCATCTTGCTCTTGAAGCGAGGCATCTTATTCCTTTGATGTTGCTACAAAATATATAGAGATATATTGGTCAAATGAGAGGAGTAAGTGAAATTACATTGTTCCTCCTTAAAAAAAATGACCCTCCCTAAAAACTAAATAGTTTTCACAAGGAATCTCTCGAACCCTCTAAAATACAATGGGAACTGAGCAACGAGCCTGTAAATCTGTACAGGTGTGTCTGTTTCAACTTGAGCAGTTCCTGAAAAACAAGCTCCTGCTGCTTTCTTTGAAAAGCCTTTCCACAAAGGCCCAGCTGCCTCACCATTCATAAGGAAGCCACCTTTGTCCAACATCACCTGTTCCACCTGGGGACTGAATAACTCGATTTTGCTGGACCTTAACGAGGGCTACTTTGAGCACAATAGATGGAACCTACCGATAAAGGAAAATATTTGTAGATTGGGGTTTGAAAAGAGAATATTTGTAGATCAGGGTTGAAACTAGGCAACATCATCAGTGTTAGGAACGAGCGGGTCCACTAGCACTGCTGACGTTAGCTAGTTGGGTAATGAAATGTCGGCAAGAAAACCAACAAGCTCGGAGAGCACCAGGGACCCTTCAGACTAAATCAAACCATACCTGCTAGGTATGCTTAATGTGCAAAATCACACCCCACCAGATGAATATTAACTGCATCCTATTTATATATCTATATATTTCTTTATATATTAAAAGATATAATAACCTTTGAGTCTATATCAACTATGTTAATATTGATATATCTGTCAATTATATCTATTATCTATCAATATCTGTATCCATATCTACACCTATCTATCTCAATCTTTATATTTTCTCTATCGATCTATTAACCTTTCTATCAATAACTCTATTTCTCAATCTATATTTACCTATCTATCATCCGTCTGGCTGGCTGGCTGGCTGTCTATCTATCTATCTTCTATCCATCCATCTCCTATCTATCTATCATCTGTATATTTGATATTTTATACATCATTTATATTGATCATCTCTATATATATCATCTATATAACTATATCAATCTTAGCTACATTATATCATCTCAATATCTTATCAATTATCTTTCTCTAATTCTCAACTACATATATTTCCATCAATATAGATATATTATCTGTATATATTATATCTATCAATGTCTTGATCTATATATTTGTATCTATCTGTATATATATGTATATATATATATATATATATATATATATTCTAGATCTATATATTTATATCTAATCTGTGTGTGTGTATATATATATATTCTACTTCTTGATCTATATATTTATATCTATCTAATTGTGTGTGTGTGTGTGTGTATATACATACATATACATACATACATACATACATACATACATACATATATATATATATATGTTTTTCTTCTAGCCAGGTTTTCCCTACGTAACCAAGGTTTTTTTGTTACAAAAAACAAGGGAAAACCTTGTTACGTAGGGAAAACCTGGCTAGAAGAAAAACACACATAAACCCTACGAAGAAGTAAGAAATATATATATATATATATATATATATATATATATATATATATATATATATATATATATATATATATATATATATATATATATATATTCTATTTCTTGATCTATATATCTAATCTATCTATCTATCTATCTATCTATCTATCTATCTATCTATCTATCTATCTATCTTTCTTCTAGCCAGGTTTTCCCTACGTAGCCAAGGTTTTTTTGTAGCTCCAGCTCAGTAGAATCACATCTACTCGGTTCTGGGCTTTTTTCCTTTCTGACACCTAGCAAAAAAAAAGGAAAAAAGCCCAGAACCGAGTAGATGTGATTCTACTGAGCTGGAGCTACAAAAAAACCTTGGTTACGTAGGGAAAACCTGGCTAGAAGAAAAACACACATAAACCCTACGAAGAAGTAAGAATATATATATATAAGAAAATTGAT
>JAKOOJ010000034.1:4274362-4426862 GCA_022577455.1 Arizona elegans | reverse complement strand
ACCCAATTAAAAAAACTATTCTGGACAGCCTTACAAATTAATGGAATAATGGCTATGGACTCCTAGGTCTACCATTTTTAGAAGTCCATTCAGGTGCCACCAAACATCTTAATATCTTCATAGAGGATCCTAGCTTGCATACAACAGCTTGGAGCAAAAACAGGTTTGCAACTTATGGTCAAAATATCTTGATTGTTAGAAGAAAATGTGAGGCATCAGCCTGGGTGTGGCTGAGACGGGTGAGTCAGTCTCCCACCTTCCTAAAAGTATCTTAACGGCTAAAAGATGGAACTCATAGCAAATAGCCAAAAATGCAAAATAACCCAAACTGTAATCAGCAGCTCCCGTTGCAAAATTCAAAAGCTGTTCCTGAATTCTCATCTGGGTATCTGCCAAATTCCCCATCCAGTTTCTATGTAGGCCGGGGTGGGGCAATGCATTGTTGTTATGAAAAGGTAAAGAATAAAGGAAGTGCTCTGGTGTGCTAAAATGCGGACAGGACGTTCGGGATTGTCACAGCTTAACAAAAGAACAGCTTGGAGTGCAAAGCCTAAACCCAGCCAGGAAATATGCCACAGGGGGAAAAAAAAAAACCCAAAAACCAATGAAACAAGAACATGGAGATCTTCAAACAAGGGTAAACCCAGGAGAGAATTTTGCAACACTTGTCTGACAGTCCTCACCTAATGCGAAGTCCTTTCCCCTCACCCCCCAGATGTTTGCAAACTATGCTAGAGAATCATTTCTGGTTGGGTTTATCCCAGTGGTGAAATCCAAATCTTTTTTACTACGGGTTCTGTGGACGTGGCTTGGTGGGCGTGGCAGGGGAAGGATATTGCAAAATCTCTATTCCCACCCCACTCGGGGGCCAGCCAGAGGTGGTATTTGCTGGCTCTCCGAAGTACTCAAAATTTCCGCTACCGGTTCTCCAGAACCTGCTGGATTTCACCCCTGGTTTATCCTGCGGTTGAGAACATTTGGGGTGCTAGTTAGCTTTATAATTTTGCAAAATGGGGAAGGGGGTATAAATACAGCAACCGGAGGAGATTTTGGTGGTCCACCCTGTAAGCAGCTTGGATGAATGAAACCCAAAGGCACGTCTCCTAAAATAGGTTTCTGGGAATACATCCCTCCTCCTTCAGGGGTTGTATTTATTTGTTTGTTTGTTTGTTTGTTTGTTTCCATTTCTATACTGCCCTTCTCCAAATAGAACTCAGGGCGGTGAACAGCCAAAGTAAAAAACAGAACATACAAAATTTAAAAACAGTTTAAAATAATTAAATATTTTGGCCGTAAATTAAAACAACCCAATTAAAAATCAATTTAAAATTTATCAGAGCTGATGTTGTTTACACAACTTGCCTAGCAGTTGTTAAAATTTTATGAGAGATCCTCTCTCCCCCCCCCCCCCCCCGAGTCAAATAATACTCTGGAGCTAAATATCTTAAGAAAGTAACCAGAGCAAAAAAAATTTTTTTTAAAAAAACTGGGTTTGGGAAGCTTGCTTTCTTGCAGACATTTCATTACCCAAACTAGGTTAACATCATCAGTGCTGCTAAGGAGTGGGGTTTGCTCTCAGTTTACTACATTACGAGCACTGATGATGTTACCTGGTTTGGTCATGAGATGTCTGCAAGAAAACAACCAAGTTTAGAGAGCACCAAGGATGCAATGCTCTCCACAAACCCCACTCCCTACTACCACTGATGATATTACCTAGTTGGGTCAAGTGGCAATTGGACACGTCATTTCCACATCCCCTCCGTCGCAATAGTCTTGCACAACAGCACTGAGTCAAACCCCAACTCTGCCCCATTCATCATTGAAGAAATGTGCCTCGCCCTCAACATTGCTAAACAAAAAACAATTACGAATGAGTTGGAACATGCAACCCCCATGCCTTTCTCAGTTTCATCACAAGCAATTTTCCTGAACTGGTGTGTGTGTGTGTGTGTATGTATCCACAAAATCAGAGGGAGAAGTTGCAGGCACAAAATCAGATTCAGAAGTTGCATGGACAAAATCAGACGGAGAAGTTGCATGCACAAAATCAGACGGAGAAGTTGTATGCACTAAATCAGACGGGGAAGTTGCAGGCACAAAATCAGACGGAGAAGTTGCGGGCACAAAATCAGACAGAGAAGTTGTATGCACTAAATCAGACGGGGAAGTTGTATGCACTAAATCAGACGGAGAAGTTGCGGGCACAAAATCAGACGGAGAAGTTGTATGCACTAAATCAGACGGGGAAGTTGTATGCACTAAATCAGACGGAGAAGTTGCAGGCACAAAATCAGACAGAGAAGTTGCACGGACAAAATCAGAGGGAGAAGTTGCAGGCACAAAATCAGAGGGAGAAATTATATGGGCAAAATCAGAAGGAGAAGTTGCATGGACAAAATCAGAGGGAGAAGTTGCATGGACAAAATCAGACAGAGAAGTTGCAGGCACAAAATCAGACGGAGAAGTTGCATGGACAAAATCAGAGGGAGAAGTTGCATGGACAAAATCAGACGGAGAAGTTGCATGGACAAAATCAGAGGGAGAAGTTGCATGGACAAAATCAGAGGGAGAAGTTGCATGGACAAAATCAGAGGGAGAAGTTGCATGGACAAAATCAGACGGAGAAGTTGCATGGACAAAATCAGACGGAGAAGTTGCATGGACAAAATCAGAGGGAGAAGTTGCATGGACAAAATCAGAGGGAAAAGTTGCATGCTTGCCAGAATATAGACTTAAGAATTTGAAGACTCTTCTATCTCGTGCCTTGAGACGTGCACCTAGAAATAAATATTCTTTTGCCAGCACACAGAATAGGTTTTATCTAATTAAAATTTAATGTGTTTTTCTAAGGCAACCTCTTACGGCCTTTGTTTAAAATTGATATTCAGAATAGCGGCAATTGCAGTCTTACTCCGGCTGTGCGTTTTGGGTGCAGCTGCACAGTTTAGGTGCAAAATCTCAACGAAGGAGGCAGGAAAGGACACCACAAAGTAATTATCAAGAGTCTGCATCAGTAAATTTATTATCCTTCAAAGTTCCTGTAAGCACAACTCTTTGGAAAGAGTTTTATCCATTTAATAGAAGTTCATGAACATGATTAGGATATAACCCGCGTAGCCCCATTTTCAATAAAGCAAAGTTTTCAACTTAAGAATTACAGAATTTTTGCCCTGAGTACATTGATTTTTTTTTTCTTCAAGGGAAGTGCCACCTTCCATTTTTTTATATCATTAAATCCTGGGTTATACTTGCTAATGGATTTTATCTCAGGACTTAAGCAATTGCCATGGACATCACCTATCCATTCTCTATAGATAAAAAACAGATTCTGGGTTGAACCCACAGTTTTATTTCTTATTTATTTCTCCCTCTGGCTTCCCATTTTTTTCAATCAAATACAGATTGATTCAGGGGTGAAATGTAAAATTTGTTACTACCGGTTCTGTGAGCGTAGCTTGGTGGTGGTGGGTAATATGACTGGTTGGGCGTGGCCAACTTTTTTTTAAAAAAAAACTTTTCAAAGCATTTTTTCTAATGCTTTGAAAAGCCTCTGACGATCCCAGCTGAGCCGCGCGATCATCAGAGGCTTTTTTTTTTTTTTTACTTTCAAAAGCATTTTCTCATCGGAAGAGGTAGAAAAAATGCTTTTAAAAGTAAAAAAAAAAAAGCCTCTGATGATCGTGCGGCTCAGCTGGCCATGGTGTGGTGTTGGGGGGGCAGGGATTTTTGCTACCGGTTCTCCGAACCACCCGCCGCCATCGCTACCGGATCGGGCGATCTGGTGCAAACCGGGAGCATTTCACCCCTGGATTGATTAGGACAGGGGTTCCCACCATCGGGCCGCGGCCTGTTTGAAACCGGACCACACGAGCGATGAGCAAGTGTGCGCAAAGCTCCAACTCACAGGAATAGCCGACAAGTGCGCAGACATGAAGCTGCACATTTGCAAACATAAGGCACTTGAGCAGAAGGTGTTTGGTCTCGCGCCCGAAGCTCCATTTGCACAAGTGGAGCTTCACGCACGAATACAAGTGCCCACTGCTCGCGCAAGTGGAGCTTTGTGCGCAAACGCAAGCACTCTCCACTCAAACACGAAGCTCGATTCGATGCTGCTCACACCAAGGGAGCTGTGTGCATGCACACGCGTGCCTGCCACTCACACACACACACAAACACCTCGCACTGGGCCAGGTCGCCAAACTGCAAAAGTTGGAGACTACTGGATTAGAAGACCTGTCTTCTTTCTCCTGATTCGGGGGGAGGGGGGGTCAAACTCAAGGCCCCGGGGGTTGGATCCATCCCACGGGGTGCTTAGATCTGGCCTGCGGCCCGCCGTGGAAACAGCAAAGGACCAGCCTGCGGTGCCTCTGCCAGCGAAAACAGAGCTCCATTTTCACTGGCAGAGCGTTGCAGGAAGCTGTCGCGGCTGAAAACGGAGCTCGGGAGCCCATTTTCGCTGGTAGAGCACTTGGGCCGCCACAGGCACCCCTGACACTAGTGATGTCACCTTGGCCATGCCCACACTGCCCCCCTTCCCCCCGAGGTCAAATACAACCCTGATGTGGCCCTCAATGAAATCGAGTTTGACAGCCCCTGCCCTGATTGATAAGCTTAAACATCGGTCCCAATGATTCAAGGAGATTGATCGCCCAAAAGAGCATAATCAAGTTCCACCATAGCAGCGAAATTCTAAAAATGAAACGAACCTATAATAAAAGAGAATGCTACAGAATGAGAACTCACCTTACGGGAAAGACTAACCCAGCAACCAAGGTATGGTGAAATACAGGCAGTTCTCGACTTACAACAGTTTCATTTTGTGACCGTTCGAAGTGACAATGGGATTGTAAAAAAAAAAGTGACTTATGATCGTTTTTCGCACTTCTGACCTTTGTGGTCACGGGATCAAAATCCCGATGCTTGGGGACTGATTCATATTTATGACGGTTGCGGTGTCCCAGGATCATGTGATCCCCTTCTGTGACTTTCAGACAAGCAAGGTCAATGGGGAAAGCCGGATTCACTTAACAACCGGGTTGCTAACTTAACAACTTTGTGATTCACTTGACAACCGTCGTAAAATGGGGCAAAACTCACTTAACAAATGTTTCACTGAACAGCAGAAAGGTGGGATTGAATTGTGGTCGTAAATCGAGGACAACCTGTGCTTAAAGTTTAAACGACCGCCATCAAAGGACTAGCCATCAGTCTTTTTCACAAAAAGCGGTTTAAGATTAGGGTGCTGCCCCAAAATGAGCATTTTGTTTTTCCTGAAGTAGAAATAGTGTCAAGATTGAGAGGTAGATCATGCAGTCAACTAAGGAGCATGTGTTTCTGTGCATAGTTGTCTGTGTGTATGTTGGAGAGAAACTGGCCTAGCCAGGGGGGGTGGGAGGAGTCAAGCAGGGAATTAGTCTGGAATCCCTACATGGACATAAGTAGGGGAAGTCTAATTCTCCCGTTGAGCTTTATCTAGCCTTACCCTGGGTAAGACAGAGATGATTTCTATCCACTTTTCATGTATGGATCTAGTTGTTCACACTTGACAATATAGATGTGAGTGTACACACACACACAACAATGCACAGACACACACTGATGCAATTTACTAAGGCATCAACTTTTTTGCTTTTGCGCCGAGTCACCGACTCCTAAAATCCCGGATTTAAATAAGACATCATTCACTCTGGGGATCAAAGTTTTGTTGTATCTCCAGAAGACTGGGTCTCGAATCAAAGTGCTATCGGGTAAGTTCGTACGTTCGGCGATCCTGCAGTGGAAGTTAAAGGCGAGATCATTGGCGACTTCAAGGGAACCTCCATACAGCTTGAGAACAGAATGGACCGAGGTCTGAATGACTTTGGTTGGATCCAGAATCATTTTCACGTTATTGAAAATGTGAACGTCTTTAGGTTCCTTGTGGATGTGTTCAAAGACGTTAAACCCCGGCACCGTTGTCCAGGATGAAAAGTTGAATGGAGTCTCCGAGAACATGGTGCGACGGAAAACCTGGTTTTCGAAAAGGAAAATCCCAACTCCCGGATGTTCCTTTTCCAATCTTTCCATTAGGGACTTCCAGTCTGCATCCTTCAAGGGAAGAATAACCTCATCGGGGTCAATCAGCAAGAGATATTTGCTTTTAAACATGTTGTAGTAAACGCAGTCGTTCAAGGCTGCGATTTGCCCGTAGTAGCCCAAATCTTTCTTTTCCATGGAGTAATGCCAGTGGGTTGAAACGTTCAGGTACAAATCGATGGGCCAAGGAATAATTTCTACGATGCCTTGGGAGATGTAATAGTCGAGGACTTTGTCCATGAGGGGGCTGCAACTGTTCTTGTATATCATCACTCTTTGGGCCCCCAGAAGCCTGTACAGCTCCATGGACTGTACGAACTGCAAGACATTGTCATATTTCCCAAACATAGTAGACATGCAGATCGTGAAGTCCACAGAGGGCTCCTCCGGATAGAGGTTTTGGATGGGAAATAGGGGCAGGTGGGTCAATTCCAGGTTGGGATTCCCAGGGTGGACAGAAATGAAGTGAGCTTGGCAGTCTTCCGGCTGAAGACAAAGCAGATCTGCAGTGCCATATGGGAAACCGAAGCGGTCTTTGTGGAGATCGATTTTTCCTTGGATGACCGCAATCATCTGGCTGTTCTCGCAGCAAAAGATGCAGTAAAGCTTGTGGACTTTTTGATGGTGGATAATGCTCAGGACCCGGACGAGATTTTCCTGTCGCTTGTCAGAATAAGGAGTGATGATAAAACTGTGTTTATCGTGGAGTGGGGTGATTGTACCGTCGGTGAGCCGGCCTTTGCAAAACCTGCCAGGGCGTTTCCCTTCCTTGACATTTTCGTTCAACGGATCCCAGCTTTGGCTCTTCTTCCAATAATACGACACAAGGAACAACGTAAAGACGAAAAGGAAGCCGCAAATTCGAGGGGGCGAGCTGTTTTTTCTGCTGCAGATGGACATTCCCAAAGCTCCTGCAGTTGATTGTTCAGTATTTCATTTCATTTGGTCTAATGTGAAGAAAAGAAGGAAGTGGGGGGGAGAGAAAGGAAGAGAAAAGAGTGAGATGCCACCATGTTACTGCTTGTTTTGCAAGACAATCTTTTTGCAAAAGGGAGATGCCCAGGGTTGAGCTGCTGCGGGTTCGGGAGAACCTCTAGCTAAGATTCTCTGCAGTTTGGAGAACCCCCAAATCCCGCTCCTGGCTGGATCTGCCTGTCCATACGGTCTGTCTTGGATGTAAGTGCAGGCTGCATGCGGAGGTTTGGGGAGGGTGAAAAACGGGCCTACCAGAAGTTTGGGAAGGCTGGAAACGGGCCCGTTTCCGGCCTATAGAGGGCCTGCGGAGCCTGGGGAGGCTGTTTTGGCCCTCCCGGAGACTCAAGGAAAGCCGCTGGAACCCGGGGAGGACAAAAAGCCCCCCCCCACCATGGTGCAGGAGGCCGACTAGGCCACGCCCACCATGGCCACGCCCACCCAGCACCCGCGCAGAGAACCCCTTGCTAAAATTTTTGAAGCCCACCCCTGGAGATGCCACCATGTTACTGTTCGTTTTGCAAGAAGATCTCCTGATCTTTCGGGAAAAGGTTTTCAGTTCTTCTTCCTGTTTTGACCATCTAGATAGGAAACTAGGATTACATCGGGGCGTGGAGTCATCTCCCACTAAAAATAAAGAGGAAGGGGGAAAAGGCGACGGAGAAAAGAAATCAGAATGAGGGGTGGAAAGGATGATGGAGCATTCTCTGCTAGTGTCCTCATGAAGGTCCTCAGCCAGCTGTGATTGTCCTCCATCAGAAGAGCAACAGCAAGAATTTTTGTAGGGGGTGAATTCATAGCTAGCAAAGGGAGGACATGGAAAAGCTAGCAGAGAGCTAACTTTCTTGTGAAAGGGAGATCAGGGATTAGAACGGCTTGGGGAAGGGGAAGGGGAAGGGGAAGGAAAGGAAAGGAAAGGAAAGGAAAGGAAAGGAAAGGAAAGGAAAGGAAAGGAAAGGAAAGGAAGGACAGATGAAAAGGGAAGGGAACGAGAAAGGAAGGGAAGGACAGATGAAAGGGGAAGGAAAGGAGAGGAGGAAGGAAAGGAAAGGAGAGGAGAGGAGGAAGGGAAGGGAAGGAAAGGACAGAGGAAAGGAAAGGAAAGGAGAGGAGGAAGGGAAGGAAAGGAAAGTATAGATGAAAGGAAAGGACAGATGAAAGGGGAAGGGAAGGACATGGAAGGGAAGGACAGATGAAAGGTGAAGGAAAGGGAAGGAGAGGAGGAAGAAGGGAAGGAAAGGAGAAAGGAAAGGAAAGGAAATTAATGGATGAGGAAGGGAAAGGAAAGGAAAAACCGATAGGAAAGGAAAGGGAAGGGAAGGGAAAGGAGAAAGGAAGGAAAGAGGGAAGGAAATGTGAGGAGAGGGGAGAGAGGAAAGCTGAGAGCTAACTGTACTCTTATTATTAACAGTAGCTAATTCACCAGTTTAATCTGTATAATGGATAAATTTGGCAAAGGAAGGCCAATTCATGCTTTGAGGATAAATTTGAACTCAACCTAAAATGAAAAACAAACCTTTTACAAGTTGCTATTGAATACAACCATATTTTAAATTCACTTACCTATGTATTCCTTATTTTTTAAAACCTCATTGACCCAGTCTTGGCATAATGTCAGATTGTGGTTTGAAGCTACGTGAATCTGAGATCCCCACAGTCCAACCTCTCAAACTTCTTCTAAAGAAATAAAAATCTTTCTGGCAGCTTCTTGACTGACTCTTCTTGCCTGAGGTGAACCTCCCACCTTGCCTTCAGCGTCATGTCCGTTGCTAGGATTCCCTCTGATATTTACACGTTCACACTTTTGCAAAGAAGACAAAACTTATTTGTCCCAAGGATGGCTGCACAAACAGAGCTTTCTGGAGAATGTATGTCCCAGCGGGGACCAATCTGTAAACATTGTGACCTCCACATCCGTGAGAATTTCTAAGGATAGTTCATCTGCCTCTAATTTAGGTATTTGATCCATCCCATAACATAGACAAGCTTCTGTAATTTTTCAGTTACTTAAACAGAATAACACCTCGGAGGTCTTCTAGTCCAACCCCCTTCTTAGGCAGGAAACCCTACACCACTTCAGACAAATGGTTGTCCAACATCTTAAAAACTTCCAGCGTTGGAGCATTCACAACTTCTGGAGGCAAGTTGTTCCACTGATTAATTGTTCTAATTGTCAGGAAATTTCTCCTTAGTTCTAAGTTGCTTCTCTCCTTGATTAGCTTCCACCCGTTGCTTCTTGTCCTGCCCTCAGGTGCTTTGGAGAATAGCTTGACTCCCTCTTCTTTGGGGCAGCTCCTGAGATATTGGAACCCTGCTATCATGTCTCCCCAAGTCCTTCTTTTCATCAACTAGACATATCCAGTTCCTGCAACCGTTCTGCATATGTTTCAGCCTCCAGTCCCCTAATCATCTTTGTTGCTCTTCTCTGCACTCTTTCTAGAGTCTCCACATCTTTTTTACATCGTGGCGACCAAAACTGGTTGCAGTATTCCAAGTTTAGCCTTAACAAGTCCTTATAAAGTGGTATTAACACTTCATGTTGATTCTATCCTTCTGTTTATGCAGAAGGCTTTTTGGGCAGCTGCTGCACATAGCTGGCTCATATATAAGACTCATATTAGACTAGAGATTGTTCCAAAGTACATTTCCTTACCTTTTCTTGCTTCCTTACACCCAAAGAAGAGAGCCATATCAACCTATCCCAAGGGCCACTATTACCTTTTTTTGGAGTAACCGCGTCTCACTTCATCCAACACAACCAGTGCTTAATTGTGTCCCAAGTGCGGCCACGCCAACAAAAACAAGCCAAGCGTTAAAACCAGCTCTTTCTCCATGCTGTGTCTTATTTTAGTTTCCTTGTTGACGTTTCTCGTTCTCCGGAATCTTCCGGCCAGAACTTAAAACTGCTTTGCCCAAATGGGAATGCTTTCTGTGCCAGAGAAACACTAATGTACTTATTTGAACTATTTCTAAACTCTTGTCAAATCGTCCACAGCCCGGGGCAACCTTGTAAGGCAGGCAGAGAAGCTAGTAAAATACACAACTGCTTTTGTTAAGGGTGTGGACGCCCAGCAGGTTTCAACCTCTGTCTCTGCTGTCTGTCATCTTTTTGTTAGGATGCATTTAGCACGTATAAAAACAGATCTGCTCAGGACTAGAAAAACAGCTTCCACGCTGCCAAGAAAACAATGCAGCTTTGTTGCTCAGTGAGACGTCTCATCATTGATTTCAACGCCCCCCCACCCCAGTTTCAAAGTGAGTTGCATAACAAGAGTTGGAAGGGACCTTGGAGGTCATCTATCCAACCAACTGCTCAGGCAGGAAAGCCTATATCATTTTAAACAAATGGCTGTACAATCTCTTCTTTAAAAAAAACCCTCCAGTGTTAAGAGCGCTTATAATTTCTGGAGGCAAAGCCGTTCCATGGATGAATTGATCTGGGGTTATAGGATAACGGAGAACAATGGAATTGGAAGGGACCTTGGAGGTCTTCTAGTCCAACCCTGTTTTAAAATTCTTTTACATCGAAATTTTAATTTGTTTTAAATTATTGGGATTTTTTTAATTGTCTTGGGCTAAATTATTCAATCTGGTTTTAATTATATCTTTTAACTTTTGTATTTATGTATTTTATTTTGTGTCTGTTCACCGCCCTGAGTCCTTCGGGAGTAGGGCGGTATATAAATCTAATTATAAAAAAAAAAAAACAACCCTTGCTCAGGCAGGAAAGCCTGTACCATTTTAAACAAATAGCTGCCCAATCTCTTCTTAAAAAAAAAAAAAAATCTCCAATTTGGAGCACCCATAACTTCTGGAGGCAAGCAGTTCCACGGATTAATTGTTCTCAACTGTCAGGAAATTTCTCGGGCTGCATTTTTCTCTCTGTCTGCAAATCCACCCAGCTACAGCAGCCATTTTTTTTCCTCCCTGCCATCCCTGCCCTAACGTGCTTACTATGGAAAATGGGAGATACAATCAAATACGCCTAGAGGAGCCCAGCTTTGGACGTGTTGAGATCAGATAAAGAAAGGTTCCTGCCAGCTCAAATCGTCATTTTCTCACCGTTTCTGCCAAGCCTGCACACGCCCATCGCGCGATTTCACAAGACGTGCAACCATCTTTGATTTGTAAGCCGTTTTAAGAGGACACATATGGCCAGTCTATAGAGAAAAGAAGGACTGGGAAAGGGAGAGGGGACACGATATCAGGTCTCCCAGTATTTGAGGGGCTGCCTCAAAGAAGAGAGAAGAGTCAACTTATTTCCCAAAGGACCAGAAGGCAAGACAAGAAACGACAAAATGGAAAACGAATCAAGGAACTAAGGAGAAACTTCCTAACAGTGAGGACAACCAACCAGTGGGATAGCTTCCCTTCAGAAGTTGGGGATGCTTCATCACTGGAAGTTTTTAAGAAAAGACTAGGCAGCCATTTGTCTGAAATGGTATAGGATCTCCTGCGGGGTTGGACTAGAAGACCTCCAAGGTACCTTCTATTCTGATTGATTGAAGACACAGGGAAATGTGGCTACTTGCAATCCAAGGCACCCCTCAAAACCCTTACCCTACTTGGACTAACATTGCCACCTTTCTCTCCCCACCCCCCGCCGCCCAAATATTAAATTATTTGAACCTTGGGATGGTTTCGATCTTCGATGCCCCTTCTCCGATGCCTCTAGCCAAAAGCAGACCCCAACCTGCGTCAGTCTCTAAAATGAGAAATGTTTCGTTAATGATCCACACAGCTTAAGGGCGGGGAAAGAGTTGCTTTGATGGGCCCCTGCTTCTTCTTTTTATTTCACTACCCACCCTTCTTCCTCTTGTAATAATTGTTGAAGGAAAGAGAGGGAAAGTGGCACAAGGGTTACAGATTAGCTGTAACCCAGAGTTAACTAATTAACTCTGTTCCTAGAATTCAGAAAGGGCGGGCAGTTAGATGCTCTCTTCCCCCACAAAAGCTATTTACTTATTGCCCTTAAAATTTGGAGATCTCACCCATTTTTAGCTGGGAAGAGAAAGGGATCCCGATCTCAGATTAACGAAGAATTGGAAGGGACTTTGGAGGTCATCTAATCCAACCCCCAACTCAAGCAGGAAACCCTATATCGTTTCAGACCAGTGGCTATCCAATCTCTTCTTGAAAACCTCCAGTGATGCAGCACCCACAACTTCTGGAGGTGAGCCATTCTACGGGTTAATTGATCTGGGGTTATAGGATAACAGAATTGGAAGGGGCCTTGGAGGTCTTGTAGTCTAACCCCCTGCTCAAGCAGGAAACCCTATTCTCAGACAAACGGCTGTCCCATCTCTTCTTGAAAACTTCCAGTGATGGAGCACCCACAATTTCTGGAAGTAAGCTGTTCCCCTAATGAATTATTCTCAACTGTCAGGAAATTTCTCCTTAATTCTAGATCGGTCCTCTCCTTAATTACTTTCATCAGCTCTGTTTAGATCTCCTGTTTCCAAGTTGTATTTAAGGCACCTCCCAACAGACAGGACTTTTACTACGTTAAGCAATAAGCAAGGCACGCTGCTTTCAACCTCTCTTTTAAGTTAAGACAGTGGAAGAGCCAGCCGCAACACTCTCATCGTGGTTCCCAAAAGAGTCGGAAGACACCTTGGCCAGGTCTTCTCCAGATCGCTCAGCCCCACCACCCCAGATACACAGCAAGCTGGCAAAAAACCCACCTACTCACCTCGCTCCAAGAAGCTGGCAGCCTTTTCATTTTCTGTGGCTCGGTGTGCGTCTCTCTCGATCAGCCTGTCTCGCCACAGGAAGGAGTGAGTCAGCTCCCTCTTCAGTTTCTGAGGTTCTTTCCTAATCGTCTTGTTCGGTGGTGCAGGAGGAGCAAAAATTTGAATTTACCTGGGCTCTGAGCAAAGGGAAACAGGGCTTCCGAGCCCCTCTGGTGACGACTCAGGTTTTATCCCTTCGCTTGAGCTAGCTGGTGGGAGGGGAACGGAATGATCCCTGTTCGGGTAGATGAAGGGGAGGTGTAGGCTGGCTTATCTTTGGCGTGCTGTTTTTTTTTGGGGGGGGGGTCGATGCCTGGCATTTGTGAGTGTTTTGTGTGTCTCTGTGTTCGCCTGTGGGTGTTTTGTTAGGCATTGGGAGATATGGATAGGTAGGCCGGGACACAGGAACTCTGGGGAGAGGGAAAAATCATGGAGAGATCCAACCTAGAACTAAGAGAACCAATTTAGAACTAAGAGGACCAACCTAGACCTAAGAGAATGAGAGAACCAACCTACAACTAAGAGAATGTGAGAGCCAACCTAGACCTAAGAGAACGAAAGAACCAATCTAGAACTAGAGAACCAACCTAGAACTAAGAGAACAAGTGAACCAACCTAGAACTAAGGGAACTAGAGAACCAACCTAGAACTAAGGGAACTAGAGAACCAACCTAGAACTAAGGGAACTAGAGAACCAACCTAGAACTAAGAGAACCAATTTAGAACTAAGAGGACCAACCTAGACCTAAGAGAATGAGAGAACCAACCTACAACTAAGAGAATGTGAGAGCCAACCTAGACCTAAGAGAACGAAAGAACCAATCTAGAACTAGAGAACCAACCTAGAACTAAGAGAACAAGTGAACCAACCTAGAACTAAGGGAACTGGAGAACCAACCTAGAACTAAGGGAACTAGAGAACCAACCTAGAACTAAGGGAACTAGAGAACCAACCTAGAACTACGAGAACAAGAGAACCAACCTAGAACTAAGAGAACTCTGCCTGCCTAATTTTCCAAGTTGCAGCAACAGCAAAGCAGTTTCAGTTTCGTTTTTAAGCATAGATAGGGGGGAAAAAATCTGCACTCTTTCCAAGCAAGCAGCAGAGCCCTGAGCAAAACAGCTGAGAGCAAATCAGCTGGGGGTCGGGAGCCGATCTAAGCAAGGGCTAATTAGCCAATGCTGAAGCTCCGGGGGCCAATAAAATTACAAAAAAAACACCGAACCGTTTGTTAAATTGCTGGCTCCCCCGCCCCTCGCCCACCACTATTTATTGGCAATAAATAATAGTGCGGAGGGGCGGGGCAAGCCAGCAATTTAACAAACGGTTCGGCTGCACCACTGGCTCTAGGGCGGCCCTTTGAAGCCCCGAGGCAAGAATTTAAACAGTTTTTTTTTTCCTCTAGCCATCGGAGGCAGCAATAGATTGGGAGTGGGCGGGGTAAGCGAACGGCCGGCGATCCAACAGAGGCAGAGGCAGAGGGTGAGGGTGAGTGAAGGCGTGGGGGGGGGGCGAGACAGGGCTTTGGCGACCCCTGTGAAATGGCCGTTCACACAGGTTGAGAACCGCTGGGTCTCCTGCCTAAGAAGGGGGTTGGACTAGAAGACCTCCAAGGTCCCTGCCATCTGTTATTCTGTTTAAGTAAGTGTTTAAGGGGCCTTCCTTTGTCAAATTTATCCCTTATACAGATTAAACTGGTGAATTAGCTACTGCTAATAATAGAGTAGCCCTCAGCTTTCCTCTCCTCCCCTCCCTTCTCCTTTCCTTCCCTCTTTCCTTCCCTTCCCTTCTCCCTTCCCTTCCCTCCCTAGCTTTCCTTTCCTATCCGTTTTAACTTTCCTTTCCCTTCCTCATCCATTAATTTCCTTTCCTTTCCATTCCTTCCCTTCCGTTCCCTTCTCTTCCTCTCTTCTTTCCTTCCCTTTCCTTCCCCTTTCATCTGTCCTTTCCTTCCCTTCCCTTCCTGTCCTCCTCTCCTTTCCTTCCCCTTTCATCTTCCCTTCCCTTCCCTTCCCTTTTCCTTCCCTTCCCTTCCCTTTCCTTTCCTTTCCTCTTTCCTTCCCTTCTCCCTTCCCTTCCCTCCCTAGCTTTCCTTTCCTATCCGTTTTTCCTTTCCTTTCCCTTCCTCATCCATTAATTTCCTTTCCATTCCTTCCCTTCCATTCCCTTCTCTTCTTCCTCTCTTCTTTCCTTCCATTTCCTTCCCCTTTCACCTGTCCTTTCCTTCCCTTCTCCTTACCTTTTCATCTGTCCTTTCCTTCCCTTCCCTTCCCTTCCTCCTCTCCTCTCCTTTCCTTCCTCCTCTCCTTTCCTTCCCCTTTCATCTGTCCTTCCCTTCCTTTCTCATTCCCTTCCCTTTTCATCTGTCCTTCCTTTCCTTTCCTTTCCTTTCCTTTCCTTTCCTTTCCTTTCCTTTCCTTCCCCTTCCCCTTCCCCTTCCCCTTCTCCTTCCCCAAGCCGTTCTAATCCCTGATCTCCCTTTCACAAGAAAGTTAGCTCTCTGCTAGCTTTTCCATGTCCTCCCTTTGCTAGCTATGAATTCACCCTCTACAAAAATTCTTGCTGTTGCTCTTCTGATGGAGGACAATCACAGCTGGCTGAGGACCTTCATGAGGACACTAGCAGAGAATGCTCCATCATCCTTTCCACCCCTCATTCTGATTTCTTTTCTCCGTCGCCTTTTCCCCCTTCCTCTTTATTTTTAGTGGGAGATGACTCCACGCCCCGATGTAATCCTAGTTTCCTATCTAGATGGTCTAACCAGGAAGAAGAACTGCAAACCTTTTCCCGAAAGATCAGGAGATCTTCTTGCAAAACGAACAGTAACATGGTGGCATCTCCAGGGTGGGCTTCAAAAATTTTAGCAAGGGGTTCTCTGCCTGGGTACTGGGTGGGCGTGGCCATGGTAGGTGTGGCCTGGTCGGCTTCCCGCACCATGGTGGTGTTGGGGCGTTTTTGCCCTCCCCGGGTTCCAGCGGCTTTTCTTGTGCCTCCGGGAGGGCCAAAACAGCTTCCCCAGGCTCCAGAGGCTCTTTAGATGCCGGAAACAGGCCCGTTTCAAGCCTTCCCGAACTTCCGGTATGCCTGTTTTTTGCCCTCCCCAATCCTCCACACACAGCCTGCACTTACCTGCATCCAAGACCCCCAGCAGCCCACTCCTGGGCATCTCACTCTTGCAAAAAGATTGTCTTGCAAAACAAGTAGTAACATGGTGGCATCTCACTCTTTTCTCTTCCTTTCTCTCCCCCTCCCCTTTCCTTCTTTTCTTCTCATTAGACCAAATGAAATACTGAACAATCAACTGCAGGAGCTTTGGGAATGTCCATCTGCGGCAGAAAAAACAGCTCGTCCCCTCGAATTTGCAGCTTCGTTTTCGTCTTTACGTTGTTCCTTGTGTTGTATTATTGGAAGAAGAGCCAAAGCTGGGATCCGTTGAACGAAAATGTCAGGGAAGGGAAATGGCCTGGCAGTTTTTGCAAAGGCCGGCTCGCCAACGGTACAATCACCCCACTCCAGGATAAACACAGTTTTATCATCACCCCTTATTCTGACAAACGACAGCAAAATCTCATCCGGGTCCTGAGCATTATCCACCATCAAAAAGTCCGCAAGCTTTACTGCATCTTTTGCTGCGAGAACAGCCAGATGATTGAGGTCGTCCGAGGAAAAATCGATCTCCACAAAGACCGCTTCGGTTTCCCGTACGGCACCGCAGATCTGCTTTGTCTTCAGCCGGAAGACTGCCAAGCTCACTTCATTTCTGTCCACCCTGGGAATCCCAACCTGGAATTGACCCACCTGCCCCTATTTCCCATCCGAAACCTCTATCCGGAGAAGCCCTCTGTGAACTTCACGATCTGCATGTCTACCATGTTTGGGAAATACGACAACGTCTTGCAGTTCGTACAGTCCATGGAGCTGTACAGGCTTCTGGGGGCCCAAAGAGTGATGATATACAAGAACAGTTGCAGCCCCCTCATGGACAAAGTCCTCGACTATTACATCTCCCAAGGCATCGTGGAAATTATTCCTTGGCCCATCGATTTGTACCTGAACGTTTCGACCCGCTGGCATTACTCCATGGAAGGGAAAGATTTGGGCTACTACGGGCAAATCGCAGCCTTGAACGACTGCGTTTACTACAACATGTTTAAAAGCAAATATCTCTTGCTGATTGACCCCGATGAGGTTATTCTTCCCTTGAAGGATGCAGACTGGAAGTCCCTAATGGAAAGATTGGAAAAGAAACATCCGGGAGTTGGGATTTTCCGTTTCGAAAACCAGAATTTCCGTCACACCGTGTTCTCCGAGACTCCTTTCAACTTTTCGTCCTGGACAACGGTGCCAGGGTTCAATGTCTTTGAACACATCCACAAGGAACCTAAAGACGTTCACAGCTTCAATGCCATGAAAATGATTCTGGATCCAACCAGAGTCATTCAGACCTCGGTCCATTCTGTTCTCAAGCTGTATGGAGGCTCCCTTGAAGTCCCCAATGATCTCGCCTTTAACTTCCACTGCAGGAGCCCCATACGTAGGAACTTACCCGATAGCACTTTGATTCGAGACCCAGTCTTCTGGAGATACAACAAAACTTTGATCCCCAGAGTGAATGATGTCTTATTTAAATCCGGGATTTTAGGAGTCGGTGACCCGGCACAAAAGCAAAATTTGAAGCCTTAGTAAATTGCATCAGTGTGTGTCTGTGCATGGTTGTGTGTGGGTACACTCACATCTATATTGTCAAGTGTGAACAACTAGATCAGCGGTTCTCAACCTGGGGGTCGCGACCCCTTTGGGGGTCGAACGGCCATTTCACAGGGATCGCCAAAGCCCTCTCTCACCCCCCCCCACGCCTTCACTCACCCTCACCCTCTGCCTCTGTTGGATCGCCCGTTCGCCGTTCGCTTACCCCGCCCACTCCCAATTTATTGCTGCCTCCGGAGTCCCAGCTGATGGCTAGAGGGAAAAAAAACTGTTTAAATTCTTGCCACGGGGCTTCAAAGAGCTAGCTGCAAAGAGGTAAATTCCTGGAGCAAATTTTTTTCCTCCTAGCTATGCTGAAAAGAGAAAGCGAAAGCAGGGTCTTTGCTGCAACGTGACAAAATGAGGCAGAGAGATTTCTTTTTCTTTTTCCTCACCAGAAAACGTAGGTACAAAACTGCAAACAATGGGAAATTTAGGGCAAGAGGAGGTTCAAGATTTTAAAACACAAAAGAAAAAAAGCTCTATTTAACTAGGGAATTGTAATAATTGAGATACTATTAATTGTATATTGTGTTGAAAGCAGAAATGGTTACGTTGTGGTTTGGAGGAATATATGGGGGAAATTATTTGATTTATTATTATTGGTAAATATAATTAATTGATTTGTAAGAAATTGGATTGCATGGGAATAATTGGAATATTCATGTTCATATTGATTGATATACAAAAAAGATAGTTATATAACATTGATTTATATTAAAATGTTGAATTTGTATTAAACAACTGTATTACATAATTAACCAAAGTGAGGATGGATATAAAAATAGATGACAATGCGAAGGGGTATATAGAATAGAAGGGAAAAATTGAATTTGATTAAGATTAGAGATGAGGATGAATGGTAATATTGGTTTTTTTAAAAAATAGATGAGGAATAAATATGGTAAAAAGGAAATATAGAAATTGTAAATTTAATTGAAATGACTAAACACTGTTTAAATTTGTGAACCGGCCAAATACTCTGTTCAAAGAAAATATGTTGTATGTTTGTATGTGTGTTTCTAATTATTGCTATTTATTCCTATTTGTTCTCTCTTATTCTTTAAAGTTTAACAATTCATTCTTTATCTTAATATCTTTATATTTGTTTGGGGTTGGCTTTCTTCCCTTTCATCTTTTTTATTGTACAGCAATCTTTCTCCTCAAACCTACCACCTCTGTCTTTTCTTTCTTTCTTACTTTCTCTTCCCCCCTCTTCTTCTTCTCCCTACTTCCTCTTTCTCCTTCTCCTCTCTTCCTCCCTCTCTTACCTTCACTCCTATTCTAATTTCCCTTCCCTTCCTTCATCCCTTTCTGTTGCTGTATCCTTTTATGCATATGGACTACTCAGAGGGCTGAAAAAGTTATTTTTGACTGGTCCTCGCACTTTTGACCAGTCCTCAAACTTACGACTGTCCTCACAATTTGTGTTTTTGCCCTATCTTGTCACCATGTTGAAGAGAAGCAGTTGTGAAATGAGTGACACGGTTGTTAAGAATGCTGCACAGGCATAAATGTGAGGATGGTCATATGTGTGAGGACCAGTCAAAAGTGCGAGGACCTGTCAGAACTGACTTTTTTCAGCCCTCTGAGTAGTCCCTATACACATAGCCATGGCCACCCGGTCACATGACCAGCTAGCCACGCCCACCCAGTCACATGACCCCCAAGCCACGTCCACAAAATAAGCCATGCCCACAGAACCAGTAGTAAAAAAAATTAGAACCCACCCCTGGTTGGGGGTCACCACAACATGAGGAACTGTATTAAAGGGTCGCGGCATTAGGAAGGTTGAGAACCACTGAACTAGATCCACACATGAAAAGTGGATAGGAATCATCTCAGTCTTACCCAGGGTAAGGCTAGATAAGGTTCAATGGGAGAGTTCACCTGCTTGCGTCCATGTCTGGATTCCAGACTAATTCCCTGCTTGACTCCGCCCCCAGCTAGGCCAGTCTCTCTCCAACATACACACAGACAACTATGCACAGAAACAGTTGTTAAATTAGCAACCCGGTTGTTAAGTGAATCCGGCTTTCCTTATTGACCTTGCATTTAAGTAGCGATTGGTGTGTGTTTTTTTCTGGTAGATGGTGCGTCCTAGGGAGCTGTTGGGTTTTTTGTAGATTAGGACGTCCAGAAAGGGGAGTTGGTTGTTAGCTTCTATTTCCATAGTAAATTGTATGTTCGGGTGCAGGCTGTTGAGACGTGTGAGGAAGTTGGCCAGTTTTTCCTTTCCGTGTGGCCAAATTACGAAAGTCTCATCTACATATATAAGCCAGAGTTTGGGTTTGTATTCAGATTTATCTAAAGCGTTGATTTCAAAGTATTTCATGTATAGGTTTGCGATGACAGATGAGAGAGGTGATCCCATAGGTGCTCCTTCTATCTGTTTGTATCTTTGTCCATTGTGGATGAAGTATGTGTTGGTTAGGCAGTGGTTGGTCAGATCTAGGATGTGCTTAGGGGTGTTGTATTTGTTTTGGATAGCTGTCAAGGCTTCTTTAATAGATACTTGGGTGAAGAGGGATATGACATCGAAGCCCACGAGTCGGTCGCTGGGTTGTAGGTTCTGTTTCTTTATTGTTTCTATGAAGTGGAATGAGTTTTGTACGTGTGAAGTGATGGATTCTGCATAGGGCTGAAGTTATTTGGCAAGAAATTTGGCAAGATTCTGTAGAGGTGAGCCTATGGAGCTGACTATGGGTCTGAGTGGTGTTCCTTCTTTGTGTATCTAGGGGAGGCCATAGAGCTTGGGGCATCTGGATGATTTCTCTCTGGCGATGATTCTTTGCTGGATCTCTTCACTGATGGGAGAGGCTTTTATTTTGGATTTGGTGGGACAATCTAGAACTAGGAGAACGATAGAACCAACCTAGAACTAAGAGAACGAGAGAACCAACTTAACGGTGAGAGCAGTCAACTAATGGATCAGCTTGCCTTCAGAAGTTATGGGTGCTCCATCACTGGAGGTTGTGAAAAAGAGATTGGACAGCCGTATGTCTGGAATGGTTTAGGGTCTCCTGCTTGAGCAGAGAGCTGGACTAGAAGACCTCCAAGGTCCCTTCCGCCTCTGTTACTCTGTTATTCTGAATTGGGGAGGGGGGATATGAGTCTTGGGGGGACCTAAGGGACCCAGTGAGGGACAGGGGTAGGTAAGATGGGTAGCTGTGCTCGGAGACACCCAGAGAAGGAACCCAGTGTCTGGTCCTAAGCAATCACCTACAGGACGAAGTAAGCAGATCCATAATCACCTGGACTCTGTTGCTGTTTTGGAACGCCAGGTTAAGCGTGTCAAAGTAAATGTAAAAACTCTGCCCTAAACCACAAACTAAGAACATGCACCAGGGTGCCAGTCTGGCCTGAATAATTGAGATGTGGGTGGTCTTGCGGGAGGGGCCATTGACTCTCTGGGCTCCCAAAAAACATCAGGCTGTTTAAGAGACGACGTAACACACAACAAAGCGCCCATCATTGGAATGTGGCATTACATCATCCCTTTTTTCTTGGCCCCTGGCTGGCAGAGAGCCAAGTGAATGGCCCAGAAACTTAGGGTGTCCCTAGAAAAAAAAGAGATGATGTAATGCCCAACAGAAGATGACATCATTGGAATGGGGCATTACGTCACCCTTTTCTTTCCCTGGTCACCAGTTGGTACATGCCAGGCAGGAGCCAGGCTACATGGTGGCCAAGGCAAGGCAATGGGAAGGCATGGTGATATTTCCCTGGCACACAGGTGCCCTTAATGGGACCTGGCCCCATGCCAGGAAGGTTTTAGAAATTGGACTGAAAGTTCTGTGCCACCAGGAAGCCCCTGGGAAGGTTGGAGGGCAGGCAGGAGGCAGGCTGTACTGAATAGTTTTACCATCAATCAACAATTCTTTTTACCTTCCCAGGTCAGAACAATTTGTTCCCTAGGACTATCCTTAAGTGTTGTACCTTATGATTCTTGACGAATGTGTCTTTTCTTTTATGTACACTGAGAGCATACGCAACAAGAAAAATTCCTTGCGTGTCCAATCACCCTTGGCCAATAAAGAATTCTATCGGAACAAAGAAGGAGGAAAAAAAAAAAAACAAAAACACCCGAGCCATTTATTTTTTTTTACATTAAAGTTTTTGCTTTATTTAGTGAAACAGTTATTATCAATGTAACAAGCTGAAAAATGCAGCAACCCGATAAGAAGACTGAGGTAACAAAATACTTTGCCGGAAGAAGAAGAAAAAAAAACAAAAACAAATTTAAAAAAAAAGACTTCCACAGGAGGGTGAAAAAACATCCGTAGTTTTATCCGGAATTAAATTAAAATAGTGCAACTAGGTCTCACTGAGGAAATTGACAAATTGTCGTCGTGGAAATCGACGGACGGGGACTGTTTTTTCCCCCAAAAGTGGCTAAACGGTGGTAAGTCCCAAAAGAGCGACTTATCCTGGGCTGGACAGGGTAGGTCAGGTTTCAAAGGCAAAAATAAAAATAAATAAATAAATAAATAAAATAACCCTCCCTTGGAGCACAGACATGTCCACACATGCGCGCCCATCTCCATTCCTTCAACCGAAGGCAACTTCGACCTCAACCCGTTTCGCTTCACCTGGGCTGCCAAGACGACGTCCTGTTGAAGGAGCTTCAACAGAGATGGGTGTATGTGTGTGAAAGTACTCTTTTCACACGTGCGGTAGTAGCCATATAGTACCTCCTCAGTGGATCTCGCCACTTGTCCTTTCCCTCTTGTGATGCCCATCTCATCGAACGCCAGCTTGGAAGGTCCTTTCCCAAAGTGGAAAACTTCACATTTACTGAGCTTTGGCCCTACCCGTTGTTGGATAGCGATGTGGGGGGGGGGGCTTTGGATGAGGAGGGCTTTTCTGGGTGAGACTCAATAGTACCAATATGCATCCGCTTAATTCACAGTCAAAGACGCACAATAAAAAAACCTTTTTTTAAAAAAAACTATAGAATCCTCATGCTTTTCATAGGACAATTACCATTTAAACGTGGATTATGCTAAGAAGAGGAGGAGGAGGAGGAGGAGGAGGAGGAGGAGGAGGAGGAGGAGGAAGAAGAAGAAGAAGAAGAAGAAGAAGAAGAAGAAGAAGAAGAAGAAGAAGAAGAAGAAGAAGAAGAAGAAGAAGAAGAAGAAGAAGAAGAAGAAGAAGAAGAAGAAGACACTGTTCTATTACTCATTTATTTCACTTTTTTCAAACCACCCTGCTGCCTGTATTGCTGAATGAAGCACCATGTCACTCCGTCTTTACTGTACATTTTTCTCCGGGCTGTGAGCCACAGTGCTTACTTAATATCGCTCTACCAAAGTCAAAAAAAAACCATGGCAGGCCTTCCTTTTGCAACACTGGTTCTTTTTTTTCTTTCGTTAACAATGGAGAGGGGTGTCTACTTGGGCACGTGGAAACAAGCGCATTTTTCAATGTCATTTAAAAAGAAAAACAAAAAAACAAAAAGTAGCAATTTCCAGTCCTGAAAACTTTTCACAGGAAGGTGATGAACGAAAATGACGGAGGTTGTTGAGAAAGGAGCTATACTTGTACTTCCTCTTTTTTAAGACAGGGCTATTTTTAGAGTGGGGGGGTTCCCCCCCTTCCTAGTTCTCACCCAGTAAATCATTTTTTATTTTTTTTTGTTCTGAAAGCTTTTGACAATCAAATCCTGAACTTTGTTTCTGGAAGTCAGACTAACTTAAAATTCAGCACACGTACAATTTCATAGATTTGCTTAGATTCCCTTTTGTTGCAAATTGGTTTTTCATAACAGAGAAAAGTTTCTTGTTTGCGTGACTGCTTCTCATAAGGTGTTTCAGCAGCTTATTTAAAAAATGAATAAATAAAGGGAGATAACTGAAATTTATTGCTAGATCCAATTCATTTCCTAGCTGGGATAATGGGGTTGGAAGTCAGATTTTTACTGGTCATTATGCAGCTTTTTAAAGGCTCCAGGTGAATGGTGCATCCTCCTACACAGAGATGTTATTAAGCCATCTGACAGAAAATCCCGAGAAAATCCAGAGTTCTCCGGAATAATTATTCTGGATTGCAGACATTCAGAAATCGCGATGGATGCTACATCGGGATGATCAATCAGAAATTTGCCCATCCTGAAACTCTACAGCAACTACCTAACTTGTAACCCCCCAATTTGTTGGAATGGCTTCCAAGAATTTCGTCCCAAGAGAAAACAAGGATTTGGGGGATGGGGAAATGCCAGGGGTTGAGACATGTGTTCTCATTTCTTGTCCAAATCCAAGAATTTCTCTTACCTTCCTTCGCTCTTAGGAACAGGAGATAGACAATACGGCGTGACGCTTAAAAAAATGCACTACAATCGTTAACGGCGAAGACATTAAGCATACACTTAAAGTAAACAATGGCTTGGAAGAGAACCAAGATCCAGCCAGATCGGTAACTGGCACGCTCTTGAAACACGCCGGACTTTCAAGCCAAGGGCACTGTTTATCCAAAATGACCATTGGCTTCCCCACATCTGGGTTAAGGTCATTTGGCTGCCCCCTCAAGATGTCACGAAGCAGCTCATGACTTCGTTGCAAGGCATGGTTGGGCAATCAAGAAACAGGGGAACTTTTTAGCTATTCTAGCTTGCTCCAAAGAACACTTGACTTTCTGGCTGGGTAGAATGGGATTTGGGTTCGGTGAAAACCTTCTCTCTTTTAGGAGAAACAGGGGAAGGAGAGTCCTTATTAATATTTTCACCTCCACAAATGTTTTCTGGGATTGGGAAGTTCTAAAAGCAGCCCTGGGGGGTGGGGGATGCAGGAGAAACTCACCCAGTGGGACATTTTGGATGAACAGGCCCAAGCCACACAATTGAAGGCAAATCTTTCCTTTGGGATGAAGTAAGCCAGAAGGAGCCTTAAAACCAAGCATATTACAGCAGCAATTAGTCCCTTCATTGCCAGGGGTACCTCCAGTTAACCCATCTTCCCATCTTGCAATTTGGCACTGGACGTTATACCACACACTGGAGCAGGTTACTCAAATGACATAAGGTTTGCAGGTACCTGGAACATCAAGGAAAAATATGGTAGTTAATTAAAAGTGCTGGATAAATGGTCCATGGATGGAAGATCCTTGCAAGAAACCTCTTCAAGACAAGTAAAAGTCAAGCCAAGTCAAGTAAAGAAGTCAAGTATAAGTCAAGTCGTCAAGTAAAAGTCAAGTCAAGCCAAGTCAAAGTCAACTAAAAGTCAAGTCAAGTCAAACAGAAGTCAACCCAACTCAAAGTCAAATCAAGAAGAAGTCAAGTCAAGAAGAAATCAAGTCAAATCAAGGAGAAGTCAAATAAAATTCAAATCAAGTGAAATAAAAGTCAGGTAAAGAAGAAGTCAAAGTCAAGTCAAGAAGAAGTCCGATAAAATTCAAGTCAAGTGAAGTAAAAGTCAAATAAAGAAGAAGTCAAGCATAAGTCAAGTATGTCAAATCATCAAAAAGAAGTCAAGTCAACCCCGTAAGAGTCAAGTAAAAGCCAAGTCAATTTCAGTTAAAGTCAAATACAAGTCAAATACAAGTCAAGTCAAGAAGTCAAGTATAAGTCAAGTCAAGAAGAAGTCAAGTATAAGTCAAGTCAAAGTCAAGTCAACCCAAGTGAAAGTCAAATCAAGGAGAAATCAAGTAAAAATCAAGTCAAGTCAAAGTCAAGTTGAGTAAACTAGAAGTCAAGTTGAGAAGTAAAGTCAAGTAAAAATCAAGGTCAAGTCAAGAAGTCAAGTATATGTCAAGTCAAAGTCAAGTCAACCCAACTCAAAATCAAATAAAAGTGAAGTCAAGTAGGTCAGATTAAGTCAAGAAGTCAAGTATAAGTCAAGTAAAAGTCAAGTCAACCCAAGTCAGTCAAGTCAAGAAGTTAAGTATAAGTCAAGTCAGAGTCATGTCAACCCAAATGAAAGTCAAGTCAAACTCAATCAAGAAGAAATCAAGGAAAAGTCAAGTTATGTCAAGTCAAGTCAAGGTCAAGTAAAAAGTCAAGTCAAGTCAAAGTCAGAGGGAGAAGTTGCATGGACAAAATCAGAGGGAGCAGGCACAAATTCAGATGGAGAAGTTGCATGGACAAAATCAGACGGAGATGTTATATGGGCAAAATCAGAAGGAGAAGTTGCATGGATGAAACCAGATGGAGAAGTTGCATGCACAAAATTAGATGGAGAAGTTGCAGGCACAAAATAAGATAGAAAGTTGTATGCACAAAATCAGAGGGAGAAGTTGTATGCACTAAATCAGACAGAGAAGTTGCAGGCACAAAATCAGATGGAGAAGTTATATGGGCAAAATCAGAGGGAGAAGTTGTATGGACAAAACCAGTTGTATGCACTAAATCAGAGGGAGAAGTTGCATGCTTGCCAGAATATAGACTTAAGAATTTGAAGACTCTTCTATCTTGTGCCTTGAGAGATGTGCACCTAGAAATAAATATTCTTTTGCCAGCACACAGAATAGGTTTTATCTAATTAAAATTTAATGTGTTTTTTTCTCAGGCAACCTCTTACGGCTCTTGTTTAAAATCGATATTCAGAATAGCAGCAATTGCAGCCTTACTCCGGCTGTGCGTTTTGGGTGCAGCTGCACAGTTGGGGTGCAAAATCTCAACGAAGGAGGCAGGAAAGGACACCACAAAGTAATTATCAAGAGTCTGCATCAGTAAATTTATTGAAAGAATTACAAAGAATTACAGAATTTTGCCCTGAGTACATTGATTTTTTTTTTTTTCAAGGGAAGTGCCACCTTCCATTTTTTTATATCATTAAATCCTGGGTTATACTTGCTAATAGATTTTATCTCAAGACTTAATAAGCAATTGCCATGGACATCACCCATCCCTTCTCTATAAATAAAAAACAGATTCTGGGTTGAACCCACAGTTTTATATCTTATTTATTTCTCCCTCTGGCTTCCCATTTTTTTTTTCAATCAAATGCAAATCGATTAGAACAGGGGTTCCCACCATCGGGCTGTGGCCTGTTTGAAACCGTACCACATGAGCGATGAACAAGTGTGCGCAAAATTCCACTCACAGGAATAGCAGACAGGTATAGCAGACAAGAAGCTGCACACATGCAAACATAAGGCACTTGAGCAGAAGGTGTTTGAGCTTGTGCGCAAAGCTCCATTTGCACATGTGAAGCTTCACGATTGAACACAAGTGCCTGCCACTCACTCACTCACACACACACACACACACACACACACACACACAAACACCTCGCACTAGGCCAGGTCGACAAGCTGCAAAAGTTGGAGACTACTGGATTAGAAGACCTGTCTTCTTTCCCCTGATTCAGGGGGAAGGGGGTCAAACTCAAGGCCCAGGTGGCTGGATCCGTCCCGCCAGGTGCTTAGATCTGGCCCGCAGGGCCGCCCTGGAAACAGCAAAGAACTGGCCCGTGGTGCCTCTGCCAGTGAAAATGGAGCTCCATTTTCGCTGGCAGGGCATTGCAGGAAGCTGTCGCGATTGAAAACGGAGCTCGGGAGCCCGTTTTCGCTGGTAGAGCACTTGGGCCGCCACAGCCGCCCATGACACTAGTGATGTCACCTTGGCCATGCCCACACTGCTCCCCTTCCCCCCGAGGTCAAATACAACCCTGATGTGGCCCTCAATGAAATCGAGTTTGACACCCCCTGCCCTGATTGATAAGCTTAAATATCTTCAGCATCGGTCCCAATGATTCAAGGAGATTGATCGCCCAAAAGAGCGTAATCAAGTTCCACCATAGCAGCGAAATTCTAAAAATGAAAGGAACCTATAATAAAAGAGAATGCTACAGAATGAGAGCTCACCTTACGGGAAAGACTAACCCACCAACCAAGGTATGGTGAAATACCGGCAGTTCTCGACTTACAACAGTTTCATTTTGTGACTGTTCGTAGTGACAATGGGATTGTAAAAAAAAAAGTGACTTATGATCGTTTTTCGCACTTCTGACCTTTGTGGTTACGGGATCAAAATTCTGATGCTTGGGGATTGATTCATATTTATGTGTCCCAGGGTCATGTGATCCCCTTCTGTGACCTTCAGACAAGCAAGATCAATGGGGAAAGCCGGATTCACTTAACAACCGGGTTCTTAACAACTTCGTGATTCACTTGACAGCCATCGTAAAATGGGGCAAAACTCACTTAACAAATGTCTCGCTGAACAGCAGAAACATGGGACTGAACTGTGGTCGTATGTCGAGGACAACCTGTGCTTAAAGTTTAAATGACCACACACACACACAACAATGCACAGACACATACTGATGCAATTTACTAAGGCATCAACTTTTTTGCTTTTGTGCCGAGTCACCGACTCCTAAAATCCCGGATTTAAATAAGACATCATTCACTCTGGGGATCAAAGTTTTGTTGTATCTCCAGAAGACTGGGTCTCGAATCAAAGTGCTATCGGGTAAGTTCGTACGTTCGGCGATCCTGCAGTGGAAGTTAAAGGCGAGATCATTGGCGACTTCAAGGGAGCCTCCATACAGCTTGAGAACAGAATGGACCGAGGTCTGAATGACTTTGGTTGGATCCACAATCATCTTCATGTTATTGAAACTGTGAACGTCTTTAGGTTCCTTGTGGATGTGTTCAAAGACGTTGAACCCCGGCACCATTGTCCAGGACGAAAAGTTGAAAGGAGTCTCGGAGAACACGGTGCGATGAAAAACCTGGTTCTCGAAACGGAAAATCCCAACTCCCGGATATTCCTTTTCCAATCTTTCCATTAGGGACTGCCAGTCTGCATCCTTCAAGGGAAGAATAACCTCATCGGGGTCAATCAGCAAGAGATATTTGCTTTTAAACATGTTGTAGTAAACGCAGTCGTTCAAGGCTGCGATTTGCCCGTAGTAGCCCAAATCTTTCCTTTCCATGGAGTAATGCCAACGGGTCGAAACGTTCAGGTACGAATCGATGGGCCAAGGAATAATTTCCACGATGCCTTGGGAGATGTAATAGTCGAGGACTTTGTCCATGAGGGGGCTGCAACTGTTCTTGTATATCATCACTCTTTGGGCCCCCAGAAGCCTGTACAGCTCCATGGACTGTACGAACTGCAAGACGTTGTCGTATTTCCCAAACATGGTAGACATGCAGATCGTGAAGTTCACAGAGGGCTTCTCCGGATAGAGGTTTCGGATGGGAAATAGGGGCAGGTGGGTCAATTCCAGGTTGGGATTCTCGGGGTGGACAGAAATGAAGTGAGCTTCGCAGTCTTCCGGCTGAAGACAAAGCAGATCTGCGGTGCCGTATGGGAAACCGAAGCGGTCTTCGTGGAGATCGATTTCTCCTTGTACGACCTCAATCATCTGGCTGTTCTCGCAGCAAAAGATGCAGTAAAGCTTGCTGACGTTTTGATGGTGGATAATGCTCAGGACCCGGACGAGATTTTCCTGTCGCTTGTCAGAATAAGGGGTGATGATAAAACTGTGTTTATCCTGGAGTGGGGTGATTGTACCGTTGGCGAGCCGGCCTTTGCAAAAACTGCCAGGCCAATTCCCTTCCTTGACATTTTCGTTCAACGGATCCCAGCTTTGGCTCTTCTTCCAATAATACGACACAAGGAACAACGTAAAGACGAAAACGAAGCTGCAAATTCGAGGGGACGAGCTGTTTTTTCTGCCGCAGATGGACATTCCCAAAGCTCCTGCAGTTGATTGTTCAGTATTTCATTTCAATTGGTCTAATGAGAAGAAAAGAAGGAAGGGGGGGGGGAGACGGAAGAGAAAAGAGTGAGATGCCACCATGTTACTGCTTGTTTTGCAAGACAATCTTTTTGCAAGAGTGAGATGCCCAGGGATGAGCTGCTGCGGGTTCGGGAGAACCTCTAGCTAAGATTCTGTGCAGTTCGGAGAACCCCCAAATCCCACTCCTGGCAGGATCTGCCCTCCCTCCCCTCCCAGAAGTCCCCACGCGGCCCGTCTTGGATGCAGGTAAGTGCAGGCTGCATGCAGAGGCTCGAGGAGGGCAAAAAACGGGCATACTGGAAGTTTGGGAAGGCTGGAAACGGGCCCATTTCTGGCCTCTAGAGGGCGTCTGGAACCTGGGGAGGCTGTTTTGGCCCTCCTGGAGGCTCAAGGAAAGCCTCTGGAACCTGGGGAGGGCAAAAATGCCCCACCACCACCATGGTGCAGCAGGCCGACTAGTCTACGCCCACCATGGCCACGCCTACCCAGCAGCCAGGCAGAGAACCTCTTACTAAAATTTTTGAAGCCCACTCCTGGAGATGCCACCATGTTACTGTTCATTTTGCAAGAAGATCTCCTGATCTTTCGGGAAAAGGTTTTCAGTTCTTCTTCCTGGTTTGACCATCTAGATAGGAAACTAGGATTACATCGGGGCGTGGAGTCATCTCCCACTAAAAATAAAGAGGAAGGGGGAAAAAAGCGACAGAGAAAAGAAATAAGAACGAGGGGTGGAAAGGATGCTAGTGTCCTCATGAAGATCCTCAGCCAGTTGTGATTGTCCTCCATCAGAAGAGCAACAGCAAGAGTTTTCGTAGGAGGTGAATTCTAACAAAGTGGGGACATGGAAAAGCTAGCAGAGAGCTAACTTTCTTGTGAAAGGGAGATCAGGGATTAGAACGGCTTGGGGAAGGGGAAGGGGAAGGGGAAGGGGAAGGAAAGGAAAGGAAAGAAAGGAAAGGACAGATGAAAGGGGAAGGGAAGGGAAGATGAAAGGGGAAGGAAAGGAGAGGAGGACAGGAAGGAAAGGGAAGGGAAGGGAAGGACAGATGAAAGGAAAGGACAGATGAAAAGGGGAGGAGAAGGGAAGGGAAGGAAAGGACAGATGAAAGGGGAAGGAAAGGGAAGGAAAGAAGAGAGGAAGAAGAGAAGGGAACGGAAGGGAAGGAATGGAAAGGAAAGGAAATTAATGGATGAGGAAGGGAAAGGAAAGTTAAAACGGATAGGAAAGGAAAGCTAGGGAGGGAAGGGAAGGGAGAAGGGAAAGAAAGAGGGAAGGAAAGGAGAGGAGAGGGGAGGAGAGGAAAGCTGAGGGCTACTCTATTATTAGCAGTAGCTAATTCACCAGTTTAATCTGTATAAGGGATAAATTTGACAAAGGAAGGCCACTTAAACACTTACTTAAACAGAATAACAGATGGCAGGGACTTTGGAGGTCTTCTAGTCCAACCCCCTTCTTAGGCAAAGACTCTACACCACTTCAGACAAATGGTTGTCCAACATCTTAAAAACTTCCAGTGTTGGAGCATTCACAACTTCTGGAGGCAAGTTGTTCCACTGGTTAATTGTTCTCACTGTCAGGAAATTTCTCCTTAGTTCTAAGTGGCTTCTCTCCTTGATAAGTTCCCACCCATTTCTTCTTGTCCTGCCTTCAGGTGCTTTGGAGAACAGCCTGACTCCCATTTTTTTTGCAGCAGCCCCTGAGATATTGGAACACTGCTATCATGTCTCCCCTAGTCCTTCTTTTCATTAAACTAGACATACCCAGTTCCTGCAACCGTTCTTCATATGTTTTAGCCTCCAGTCCCCTAATCATCTTTGTTGCTCTTCTCTGCACTCTTTCCAGAGTCTCAGCATCTTTTTTACATCTTGGTGACCAAAACTGGATCCAGGATTCCAAGTGTGGCCTTAACAAGTCCTTATAACAACACTTCATGTTGATTCTATCCTGTTTATGCAGCCTAGAACCGGTATTGGCTTTTTTGGCAGCTGCTGCACATGGCTGGCTCCTATTTAAGACTCATATTAGACTAGAGATTGTTCCAAAGTACATGTCCTTACCTTTTCTCGCTCCCTTACACTCAAAGAAAAGAGCCATATCAATTTGGAGATCTCACCAGGTTTTAGGTGGGGAAGAGAAAGGGCTCCCAATCTCAGAATAACGAAGAATTGGAAGGGACCTTGGAGGTCTTCTAGTCCAACCCCCAACTCAAGCAGGAAACCCTATAACATTTCAGACAAGTGGCTGTCCAATCTCTTCTTGAAAACCTCCAGTTTTCACTGACAACTTCTGGAGGCAATCCGTTCCACGGGTTAATTGATCTGGGGTTATAGGATAACAGAGTAACGGATTTGGAAGGGGCCTTGGAGGTCTTGTAGTCTAACCTCCTGCTCAAGCAGGAAACCCTATTCTCAGACAAACGGCTGTCCCATCTCTTCTTGAAAACTTCCAGTGATGGAGCACCCACAATTTCTGGAAGTAAGCTGTTCCCCTAATGAATTATTCTCAACTGTCTGGAAATTTCTCCTTAATTCTAGATCGGTCCTCTCCTTAATTACTTTCATCAGCTCTGTTTAGATCTCCTGTTTCCAAGTTGTATTTAAGGCACCTCCCAACAGACAGGACTTTTACTACGTTAAGCAATAAGCAAGGCACGCTGCTTTCAACCTCTCTTTTAAGTTAAGACAGTGGAAGAGCCAGCCGCAACACTCTCATCGTGGTTCCCTACAAGAGTCGGAAGACACCTTGGCCAGGTCTTCTCCAGATCTCTCAGCCCCACCACCCCAGATACTGATTTCCTGTGTGCTGTTTGGAGAGTCCAAGCAATGGGTTCAAGTTTAGCCTGGTTGCCCAGAGACTGAGTTGAATTTGCCTAGCCACGCCTCCTTCTCCAGAAGGCTTCAGTGTTTCAACTCAGTCGGTCTAAAGAGACTTCCTCTAATTTTCTCCATTGCGAAAAAATTCTTTAAAATATTCTGCCAGCCACAGAAGAAGCTCTCCTTCTCCCCTTTCCTCAAAATTCTTAACTCTACAGCCTGAAGTGTTCTCCAGTGGCGCACAATGACCGCCAGGCGCTCTGTAGAGCTAATTAGCTCCAGAGCTATTTCTTTGCCTCGGGCCGATCGCCATTGCCACCGTTAACAGCGCAGCGGCGCCGATCCATTTTACTTTCAATTTCAGCTCCCCTTGGCTTAAAATGACAGCGGAAAGCCTCAAACGCCTCAGAAAGCTTCGGGGGATCGTTCCTTTGCAGTTTTTCTGTCGGAAACACAGTAAGGAGCCACCTGAGTTTGGCGATCGGATCTAGCTTCTCAGAACATTAATTGCTTACCGCTATAGCTTACTGTGGTTTGGGGACTGTTGTGTCTGTCCCGCGCCATTTTAAATACTGCTGCATTTTAAATTGAGTTTTCGAGCTGTTCATTGATCAGTCTCACGCCTAATACCTAACAGCAGTGACAATTGCGCATACGAGCTGTTGTGTCAGTTTGGCGCCATATTTGTCAGTATAGGAGTGAGGAATAATAATAATAATATCAAGATTGTGTTTATTACTCCTGGTGAGTTCTGTGATTGAGTTTGTTTTTTGTTTTTTTCTTGTCATTCCAAGATGGCAGATTGCAGCTCCTCTCACTCCAAAGATACTGCATCCTATTCTTTTTCTTCTAAGAAAGCTATGTCTTCTGATCACAGTAAGGCAATTGGGGCACAATCTGGTCCTTCCACTAGATCCAGGGCCTCTACTTCCACAGCTGCTGATAAGGATGCACAAAGAAGGCAAAAGGCTTTAGAGAAACAATTTGAAAAGGCAAAAAAGCAGGCAGAAGCTTCCACAGGCCTAGGCCTCATCACCGTTCACCCAGAGCCTAATATTTCTCTAACTCAGGATCTTCCTTCTTCTGCTTTACATGAAGATAGATTGACGTGGTCTCCAAATCCTACCACAGATCCTCCAGCTGATTTAATTGAGTGTACTGAGGAGGTTATTCCCATATCAGGACAGTGTTCATCCGAACAGGGGGTCACTTCAGTCCCTAGGAGGTCAGTTCCTTCAACCACCTTCACTCCTACAGCGGCAGGGCTCCTCCCTGAGGAAAATCAGGCCCCTGTTCTTTCCCAGGAACTCTGCCAGATGTTAGCCCAGACCATTGCCCAGGGCGACTCTGCTCTGCTTAGGAGGGGCATTCCTGCATCCGCCTCAATTGGCACCACCCCCAACGTGCACCAAGGCCACCCTGATAGGGCTTATTCCCGGGGCCCCCACTCACCCCAAGCTTCTCAGGGCAGCGAATGGTCTTATCCTGGGGAGGAGGAAGAATTTGCAGAACATGATCTCTCTGAAGATAAAGGCAGATCACCAGACAAACCGGCCTTCACTGGCCTATTTAATCCCAACATGTTTAAGACCTTGTTATACAAGGCCAAGACCACTGCCAATCTGGGGGTTGCAGCTGGGGCATCTGATCGCTTGGCTGAGCAGGATCCCCATGCAAGGTTATTTACAGAACCAGTCACTACCCAGGACGTTGTTCCCTCCCCTAGATTATTTGTAGACATTATCAAGAAACAATGGCTTCAACCAGGGACCTTGTCTAATCCCAGTGGATTAGACAAAAAGATGTACACCGTAGAACGGGAAGTGGAAAACATGCTTAAATTACCTGCAATAGATGCTCCCTTTGCCAATCTAGCCTCTTCCAACATTCTTCCCTCAGATTCAGCAGAAGGGTTGAAAACCAAGGATAGGAAAGCTGAGATGTCAGTTTGTAAGACACATCAAGCAGCTGCCGGGGTGATAGATCAGCCACAGCAGCCTCCTCCTTTAACAGACCTTCCCTTCTGTGGCTACGCCAAATGCAGGCACGGGCTCCCTCTGGAGATGTCAGATTACATCAAGACATCAACAAATTAATTGCTGCAGCAGAATTCTCTGCTGATGCAACTCTTAACGCGGCAAAGTCCGCTTCCAGGGCCTTGGCTTCCAACGTGACTTCCAGACGATTGTTATGGCTTCGCCATTGGCAGGCTGATATGAAATCCAAATGGAAGTTGGTGTCTGCTCCTTTTCAGGGCAATAATTTGTTTGGTGATGTTTTAGATCCCATTTTGGTAGAGACCAAAGATAAAAGGAAGGTACTTCCCCTGTCTCACAGAAGGACCGATAGGAGATACTCTCCCTTTTATCGCAGGCAGTCCTTTCGTGGGTCGGAGGGTGGTTACTCCGCCCCAACCTATCAGAGGACTTACCCTCCAACCATAGAGCGATCCCAGGATAGGGCCCCGTTCAGAGACGGGTCCAGACAGCCCCAGTCTAGGAGACCCTTTCGAGGAGCCAGCAGTAGACCTTACCGCAGATCCAAATGACTCCCAGTCACAGGTCCCCATTGGAGGCCGCCTCATGAGGTTTTCCGCCCAATGGGAACTCATCACAACCGATGCCTGGGCTCTGCAAACGGTCTGGCTACTAGCTGGACCGTTTGCAGAGCTACTCCAATTCCTAGAAACATCACTGCGCACTCAACTCGTAGCGCTGCCACCACGGCAGCCTGGGCTACTCAGGCGTCCACATTGGAGATTTGCAGGGCTGCCACTTGGGCTTCTCCCACTACCTTTATCAGGAATTACAAGTTAGACGTCTTTGCCTCGGCCGAGGGATCGTTTGGCAGAAGAGTCCTGCAGCAGGTTCTACCTGGCGAAGGGCACCTGGTGTCAGGTTACGATGTTGTCTCAAATAAATTGCATTTCCAAACAAATAGTCTTTGATGAAATCAACGATCTGTCCCCGACTCCATTGTAGCCAACACTGACCCTCTGACCCCAAACCCTTCCCTTTCCGTTCCCCAATTCTCAGCGTCTCATTGGCCATCTTCCAAGTCACTCTCCCCATCTCTACTACTTCAGCTCACAGGAATGTCCCCCCTCCCATCCCATCTCCTAGGGGATATTATCTGCAGGGAAAATAAGTAGGTGAAAAGTCAAGCATCTTCTTCTTCTCCTTATGTCATCACTGGAGTGCTGACACCTGGACAGCTTGGACTCCTGCCCTAGGGATACTTAGCTTGGGTATATCCCATTGCGTGGACTCTCCAAGCAGCGCACAGCAGATTGAACATTGGAGTTTACCTGAATGTTCGATCTATGTGCGCTGCAGGAGAGTCCAACCCCGCCTTAATGTAGAGGTCCAGCATCCAACATATAGTTATGGAGTTATGAAGATGTTATGGCTACATCTTCTACAGACCTCTTCGTCGAAATACTGAAGGCTCATGGGAGAAGGAGGCGTGGCTAGGCAAATTCAACTCAGTCTCTGGCCAGCCAGGCTAAACTTGAACCCATTGCTTGGACTCTCCTGCAGTAGATACATAGATACATACACATAGATCAGGTAAACTCCAATGTTCATTCTGCCCCAGCTCCGGATTTCCGAGGATATTGACACACACCAACGGTCCTTATCAAATTTATTAAGTAACAAGAATAAACAAGACCAGCAAAGGTTGGCAAACAGCCAAGAAAACAAGATACGATAAATCAACCGATAACTTCTGAGGAAATTATGTTTGCAATTAAGCAGTTGAAAGTGGGTAAAGCTCCTGGGACGGATGGTTTGACAGCTGTTTACTATAAAAATCTACAGTTGGAAATGGTGGAACCACTTAAGAAATTATTTAATAGTCTACAACTTGGAGGAGGGATACCTCCGTCTTGGAAGACAGCTTTTATTTCCTTGATCCCAAAGGAGGTTCAAGATCATACGTATCCCAAAAATGATAGGCCGATATCACTTTTAAATACAGATTACAAGATTTTTGCTAAAATATTAGCAAAATAGATTAATGACAGTTATGCAACAAGTGATTCATCATGACCAAACCGGTTTTTTTTTTTATTGAAAAGTTTTATAAGAAATACAAACAATTTTCTCCCCCCCACCCTTTCCCCTTCCCCATATAATAGAAATTGTACATTTTCTTATACATAAGAAATCCTACATATACATGTTTCCCTTAAAGAGAGCATTAAATAAGACATTTTAATTACATTCGGATTTGCTCTTTTTTTCTCCCCTCATTCCACAACAAACCTTCTTCTTCTCCTCATTTCTTTCCCTTCCCTCTCTCCTCTTCTCTCCTACTTTCTCCTGCCTCCTCTCCCACCTCATCCTACTTCCTTTCCCTTTCCCCCACTTCTCTCTTCTTTCTCCCCTTCTCGCCTTCACTCCTACTCCTGTCCCCTTCCCTTCCCTTCCTCCTCTCCTTTCTTCCATTCCTCACCCTCCCTCTCCTCCTCCTACCCCCTCCTCCTCTCTCCTTTCTAACTTCTCTGCTGTGAAATATTTTCCTCCTTTAGTGTCTGAGCAACTCCTATATTCTACTCATAGAATATACTGTCTTCTGCTACAACATTTATCTATTGACCCCTTTCCCCCCCATCCCTTATCCCACCCTCCCCACCCACCCCTGATTTCCCAGAGCAAAAACAGGATATAGCATCTAACAAACATATGCTAAAATAAACTAACAAATTATAAAGTTCAAAACTCTCACATGTTCTCTAACTCCCTTGCTCCAATTCATCAACCTCCCTTTTATATATTCTCAAAACCAATTAAATTAAGTTCATTCTTCCTACTTTAAAAAAAATTTTTTTCCTTAATGTATAATCCGATACTTTAGCAGTTTTACAAACAGTAAAAATCATGAATAAATTCCATTTCTATACAAACATTACTCCCTAGTGAAATTCTGAATTTAACATTAATCCTCTTCCTTCAAAGAGAAAAAAAGAAAGAAAGAAAGAAAAATTTTTCATCTTAAAATCTTTGACTTTTTATCTCATATATCTTTTCAAATAATATAGTCTTATATTAAGCATTTTAAAAATCTCTTGATACCTTTGAAACACTTGTTTACCAAATATAAATTTCAGAATCTACAGGAGGATGTCTTTCAAATTTTCAATTAACCGTCTTAATACCTCTAGCTTTTTAGAGAGCAGCCCTTTACTATCCAAAACTAATTATCATTTTGCAATAAAATTCTGAGTTTAACTTTAGTCCTCTTCGCTTCAAAGGGTTAGGCATCTTAAAGGCTTATACAATTTATCTCATATATCTTTTAAAATAATATAACCTTATGTTAAGCATTTTATAAATCTCTTAATACCATTAAAACACATATTTGTCCGGTGCCAATTTCAAAATCCACAGGAAGACATCTTTCTTAATCTTCTGTTCTTCTCTTCTTTCTATATTTTTTCCATTCCTTTTTTTTAATAAATTCTTTCAACAGCCCCCGCAGTTTTATTTTTGAAACTTTTAAAATGGTGATTTGAGGTTGATGTTTCTGAAATACTCGCTCTCTTCTTGAGATCATGTTTTCTAACTTGAATTCCCCAGTTCATCTCTTCTTGCTTGTATAATCATTCAGTCCATTTCTTTGTCCATATAGCCAAAATTTGTTGCCATAAAGTTTGTCAGCTTGCAATAAAGAAACTATTTGTTGCTTTTCTGTCATTTGAATCGAAACGTCCACCAAAATCTTTGTTTCATCTGTACCAGCCAGTCTCTTAATCCTGTCCATCTTCTGATCTTCCAAAAACAAATTCTTCTGAATAATTTCCTGCTGTCCCGCTAACAACTGCTTATATTTTCCCAAGCTGTTTTTTTGAAAAAGCCCTTTCAATTGTATTCAACAGGGCTGAAGTAAAAGAGTCTAAAAGTTATTGAAAAGCCTGGACTGTCACGGCTTGGAAATTTGCAGATTCACCAGCCCTATTGTCAGCCATATTTCAGCCACTTTGTATTCATCCAGCTATCTGGACAACAATTCAACTTTTTTCCACACAGTATAAAAACCAGATTTTAGTTAAAGTCAGTACCAAATTCTTTTCCTCAATACCAAATTCTTTCCATGGACGCTTCCCCTTTAAAACGTTCCCTTAGGGTGTAATCCAGTAGCTGTATCACTGTTGCAAACTTTAACAAGCCTTAACAAGCACTTTCCCTGGTAGTTTCCTCTGCCCACCCTCAGGCGCCATTTTCTGCATTTTAAAGCGGAGTTAAAGTGTTACTTGCAAGTACCTTTTGTTTTCTCCTGATTTGCTTTGTCTGCAATCTGCAGATTGCAGATGTTAAAAGTCCCCCCGTTGATTTTCAGCAGATTTTGGTCGCAGCTTCTAGCTCCGCTTTCGCGGAGTCGTTCCTGGTCCGGAGCAGCTTGACAGGCTTCAATAGGGAGCCCAACCCTTCTACCTCCACCTGTCGACTCTTCTCTCTTCCCTTTGCCCGGGGAGAGGGTTCCAAGCCTCCAGACAGCAGCTTTTCGGCTGTTCTGGGGCTTTTACGGAACCAGGAAATGGGCACTCATAAAGGAGCGTCTTCAAAGCTTGCGGAGCCAAGCGGAAGTCCGACCAAACCGGTTTTATAAGTGGTAGACAAATGAAAAGTAATGTAAGGCAAATTGTTAACCTGTTAGAGTTGTTACACGTGGAAAATACCTAACTATATGTACATACTTAAAGCCATGTAAGGATTAATCATTAATACATCAATTGTCCCTCCCACTGACTCCTCCTTACCTTTGACTCCTCCTACCGTGTATATATACTGATGTCCTGGACTGCTTATTTGCTTGCCTGATGTTCTCCTGTAATAGAAACAAAGAATAAATACTGTTTATATTCTCATGACTTGCATCCTGATTATTGGGCCTATATGAAAGAAATAATAGCAACAAGTTGGTAGCAGAGGATGGTTTAAAGGCCCAACCAACCCAAAGATGCAAGAAACTCCAAAGCTGGATGAAGGTAAAAGAAGACCTATTACCAGATCACTCAAAAAAAGAATGGCAGCTCAATTAACTCCTACAGAAACCACACTGAAAGAAAAGACAGAGAAAGAAGAGAAACTTTCCAAAAATGAGATACTGCCAGATATCAAAGAACAACAAACCAAAAATGAAGATACCCCCTCAGTCATCAAAAAAGAGGATGACATGAAAAAGAAAATAATTAAACAAATAGAAGAAATCCCGAACAATCCAAATCTGTTAGCGAAACTCCGCAATCTCATAGAAAATCACGGAGCAGCGACAGATGAGGAGGAAGATGAATCCAGCCAAGATGAAGAAAGCGAGGTAGGAAAACCAAATACTGACTATATAACTGATGATGAAGCCGGCGACGATTTCGCGCCTTTTTCATGGCGGCCATCTTGCATGACTAACTCATTAAAGATGGCTGACCAGCAGCCAATGGGATTTCAAAATTCGAATCCCAAGGCGGGAAGCGGGGCCTATGAAAAAAACACCTACCAAACAACAGAAACAAATGATAAACTATTAAAAGATGATTTACCTAGCCAGCCTTCCACACTAGAAATAAATAATGCCATGCGAGTATTAACCGCGACATTTGGAAAGAAACTAAAATTACCGGACCCACAGCCAGACAAACAGAAAAAATCCACTAAACCTACCTATAACAAACAACAAACTGAATTAAACTACATAAAAGAAGCCGCCACACGCAAAAAGATTTACAAGCCACCACCCACCGAAACCAGCGGCCAGGCACACTCACGAACCTCGCAAGAACACAGAAATAAAAGATCATACTCACCGATCAGAAGACATCACGCTGAGCAGTCAATATATTCCGATAGCGATGATCCAGACCAGGCCCAGTTCTGCAGCCGCGCAGAGGAACAGAGCCGCCGGACCCTCCGCGATGACTTCGCTGACCAGCAGAGCAGCAGGAATGCCCCGGGGACTCGAACAACCTCACAGGCGACCATCGACTACTTGAGGCCTCGCAGAGTCGAGGAAGAAGAACATCCTGAAGAATGGAGCCTTCTCCCGAGAGCCACGAGCACAGGATCCTTCCTCGGCGACTGCTGGATAAAAATGAGATCCGAGCATGCGCAGAATGCCTCTGTAAGAAAAAATGCAGAAAACATAGACACAAGTCAGTACAGATATACCTCTAGCATTCCAACACCATATTGTGAGTTCACTAAAGACCTAAACCATGGACAGCGACAGACTGTAAGTAATTCTTCACACAACCCAGGGGCTTTACCAGCAGACTTTATAAAATTAAAGCTAGATGGATCAAACTTATTGGAATGGAGTCAACAGCTCCAAGTTATATATTTAAGAGAAAACATGTTATTATTATTTTTTTGTTGTTTTTAATTTGATTTATATGCCACCCTTCTCCGGAGACTCAGGGCGGCTTACAATGTGTTAAGCAATAGCCTTCATACTTTTGTATATTTATACAAAGTCAGCTTATTGCCCCCACAACTGGGTCCTCAATTTACCTACCTTAGAAAGAATGGAAGGCTGAGTCGACCTTGAGCCTGGTGAGAATTAAACTCTTAGTAATTGCAGGCAGCTGGATGTTAAATGCTGCCTTAGGAGGCATTAGCCTCCTACGCCACTCAGGCACCCAGCAAACCCTGGACTTTTGAACTGGATTGTTTACATCATAAAGCTTATTATATTCTCATTGCCACTATATCACCTAGCATTTACCCTAGCATTGAACACAACTTAACTGTTTCTGAAATATTTCAAAAATTGTTTAACTTGTTTCACAGTAAGAGTGTTGCCACAACAACCAGGATTTCTAGGGAGTTTCACTCTGCCAGACTAAAAAGTGGAACACCCATGAGTGAACATATTCTAAATTTAATTGCCACTAGAGCTGACCTTATTCAAAGAGGGGAAAATATTTCAGAAGGAAGTTTAAAGAGTATTATAATCAACTCATTAGATTCTAGCTGGGATAACTATATAACCCTGTTAGACAGTCTCAGTTTAGAGAACCTATCATTGGAAACACTTACTAACAAACTCATATCAGAGGATAATCTGAGAAGAGAACGTTCCATGAGCCACAGGGAAAGTAGAACTACAAAGAAGGTAGAGTTCCAAAGCAGAGGTAGATATACACCAGAATGTCACACATGCGGTTCAAGGAATCATTATATGAGAGTATGTCCAAAACATACAAATAGGGACCAAGCATATCGCAGGGAGAGGACAGATAGAAGAGTTAACTTCACAGACAGACATTCACCTGATTACAGATATAAACATAGAGATTCATCCATCACTAAAGATAGAAAAAGTTACAGAGACAATTATAAGGAGGATAGACATGGATCATTATATGGACTAGGAGATAACAAACTCACACCAACAGAATCAAGTAACACATGGCTTATTGACTCTGGAGCCACTAACCATACCACCAATAATAAGGAACTACTCAATGATTTCATAGAAAAGAGTTACCATGTTAAAGTGGCTAATCAAGCAAAGTCCTAGTGAAAGGAATAGGCAACACACACATCAAAGGCATAGGAAATATAGAGGGGGTATTATTTATTCCCGAAATCCCACATAATATATTAGCTACCCTTAAATTAAGTGAAGAAAAGGAGATAGAAATTACATTCAAAAATGGAAAAGTGTATATGACTAAAAACAAAAGGGATATAGGAAATATTGTTACCAAAGAAGGATTGACATACTTTCACCCAAAAAATGATGAAGGAGCACACACAAACATACTGTCAGGAAACAAAAAATGTAAGACAGGTAATCGTGGAGGTATTGAATGTGACATGAAAAATGACCACATTAATGATGATGTTTCAATTGAGAAAATATCCAATGGTAAGCCAATGCATGATAAGTGCGCAGATTTACTCCATAGAAAGCTGGGACATGCCAGTTTCTCTGTTATTCAAAAAATGTTAGAATGTTTCTGATGATGTAAAAGTAAAAAATTGTAAAAATTATTTAGAATGTTTTGTGTGCAAATCTTCAAAACTCAAAAACAAACCTAGGCCAAGAAAAGCCACACGCACCACACATTCAGTCTTCCAACTGGTACATATGGACCTAGTTGGTCCCATGAAACCATCAATTAAGTATAGAAAAAGATACATCCTGATCATAGTTGATGACTTCAGTAAATATGGCTATGGGGTTTTACCTGCAGATGGTTTTGTGTGTGTATATACATTTAAGGAGCCTTGGTAGTACAATGGTTTAATGCACCCTGTAATTAACACAGCTGCCTGCAATTTCTGCAGGTTCGAATCTCACCAGGTTCAAGGTTGACTCAGCCTTCCATCCTTTCTAAGGGTAAAATGAGGACCCAGATTGTGGGGGCAATAAGCTGACTTTGTATAAATATACAAAAGTATGAAGGCTATTGCTTAATGCATTGTAAGCCGCCCTGAGTCTCCAGAGAAGGGCGGCATATAAATCAAATAAAAATAAAAAAATAAATAAAATAATTCCTTTAAGCTATCCATCTCCCTTTCCATTGCTTGTTCCCACTTGATCTTCTCCTCTTGTGGTAATTTTAGTATTTCCTCATATGTACTGGGTGACAAAGAAATATATGTGAAGGCACCCCCCGGAAATATACAGAAAGGAGAAACTTGGTTATTAAACAAAAGCTTGTACGGATTAAAGCAATCCGGAAAAAGATGGTATGAGTGTTTGGCAAAGATACTTAGAGAAATGGGTTTTTCAGCCACATCCACAGATTTATGCTTTTTTTATCAAAAAAGGGGAAAATTCCATAGAGTATGTACTCATATATGTTGATGACATTCTATACTTTGGGCAAGAAAAACATGAATGTGATAAATTCGCTGAAAAACTGGGCAAACATTTTACATTGAAAACCTTGGGGAAAGTAAATAAATATTTAGGTGTTCAAATTGACAAGACCAAAGGGGGATTCAAATTATCTCAAAAAGAAAAAAATATTAGAGCTTTTACAAAAATGCAATATGATTGATTCGAAACCATGTGAGTCTCCCAGGCAAACTGATTTTATAAAGAACATGAATAACGAAGGTGATCCATTTAAAGACAATACTTTGTACAGATCAGTCATTGGTTCATTACTATATATTTCTAATTGGACTAGGCCTGGTATCACTCTTGCTGTTAACCTTCCGTCCAGACACGTAAGCAATCCTAATACATATCATTGGGAAGAGGTAAAAAGGGTCCTTAGATATCTAAAATTCACCACTGATGTTTTTTTATACTTAGAACCTGTACATTCAGAAAAATCTATTCTGTTATGCTATGCTGATGCGAATAGGGCCGGAGATTCAAAGAGTAGAAAAAGCACATCTGGTTATGTCTTTCTTATAAACAATTGTCCCGTATATTGGTACACTGGTAAACAAAATTTAATTGCAACCTCCACAGCTGAAGCTGAATATATTTGTCTACCAAAAGCGGCCAATAATTTAACGTGGTTTGACGATCTGCTATCTAACATCTGGTCTGAACCCAATTATCCCATAACCATCCATGAAGACAATAAAGCTGCCATAGAAATTTCAACTTCTGAAGCAATAGGCCAGAGGTCGCGCCATATAGATATAAAATATAATCATGTCAGACAGTTATCTAATATAGGATTTATTAAAGCTATTCATTGTGATACGAGTGAACAAGTTGCAGACATTTTAACAAAACCTTTACCAGTTAAACAACACGCTTATCTAACTTCGAAATTGAATATATGTATATAAATTGTAATATTGATAACCGTTAGGTATTTTAGAGGGGGATTTGTTACACGTGGAAAATACCTAACTATATGTACATACTTAAAGCCATGTAAGGGTTAATCATTAATACATCAATTGTCCCTCCCACTGACTCCTCCTTACCTTTGACTCCTCCTACTGTGTATATATACTGATGTCCTGGACTGCTTATTTGCTTGCCTGATGTTCTCCTGTTAATAGAAACAAAGAAATACTGTTTATATTCTCATGACTTGCATCCTGATTATTGGGCCTATATGAAAGAAATAATAGCAACAAGAGTATCTGGGGAAGAACAACCAAGTCCCTGCAGTGTTAATATTTCTCGATGCGCAGAAAGCGCATCTTTGATAAAACTTTTTAATAATAATAATAAAAAAAAGATATGATAAACCAAAATACTCTGATAATACGAGTTGTTTCCAGCAAGAATGCACTAGCTGCGTGCGACTTAAATAGGCTAAGGGGGTGCCAATTATCCTCAAGCCCTACTCTCGAGGAGGCCTCCTCCTCCTGAGTAGTCACTCCTGCCTTTTGGAAGCCCTGCGTGCTCGAGCATTGAGAAGAGGCTCCTCCACTTCGCTCTCTCCACTTGAAGGAGCCTCTGGAGGTTCTGAAGGCCCTGGCTGAGTCTCTGCCTCTGGCACCACATCCTCTTCAACCTCTTCGCTGTCCGACGTGAGCACCGGCTGTGCAGGCTGCTGGCACAACCCCACATCACCCTCCTTTTCATCGGAATCAGGCACGATCCACGCAGGCGGCTGGCGGGCCACAACAGATACACAGCAAGCTGGCAAAAAACCCACCTACTCACCTCGCTCCAAGAAGCTGGCAGCCTTTTCATCTTCTGTGGCTCGGCGTGCGTCTCTCTCGATCAGCTTCTCTCCCCACAAGAAGGAGTGAGTCAGCTCCCTCTTCAGCTTCTGAGGTTCTTTCCTAATCGTCTTGTTCGGTGGTGCAGGAGGAGCAAAAATTTGAATTTACCTGGGCTCTGAGCAAAGGGAAACAGGGCTTCCGAGCCCCTCTGGTTACGTTATCCCTTTGCTCTAGCTAGGTAGCTGGTGGGAGCTGGGAATGATCCCTGTTCGGGTAGATGAAGGGGAGGTGTAGGCTTGCTTATCTTTTGCGTGCTCTTTTGTTTTTTGGTCAGTGCCTGGCATTTGTGAGTGTTTTGTGTGTCTCTGTGTTTGCCTGTGGGTGTTTTGTTAGGCGTTGGGAAGTATGGATAGGTGGGCCGGGACGCACGAACTCGGGGGAGAGGGAAAAAACAGGGAGAGATGCAACCTAGAACTAAGAGATCTAGAGAACCAACCTACCGTGTTGCCCCGAAAATAAGACCTTGTCTTATATTTTTTTGAACCCTGAAATAAGCACTTGGCCTTATTGCCATGCGCTCAAAAGCCCGATTGGACTTATTATCAGGGGATGTCTTATTTTGGGGGAACCAGGGTAGAACTAAGAGAACTAGAGAACCAACCTAGAACTAAGAGAACTAGAGAACCAACCCAGAACTAAGAGAACAAGAGAACCAACCTAGAACTAAGAGAACTAGAGAACCAACCTAGAACTAAGAGAATGAAAGAACCAACCTAGAACTAAGAGAACAAGAGAACCAACCCAGAACTAAGAGAACAAGAGAACCAACCTAGAACTAAGAGAACTAACCTAGAACTAAGAGAACTAACCTAGAACTAAGAGAACGAAAGAACCAACCTAGAACTAAGAGAACGAAAGAACCAAGCTAGAACTAAGAGAACAAGAGAACCAACCTAGAACTAAGAGAACTAACTTAGAACTAAGAGAACAAGAGAACCAACCTAGAACTAAGAGAACTAGATGAACCAACCTAGAACTAAGGGAACTGGAGAACCCGGGAACTAGGCTACCTGGTGGCCAAGGCAAGGCAATGGGAAGGCATGGTGAGGTTTCCCTGGCACAGAGGTGCCCTTAATGGGACCTGGCCCTGGTCCAGGAGGGTTTTAGAACCTGGACTGAGGGTTCTGGACCATCAGGCAGCCCCTGGGAAGGTTGGAGGGCAGGCAGGAGCCAGGCTACCTGTTGGCCAAGGCAAGGCAATGGGGAACGCACGGCCATGTCTCCCTGCCACACAGGTGCCCTTGATGGGACCTGGCGCCGTGCCAGGAGGGTTTTAGAAATTGGACTGAAGGTTCTGTGCCACAAGGGAAAGTTGGAGATCAGGCAGGAGGCAGGCTGTACTGTATAGCTTTACCATCGATCAACAATTATTTTTACCTTCCCAGATCAGAACAAAGAGTTTGTTCCCTATGACTATCCTTAAGTGTTGTACCTTATGATTCTTGACGAATATATCTTTTATGTACTCCAAGAGCGTATGCACCAAGGACAAATTCCTTGCGTGTCCAATCACCCTTGACCAATAAAGAATTCTATTCTATTGGAACAAAGAAGGAGAAAAAAAACCAATTTATTATTTTTTTTACATTAAAGTTTTTGCTTTATTTAGTGAAACAGTTATTATCAATGTAACAAGCTGAAAAATACAGCAACCCGATAGAAGACTGAGGTAACAAAATACTTTGCAGGGAAGAAGAAGAAAACAAAAAACAAAAAACAAACTTAAAAAAAGACTTCCACAGGAGGGTGAAAAAACATCCGTAGTTTTATCCGGAAGGAGACAAATTCACAAGGCGTGGGAGAGAGAAAAGGCCTTTACAATAAAATGCCATGCAGTGGACCACTGAAAATATGGCTGAAAGGAACGTGGGGGAAAAAAAAATAAATTAAAATAGTGCAACTAGGTCTCACCGAGGAAAATGAAACCAAAAATCTAGAAATGGGTTGAAAACCACAAAGGCCAATACGGCTGCAAACCAGACACTCCTGGTTTCTGCATCCATCGAGTGCTACTTGGAAAAAAATAAAAAACAAAACAGAAAAACCAATCCACCATGCATTTTTGGCACTAGGTTTACACGAGCTAATAAATTAAGAAGAATGAATGTTGCCTCGATACACTGCTACATGGATTGTCGTCGTGGAAATTGACGGACGGGGACTGTTTTTCCCCCCCAAAAGTGGCTAATTGGTGGTCAGTCCCAAAAGAGCGACTTGTCCCGGGCTGGACAGGGTAGGTCAGGTTTCAAAGGCAAAAATTAAAATTAAAATTAAATAACCTCCCTTGGAGCACAGACATGTCCACACATGCGCGCCCATCTCCATTCCTTCAACCGAAGGCAACTTTGACCTCAACCCGTTTCGCTTCACCTGGGCTGCCAAGACGACGTCTCTGGTTGAAGGAGCTTCAACAGAGATGGGTGTATGTGTGTGAAAATACTCTTTTCACACGTGCGGTAGTAGCCATATATTACCTCCTCAGTGGATCTCGCCACTTGTCCTTTCCCTCTTGTGATGCCCATCTCATCGAACGCCAGCTCGGAAGGTCCTTTCCGAAAGTGGAAAACTTCACATTTACCGAGCTTTGGCCCTACCCGTCATTGGACATATATGTGGGGGGGGGGACTTTGGATGAGGAGGGCTTTTCTGGGAGAGACCCAATAGTATCAATTTGCACTCGCTTAATTCACAGTCAAAGATGCACAATAAAAAAATGTTTTTTTAAAAAAAGCTATAGAATCCTCATGCTTTTCATAGGACAATTACCATTTAAATGTGGATTATGCTAAGAAGAAGAAGAAGAAGAAGAAGAAGAAGAAGAAGAAGAAGAAGAAGAAGAAGAAGAAGAAGAAGAAGAAGAAGAATGGGGGGAAGAAGAAGAGGAGGAGGAGGAGGGGGGAGGGGGAGGAGGAGGAGGAAGAAAGAAGACACTGTTCTATTACTCATTTATTTCACATTTTTCAAACCACCCTGCTGCCTGTATTGCTGAATGAAGCACCATGTCACTCCGTCTTTACTGTACATTTTTCTCCAGGCTGTGAGCCACAGTGCTTACTTAATATCGCTCTACCAAAGTCAAAAAAACCATGGCAGGCCTTCCTTTTGCAACACTGGTTCTTTTTTTTTCTTTTAATGATTAATTAAAAAAAGTGAAAACCAGTCTCCTACATTCCAAATCCAGAGGGACTTTCAAGATTTTGGCATTCATTCTCTCTGCAAACGCCTGCAAGTTTCTTTCGTTAATGATGGAGAGGGGTGTCTACTTGGGCATGCCGAAAGAAGCACATTTTCCAATGTCATTTAAAAAGAAAAACAAACAAACAAAAAAAAAAACCTAGCAGTTTCCAGTCCCGAAAAATTTTTGCAGGAAGGTGACGAACGAAAATGACGGAGGTTGGTTGAGAACGGAGCTATGCCGGTACTTCCTCCTTTTTAAGACAGGGATATTTTTAGAGTGGGAGGGGGGATTCCCCCCTTCCTCGTTCTCACCCAGTAAATCAATAATAATTTTTTTGTTTGTTCTGAAAGCATTTGACAAACAAATCCTGAACTTCGTTTCTGGAAGTCAGACTAACTTAAAATTCAGCACATGTACAATTTCATAGATTTGCTTAGTCTTTGCATGGTTGGGGGGTGGGTGCGAACATAGGAAACTGCTATCGCGTCCTTTCAAAAGGATTTCATTAAAAAGCACCTCTTTTCTTGACTTAAAATGGTGTCTGGCTTGGGCTGCTGCCATTAGTCATTTAACTTTAATTAACTTGCTAATCACCAAACCAGAAAGTTTATGAATCGGGTTAATTTTATTGCACTAGTCCAATCCTCGGTGTAAATAGGAATTAAAAACTTGATTTTTTTTTTTTTTTAAGAAAGGAGTCCGCTGTCTGTATTTTACTCTCTAAGCAACAGGTTTCATTTTTGTACCATTTTTTTTTCCCTTTGGACCAAATGCTGCATTGCATTTGAATGCTGGTATATATATATATATATATATATATATGATTCCCTTTTTTTGCAAATCAGTTTTTCATAACGCAGAAAAGTTTCTTGTTTGCTTGACTGCTTCTCAGAAGGCGTTTCAGTAGCTTATTTAAAAAATGAATAAATAAAGGGAGATAACTGAAATTTAGCACAGTTGTAAAAAGGGGATTCATGCAATTTGGGGCCCAAATTTGCTAGATGCAATTCATTTCCTAGCTGGGTTAATGGGGTTTTTACTGGTCATTATGCAGCTTTTTAAAGGCTCCAGGTGAATGGTGCATCCTCCTACACAGAGGTGTTATTAAGCCATCTGACAGAAAATCCCGAGAAAATCCCGAGTTCTCCGGAATAATTATTCTGGATTGCAGACATTCAGAAATCGCGATGGATGCTACATCGGGATGATCAACCAGAAATTTGCCCATCCTGAAAGTCTACAGCAACTACCTAACTTGTAACCCCCTCAATTTGTTGGAATGGCTTCCAAGAATTTCGCCCCAAGAGAAAACAAGGATTTGGGGGGGTGGGGGTGGGGGAATGCCAGGGGCTGAGACATGTGTTCTCATTTCCTGTCCAAATCCAAGAATTTCTCTTACCTTCCTTCGCTCTTAGGAACAGGAGATAGACAATACGGCGTGACGCTTAAAAAAATGCACTACAATCGTTAACGGCGAAGACATTAAGCATACACTTAAAGTAAACAATGGCTTGGAAGGGAACCAAGATCCAGCCAGATCGGTAACTGGCACGCTCTTGAAGCACGCTGGACTTTCAAGCCAAGGGCACTGTTTATCCAAAATGACCATTGGCTTCACCACATCTGGGTTAAGGTCATTTGGCTGCCCCCCCCCCCCCAAGATGCCACGAAGCAGCTCATGACTTCGTTGCAAGGCATGGTTGGGCAATCAAGAAACAGGGGAACTTTTTAGCTATTCTAGCTTGCTCCAAAGAACACTTGACTTTCTGGCTGGGTAGAATGGGAAGGAGAGTCCTTATTAATACTTTCACCTCCACAAATGTTTTCTGGGATGGGAAGTTCTAAAACCAGCCCTGGGGGGTGGGGGATGTAGGAGAAGCTCACCCAGTGGGACATTTTGGATGAACAGCCCCCAAGCCACACAATTGAAGGCAAATCTTTCCTTTGGGATGAAGTAAGGAGCCTTAAAACCGAGCGTATTACAGCAGCAATTAGTCCCTTCGTTGCCAGGGGTACCTCCAGTTAATTTAAAAAACAAAACAAAACAACCACCACAAAATACAGCACAATTAATTATGAGTTACAAACAGGAAAAAAAATCACAGGTGATATTTTTATCTTGTGCCAAAATACACATTTCCCAAATAGCTTCGGTTCGGGACGTCGGTCGCGTTCCTAAGTTTGATACAAAAATCTGAGGCAGCCACAGGGCGAAGCAGCTCAGTGCACTTAAGGTTATAAAAAAATGTCGTTTCACAACGTTTCTATTCTAATTGACACTCTGCAGCAAGTTAACACTGTCAAATGTTTGTTGTTTTGTGCATTAGAAATAACTGTAAACCCAACATGGGCTAAAAGTTCTTGAGTCACATAAAGCAGCTTGACCGTAAAAAGAGCAGTTAAAAAAAAAAACATCTGCAGAGATGTGACAGATAAATTTGTGGCAGGACAAAAATCCACAGCCGTCGGGACCTCCACGGCTAGAGTTAAGGACCCAAGGATCCTGTGATGGGTCAGGCTGCATCTCCAAACAGTCCAAATCCTCTCTTTCATCAGTGCAGTGAGTTAGATCCTGTCCCAAGGATAACATTCACGTTTCTGTTTCTAGAAGCTGTATCATAATTACTTTCAAGTTAACGTAGAAAAGTGCTGAAGTCGCTGTGGGAGACAGCTGGTTTGCTCTGAAGTCTTTCCTCCTTGCTTCAATGGAAACCCATCTTCCCATCTTGCAGTTTGGCACTGGACGTTATACCGCACACTGGAGCAGGTTACTCAAATGACATAAGGTTTGCAGGTACCTGGAACATCAAGGAAAAAAATGGTAGTTAATGAAAAGTTCTGGATAAATGGCCCATGGATGGAAGATCCTTGCAAGAAACCTCTTCAAGTCAAGTAAAAGTCAAGACAAGTCAAGTAAAGAAAAAGTCAAGTATAAGTCAAGTCAAGTAAAAGTCATGTCATCAAGTAAAAATCAAGTCAACCCAAATAAAAGTCAAGTCAAAGTCAAGTCAAATGAGAAGTCAAGTCAAATAAAAATCAAGTCAACCCAAGTCAAAGTCAAGTCAAGAAGAAGTCAAAGTCAAGTCAAGTCAAAGTCAAGTCAAGTCAAGTCAAAGTCAAGTCAAGAAGAAGTCAAGTCAAGTCAAGAAGAAGTCAAGTAAAATTCAAGTCAAATGAAGTCAAAGTCAAGTCAAGAAAAAGTCAAAGTCAAGTCAAGAAGCTCAAGGTTGACTCAGCCTTCCATCCTTTCTAAGGTAGGTAAAATGAGGACCCAGATTGTGGGGGCAATAAGCTGACTTTGTGTAAAAATATACAAAAGTATGAAGGCTATTGCTTAACGCATTGTAAGCTGCCCTGAGTCTCCGGAGAAGGGCGGCATATAAATCAAATTTAAAAAAAAGTCAAGTCAAGAAGAAATCCAGTAAAATTCAAGTCAAGTGAAGTAAAAGTCAAGCAAAGAAGTCAAGCATAAGTCAAGCCAAGCCAAGTAAAAGTTAAGCTGTCAAGTCAAAGTCAAGTCAACCCAAGTGAAAGTCAAATCAAGGAGAAGTCAAGTAAAAATCAAGTCAAGTCGAAGTCAAGTTGAGTAAACTAGAAGTCAAGTCGAGAAGTAAAGTCAAGTCAAAATCAAGGTCAAGTCAAGAAGTCAAGTCAAAGTCAAGTCAACCCAACTCAAAGTCAAATAAAAGTCAAGTCAAGTCGGTCAGGTTAAGTCAAGAAGTCAAGTATAAGTCAAGTAAAAGTCAAGTCAACTCAAGTCAGTCAAGTCAAGAAGTCAATATAAGTCAAATCAGAGTCATGTCACCCCAAATGAAAGTCAAGTCAAAGTCAAGTCAAGAAGAAATCAAGGAAAAGTCAAGTTATGTCAAGTCAAGTAAAGGTCAAGTAAAAAGTCAAGTCAAGTCAAAGTCAAGTCATGCCAAGGCAAGGCAAGGTAAGTAAAAGTCAAGTCAAGTCAAGTTAAATCAAATCTATTTATTACAGCTTTGGCCACCCTTTAGAGTAGAATTAAAAATGAGAAACAGCTTAATCCCAAAATTTGTTTGTAAACCTTTGGATTACAATCTTTTGGATTACAAAAATTTAGAGCTGCTTAGCTGCTATGCATCCAGCCTTATCTACTTAACTGCCCTACCAGTGCAACCACTGATGAAGACCAGGACCATCATTTGTGATTGGTCCACCTCAAGTTACCTATGAGGATTGATGCATGAGATGAAGCAATCACAAATGTTTGTCCTAATCAGCAACAGTGCTTGAGGTTAAGCAGGTATGACTTCAATCCAATACTATCTTGTTTCTGGATTTAGCAAGGTGAAGAATCCAAAGTTTGCCATATTTTTCGGAGTATAAGACGCACCTTTTCCCCCCTAAAAGGGGGTGAAAATTTAGGTGCATCTTATACATCGAATGATGTCCCACCCACCCACTACCCCTCCCCCCCTTTGGCCTCTGCCTCACAGCAGTTACCGCCTTGCAAGCAAACAGCAAGAAAAAACAGCTCCTTTCAGTTTCAGCACAAGTTAACTGGATCTGCCTCCCGACTCTCAGCTGATTTGCTCTCAGCTGTTTTGCGCAGGGCTCTGCTGCTTGCTGCAAAGAGGTAAATTGCTGGAGCAGATTTTTTTTTTCCTTGTGCTAATCAAGTTATGCTGAAAGTAAAGCAGGCCGTTGGCTGTTGGCTGCAAGGAGGCAAAATTGCTCAGAGGCAGAGGCAGATTTCTTTTTCTTCTTTTCCTCACCAAAAAAGGTAGGTGCGTCTTATACTCCGAAAAATACGGTACTTCATGTATCTCCTGGACTTCACCTACATCTAAGAAACACCACAATGTTTTTGGTTCTCCTTCTCATTTTTCTCTTTGTTTTTGGGCTAGAGATTGACCTACACAATGTCCTTGGGAAATGGGAACAAATGAACCTGGATTAAAAAAAAAATTCTCAGGAAGGTTTGTAGACACTCTAACCCAGTGAGCAAAACATCTCCACTGTTTCGTTGACAAACTTAAAATCAAGTAGAAGACGGGCTACCTGAGGCCTGTTGCTTCTGCAGGCATCATCCAAATGTTTGTGCCACAATATTGCGTGAAACCTGGAGCCGGTCTGGAACTTGTAAACATTGCCTGCAGAGTTTTTTTTAAAAAAGAGAGAGAAAAAAAAGGAACCAAGGTCTTTGTGATTTGCTAGCAACAACAGCACTAAAGAATGGTATCTTGAATGTAAAAACATCCCCATCTTTATGATTAATATGATCAGTCAATCATAATAGTCTTCTAGTCCAATCCTCTGCTCAAGTCGGGGACCCTGTTCTATTCCAGACAAATAGCATGATCAACTGAAGAGTAAAAGAGAGGGAAACCAGCACCTGAGTTTACAGAATAACAGAACTGGAAGGGACCTATGAGGTCTTCTAGTCCAACCCCTTGCCCAAGCAGGAGACCCTAGACCGTTTCAGACAAATGGCTATCCAGTCTTAAAAGCCTCCAGTGATGGAGCACTCACAACTTCTGAAGGCAATTTAATTGATCTCACTGTTCAGAAATTCCTCCTTAGTTCTAGGTTGCTTCTCTCTTTTAATGAGTTTCCATCCACTGTTTCTTGTCCTGCCTTCTGGTGCTTTGGAAAATAAGTTGACCCTCTCTTCTTTGTGGCAGCCCCTCAAATGCTAAAGGTAAAGGTTCCTCTCGCACATACGTGCTAGTCGTTCCCGACTCGGTGCTCATCTCTGTTTCAAAGCCGAAGAGCTAGAGTTGTCCGAAGACGTCTCTGTGGTCATGTGGCCGGCATGACTCGATGCCAAGGGCGCACGGAACGCTGTTACCTTCTAATCAAAGGTGGTCCCTATTTTTCTACTTGCATTTTTTTATGTGCTTTCGAACTGCTAGGTTGGCAGAAGCTGGGATAAGTAATGGGAGCTCACCCTGTTCCGCGGCACCAGGGATTCGAACCACTGAACTGCTGAACTTTCGATCAACAAGCTCAGCAGCTAAGACGCTGAGCCACTGCCGTCCCATACTAGCCACCCTCAAATATTAGAAGACTGCTATCATGTCACCCCCAGGCCTTCTTTTCTCTCTGAGCATGGTCGATTATCAACCAAGCTCAGGGAGCACCAAGGAGCCCGAGGTTCAACCCCCGAGCTACAAATGTTCTATAGCTATTCCTTTTTTAATTGAGGCTAAAGCCTCATGAAAAGTTTTCGTGGAGCTTTGATTCAACAGCTCCACTTCTAGGATTCTTTAAAAATAATAATAATACAAAAATGTGGTCTTACGTATTTGTTGCTCAGTGCAACCTCACTCTCTAAGCCTCACTACAAGGGCTTACCTTTATCTGGGTTGTTCAGCTGAAAAATATCAGGATGCTCAGGATCATCAGGAAGGGCTACCATCCAGCCCATGATGGAAACTTTTTTTCCAGGAGTCGATTTATACTGTGAAACGGAAAGTCAAATAAAAATACCCGATTAGATGTCTCTGGCTACCATCCAGGAAGTGGGAATTTCTGTTGTGGCCCGCCAGCAGCCAGCAGAGCTGGCAGCAGATTCGGACAGTGAGGAGGTTGGGGAGGAACGTGGGCCAGTCCTGGAGTCTGGGGAAGGCTCGGACAAGGGCTCTGCATCAGAGGCAGAGAGGGGGCCAGGGCCCATCTGGTAGCTCTTTGCTGCCTCTGGAGCCTCCGGAATCTGACAGCAACGAGGTAGAAGAACAGCGGGAGCCTGTTCCCAGTGTGCTCATGCGCAGAGCTGCCAGGAGACAGGAACAATTAAGAAAACAGGGTTGACTTGGGAGTAAGGCTTGGAGATGATTGGCCCTTCCCATAAGACATAAAAGAGAAGCGAACAGGAAGTGAGGTTTTGCAGGAAGCAATTAGTTCATCTGGCCGATTCAAGATTTGAAAATTCTGTTTGTGACTCTGTGCCAAGTTTGGCCTTGCCCTGCGTCTGGAAATTAGCTCTCTTGGCAGCGTTCCACGTGAGATAGGTGAGGTGTTGATAACCTTCCTCTGACAGACTGTTTATCAAGCCTTGCGGACTGTAAATGAAAGTAATGTACAGTCGTAGGAATTAAAGAAGTTTGCCGGGATTACGTTTGTGCTGTTTAATTTCTAAGGAAGCCTAGGTCAGAACAATTTCCCTCTGGAGGGGCTGTGACGTGCCCCCCCCCCCAAAATCCTCACCCAGTAACGCATCTCCCAAACTCATAATCCCCGTTTTAGCTTACGTGCTTCCTCTCGCTGCCCCTTAAGGACTTGGCTCCGAAATAGATCAGAGTGGATCCCGAGAGAGTAATCCAGTATCTGGTCCAGGAAGACAGCTGGAAAAAAAAGAAAGGGAATTGTAAAAGCTAAAGCTTTCCCCTTACGAAAGCCCTCAACTTAACAAGAGTTTGTTTAGTGTCCATTTGAAGTGTCCGTTTGAAGTTACTGACGGTTGCAGTGTCCCGGGTGTGTGTGTATGGATTCACTTAACAACTTGTCAAGTAACATTTGTCAAGTAACATTCTGAGCAACAGAAATCTGGGGCTCTGTTGCAGTTGGAAGTCAAGGATTTCCTTCCTGTAATTTACTTATGACCAGGTTCCTCTCCCGCGCTGATCAGCCGAAACTGGGAAATTTATCAAAGCTCCGTTTTGAAACGTTGAACCTTCAGGGCAAAAACGCTGCCATGAAGGAAGCGCGCTTGAAATCAGGAAAGACTAAAAACAGTCAACCACGTTCAAGTTTCATTTTTTTCCAGTGTTTTTTCCTATGCTCTTTTTAGCATTTTGTCCCCCACCACAAAAAGGTTGGAAAAGAGCTGCCGGTGTCCCCATCGCTCCTTTTTTTTTTTTTTTTTTTGAATCAAAACATGGGAAAAAAAGAAGAGAGTTCGGGTATCTTTCCTCACTGCTTATTTCACCCAAAGTTCACGTACAACAATTATAAGGGCAGATAAGGGTCCTTCGTGCTCTTTGGACCTTAATTGATTCCTTGCAGATGTTTCCTTATCCAACTACAGAAGTGGCCAAAATTGTGGAATCCTTTTGGGGAAAAGTCTATTTTCTAAAACTAGTTAATAACACCACTTTTTTTTCTTTTTTTTTGGAGTAGTCCCATAAAATTATATATCAATGGAAAGATAATTTAATTGAGAATGTCATGCAATAAACTTTTATGAAGGATTTGCTATTAGAATAGCAGTTACAGGATAAAGAAGACAAGAGAAACACGTAGAAAAAAACGAGATCTGCAAAAATGATCACCACGTCAGTTAATCCTTCGTTGGGTAACCTTTAGCATGAATGACGGCCTTACAACGTCTTCCCATGGAATGAACCAAGTCTTTGAGTTCCGCAGCTGTTATCATGTGAAACCAAGATGGAACGATGGCTTCTATTAACTGGGTTTTATTGCTGGGTCGCTTCTGACTAACCCAAGTTTCTTTAGTCCGCTCCATAGATTTTCAATTGGGTGAAGGTCTGGGCTATTCTAGCAGTGGAATAGGATTATCTTGAATCTCCCCCCCACCCCCAAAAAAAGTGGTGTTATTAGCCATCAAACCTCAAAAATAACACTTTCCCCAAAAGGTTTCCACAATTTTGTAGATAACATCATCAGCACTAGCAGGGATGGGTGGCACTGATGATGGTACCTACGCTGGTCATGAAGCGTCTGTAAGAAAACAATCACGTGACCCCCAAGGACTCTTCATTTCAACGTGGAGCTACACCATTTCTCCTCTATTGGTACAGCTAGGTTTACTATTCCACCCATCATCAATTTCTCAAGCTCACTAATTTAAGGAGCTACCAATATTGGTGTGTTGATTGAAACGGAAAAGGAGACACTTCTTTTGCCCATGGTTTTGCTTTTGCTACAGTCCAAAGCATATTTGATGTGGTTACCGTAGGCTTCCGGCCTTCCTTCAGCAATGTCTTTCTTCTCAGGGGGCCTTCCATAGTCACCACGCCCATGGAAGCCCCCGATCTGCAACTGCAGGCACCTGCTGGGCTGAACCAAGAGATGCACACAGGTTTGTAGGAGCAGCAGAAATTAAGATGATTCTTACATTACGACGGCATGCAAAATTGATATTGACGGAACCCTCGGCTCGTGCAACCTGTCTTCTTCTAACCATGGACCCTCAAAGTACGGTCCTCTTCTTCTTCCATGCTTGAAGAACTGCCTTTGTAATACAAGACTTGATCTTTTAGTGCCTGTGGCGTCCTTGGTGCTCTCTGAGCTGGGTGGTTTCCTTGCAGGCATTTCATGACCCAATTAGGTAACGTCATCAAGTGTTAGAAGGAAGTGGGGTTTGCTCTCGGTTGATGTCAGGGGTGAAATCCAGCAGGTTCTGACGGGTTCTGGAGAACTGGTAGTGGAAATTTTGAGTAGTTTGGAGGAGTGGCAAATACCACCTCTGATTGGCCCCAGAGTGAGGAGGGAATGGAGATTTTGCAATATCCTTCCCCAGGAGTGAGGAAGGAATGGAGATTTTGCAATATCCTTCCTCAGGAGTGAGGAGGCAATGGAGATTTTGCAGTAGCCTTCCCCTGGAGTGGGTGGGAATGGAGATTTTGCAATATCCTTCCCCAGGAGTGAGGAGGGAATGGAGATTTTGCAATATCCTTCCTCAGGAGTGAGGAGGCAATGGAGATTTTGCAGTAGCCTTCCCCTGGAGTGGGTGGGAATGGAGATTTTGCAATATCCTTCCCCAGGAGTGAGGAGGCAATGGAGATTTTGCAATATCCTTCCCCAGGAGTGAGGAGGCAATGGAGATTTTGCAATATCCTTCCCCAGGAGTGAGGAGGGAATGGAGATTTTGCAATATCCTTCCCCAGGAGTGAGGAGGGAATGGAGATTTTGCAATATCCTTCCCCAGGAGTGAGGAGGCAATGGAGATTTTGCAATATCCTTCCCCAGGAGTGAGGAGGGAATGGAGATTTTGCATATCCTTCCCCAGGAGTGAGGAAATGAAGATTTTGCAATATCCTTCCCCAGGAGTGGGTGGGAATGGAGATTTTGCACTATCCTTACACTGCCACACACTGCACCTACCAAGACACACCCACAGAACCGGTAGTAAAAAAATTTGGATTTCACCACTGGTTGATATACTAGTGACCTGCCCGGTCACTGTTGGCAGGAGTGTTCTTGGTGGTACTTAGATTGGGCTGTTGTTTACTGTTGGCTTATTTGTCTGAGTTGATAGTTCCTTGATTGTTGACTTCTTGATTGTTGGCCTAGTCTAGTGCTAACCTTGGTGTTACTCTCAACTTATCTGGGCATTGATTGCTGTTGAAAAGATATTTGGGTATTGTTGTTACCTAGTAGGCTAATGAAATGTCTGCAAGCAAATTGCAAAGCTCAGAAAGCACCAAGGACCCCATTTCTCCTCCTATCTGCAAACCCCACTCCCTATTGATACAGATGACGTTACGTAGTAGGGCCATGAAACGTCTGCAAGAAAAACACCAAGCTCAGAGAGCACCGAGGACCCCTCATTTCAACCCTGAGATATAAATATTCCCTTCCAGAAGTACTTCAGTTCAGTAACAACGAAAGCCCATTAAGTGAAGGATAACGAAGGGGGAGACATAAAAATACAGCTTTTCTTGGCTGATAGCTGTGCTCAAAACAACACTGTGGTTGATAGGTTCGTCAAAGCCATTGACTGTGAAGCCAAATAGATGCTAACTTTTCTCACCTTGCCGAGCAGAATGAGCAGATGCAACTGTGTGTGTGTGTGTGTGTATTTGTTTTCTCAGGTTTATCGCGGGTGTTTGTATGTAGGTCTTTGGTTATTCGGGTCTTCTCCCACGTAAAATTGGAAGTGTCTTGGTGACGTTTCGACGAAGTCTCATTCGTCATCTTCAGGCTGGTGTTCTCGGCTTCGTGCTTCCAGGAGCAATGGTTCTGCATTGAATGGTTCTGCATTGCTCCTGGAAGCACGAAGCCAAGAACACCAGCCTGAAGATGACGAATGAGACTTCGTCGAAACATCGCCAAGACACTTCGAATTTTACGTGGGAGAAGACCTGAATAACCAAAGACCTACATATATATATGTGTGTGTGTGTGTGTGTGTGTGTGTGTGTGTGTGTGTCTTCTTAAGTTTTCGCGGGTGTGCATATGCAAAAAATTAAAATCTCGGGTGTTTTCCCGCATCATTGTAAATAAGTTGGTTAAAATATTTAAAATCCTGGTTAAAATCCCATCTTGAAATCTTTTAAAAATCCTTACAGAGCACTCTCCAAGGTCCTTTAAAACCTCAGCTAAAATCCTACCATTGACTTTAAAAGTTGGGATTTTAACCAGGATTTTAAATATTTTAACCAACTTTTTTACAATGACGCGGGAAAACACCAGAGATTTTAATTTTTTGCATACATACATACATACATACATACATACATGCATATTCTTTCTAGCCAGGTTTTACCTACGTAAGTTAAGTTGTTCTGCAGCCCTGGTTCTGTGAAATCTCATTCACAAGTTTCTGGGCCTTTTTTTCCTACTGACAAACTGCAACTCTGTGTTGCTCTCTGGGAGACTCAGATAGTTATTTCTGCCTATTTAGGCGTCATCAGTGAGCCACACCCACTTCTCAGATATCCTCCCTGTAAAGGTACAATGTGTCTTTTTTCCTTTTTCGTAGGCTTTTATGTGCATATTCTTTCTAGCCAGCTTTTACCTACGTAAGCTACGTAAAGAAAAAAAAGGCTCAGAAACTTGTGAATGAGATTTCACAGAACCAGGGCTGCAAAACAACTTAACTTACGTAGGTAAAACCTGGCTAGAAAGAATATGCACGTAAAAGCCTACGAAAAAGGGGAAAAAAAGATAGATATATGTATATATTAACAGATATATATATATATATGTATGTATTTCTCTTTAGCCAGGTTCTTCCTATGTAAACCTAGATTTTTATGCAGCCCTAGTTCAGTGAAATCCCAATCCACTAGTTTCTAGAGTTTTTTTTTATTTTTCCTGGCAGCCAGCAAACACTCTGCTGCCCATTGGGAGACTAAGGAGACTAAGATAGATCTATTTCGGACTATTTCTATCTTAGTCTCCTTAGTCTCCCAATGGGCAGCAGAGTGGTTGCTGGCTGCCAGAAAGAAAAGCCTAGAAACTAGTGGATTGTGATTTCACTGAACTAGGGCTGCATAAAAATCTTGGTTTACGTAGAAAGAACCTGGCTAAAGAGAAATACACATAAAGCCTACGAAAAGGAAAGAAAACATATACATATATATACATATAGAATATATATATATATATATATATATATATATATATATATATATATATATATATATATATATATATATATATACACACACATACATACATACATACACACAAACACTCAATGGTGACAGTGTGATATTTTCCCAATAGGAACTGCCTATTAACCAAGAGACAATTGACAGCATATATGAGGGTGTATTAGTAAATATATATATATATATTTAGTATACTAGCCAAGGCGAGGAATATTAAAAAAAACGGTAAAAGGTGTTTGAAAGTATTGATTCAAAAGACAGAGAGAATGAACGAAAGGCAGGCAAAATAAGGACTGAAATGGAAAATGGACTGGAGAGAGAGATCCTTTCAAAGGCGGGAAATCTTTTTTCCCCCTCACGATTTTAACAAAGTCTTCACTGATGGAGAAGCCTGGCCAAAAGCTGAGCTCAGCAAAAGAATTAATTCATGATGAGGATGATGATGAAGAACAGGAGGAACAGAGGAAGCTGTGCAAACTGGCGCTGCGAAGAACCCACGTTTTCTTTTGGCTACCCTCGGACAAACCGATTAGGATGATTACAATCACCGATGGCCCCCTTTTTATTCTTAAATCAGATATACGGTTTTCTCAACTTCGTTCCAATTTGGGAAGCATTTAAGTAAGGCATCGCACGTCGTCGCCTTGCTTCAAAAGTCTGAGGGAAAACCCAAGTTATTTCGCTTTCCTGTCAGGTGGAGTGATTTGCACGCTCCGTGGAGGTTATTTCAGATCCGTTTTTTTTGCTGAACGAAATGCATCACGGTTTTTTTCAGCGACCATCACGTGTCACTAAATCGTAAATCACAGAGACACGGTTACCATTTTATCTGATTTAGCATCAGAGAAGGACCAACCTGAGAACAGTCTAGTTCATGGTACTCCATGATAATTAGACTCTAAGACAAATATACCTACCTAAAAGGTAAAGATAAGGCTATCTAAATTAAGCTTAAACTCTCTGCAAGTGTGAGAGTTTGCGTGTAATTTAGATAGCTTCAATCTTTAGATAGATGTTAATGTGTAACTTCTTTTGGACCTGCAAAGCAATTTTTCAAAGCATCTGCTTAAGAAGCCACTAGTAAAATCCACAGGGTATTAAATGTGGTTAAATCTGGACAACTCTATACTTCTTCTTTATTCTCCATGCCTCAGGACTGTTCAAATACGATAAAGAAGTCTAACTGGACTTTCTATTCCGCATGTTTATATACAACCTGTTGTCCCCAATTTGGGTGTTGATGGACGCTAGACACTGAGGTGAAGGTTTTCTGATTGCTTTTTGTTGGAGTACTCCAAGGAAAAGGGCTCCTGGCCAAAATGCCAAGAACTAAGAAAGATTAAGGAAGGATTAAGGGGGAGAGCCTTCTCTGTGGGGGCACTTACCCTCTGGAATGAGCTGCCCCTGGAGATACGGCGGATCCCGGATCTTCGCAACTTTCGTCATTCCCTAAAGACGTTTTTATTCCAGCAAGCCGGGCTGGCTGAACTCTTTTAAATTGTTTTAATTGTTAAATTATCAGTTTTAATATAGGGGTGCTTTAATTGTGGGCCAAATTATTTTAATTGGATTTTAATACTGTTTTTAAATTTTGTATTTTTTGTGTTTTATCTGTTGGCTGTTCACCATCCCGAGTCCTTCGGGAGAAGGGCGGTATATAAATATAAACAAATAAAATAAATGAAATAAATAATACATTTTCTCTAAAAGAGAAGGCGGGACAAGGCGAGATAATAAGAAATACCATCTAATAAACATTTTAGTAATAATTCTACAATTTGTTCTATTGGTGTCTAGCTGTCCCTATTCCTAAACCTTGGCTAATGAATGCCCCAGGAATTATCTAATACACTTTTAATTGGTTGCAGGCCATCTGTATTCCTAATTTTTAGCTGAGGCCTGCAAGTTGTCTAACTCTTGTTTCTTTTATCAGCTTTCTAACTACCCAGAATTGTTACACAATTTACACAGGCTTATTTCCTGTTGATAAACATTATTTGTTCTTGCCACACACACTCCGCAATTCCAGGCTTCCTGATTTACTTTCAAGGGTGTGTCATGATCTGGCTTTATTTTACCATACAGCCCATCATCGTTGCATGTAAACATGTGCAATCCTATTTCTCTGGAGGTGTGGAGGTGAAAAGCATAGAAGTGAGTAAAAATAAGGATTTTTTTTTTTTAAAAAAAACACAACTCTTGGCATACCCTCCCTGCTAACATGAGAAGAAAGTCACTGCGCAGATGGGAAACAAAAATGACAATGCTTTTGAAAATAAGGTCTGAATTAGCAAGGGGTGGGGTGGGGAAAAGAGTGGGTGAAAATAAGATTTGGCACCATCGTCCAGAGAGAAAGAGAGAGACAAACCCACCACCTAATTGTACCTGTAGACACAGCTCCGACTTCTGGGTGAATTCCGAATTGGCACCCGCCAGTTGGGCCCCAGTGTTGCATACAACCGACCCCTGTTTATGAATTCACAGGTTAAGTTCTTTAGTTAGCAGGCAAATCGCAAGGCAAAACCTCCCCAAAAAATTAAAACACACAAGAAAAGGCGGGGCCGAACAAAATGGAATCACGGCTACCATCCTCACGTTTTGCACCCGATGTGTAAACTACGCAAGAGGAGCCTTGGGTCGGGATTGGAATCGGACATCCGTTAAGAAAGGGAAGGATTGCTGAAGCTGTTTCTTGGTGGCTTACTTATTTCTAAGCTTCACAAGGACTTGGAAGAGCGGCTTGGGAATAAGAAAGGTTTTTTGGGGGGTGGGTGGGGGTGGGTTGTAGGAAGAAAAACTGCCCCGTCAGGTCAAGGGCAAAGCTGAGAAAAATACCCAGCAAACAAAACACGCCTAAACATTAGAAGAACAATTCGGAGCGGAGAATGAAGGGTGGGAACTCCCATTGAAAGCAACGAGCGGCTTTATCGTAGCTGAATAAACCAGGAACAGTCAACAGCCTTGATCGTAAGCAGACACCCAGTTCCTCCCTTTGAGGAAACCAAGATTCTGATCCACAAATGATACCGTTCTTTCATGTTATTGACTGCGTGGCCTTTGGAGAATAAATGCTAACTAAGCCATGCATTGTGACCGAATTCCCTCCCCGGCTGAGAGTTGTCAAGGTCAAAAGAAGCTGCTTAGGTAATACCTCACCAAGGCAAACAAGACTCTCTTTGTTAACTGAACGAGGTGAGCAGGTTCTTCACAGTCCAAAAATAATATTTGAATATTTGAATGTATGATGGGATATATGTGGCAAACATATATTAAGACACCACACATACACACTTCTTATGGAAACAGAATACAATAATCCCTAAGAAGAACCTGGATTAGTAAATATAATGTAAACACATACAAAGCTCTCCTCCAAATCTCGTGACACGCCAGTCAAACTTAGCTACCCAAAGGTTGGTCTTAGAGAAAATATACAACATGCAAAAAAATTCTGATTCCTTGCCGGATAAAATAAACCTAGGCAGATCTCTCAAGTACAATTAATTCTCCTCCGAAGTGAAAATCCAGAACTTTGGTTCCAAATCTTTAGGAAACTGGAAGTTCCTGTCTTCAGATTCCAAAAGGTACTCGGGTACAACTTCAATATTTTCAATTAAAAAAAAATCAAAATCAAAATCAAACTCAGGCCTGTCACTCCCGCCTAAGAAGTCAAGATTTTTAAAGGCGGGGGAAAAAAAAGACTTGGTATAAGAAATAAATCTAGAATCGCAAAGATTGACTCAAAGGGGGCTCATCAGGAGCCCAGATACAGGTGGAGAAGGAAACACGAGTGAGATTGTGGGCATTCTGATTGACAATAATCCAATATTACCTTTGGCGCGAGCAAAGGTTTGGAAATATTTATTCTAAAGCTTGACGCCACTGGAAAATCTAGCCTGCTGCTGGATGCACACAAGAAAAGCATTGCAAAATTCACAGCCCCAGATAAAGAAAATGTTAAGAGGGAGAACATTTCTTTGCATAACCCCACGGTCTGAATTTGGGTAATTCAGATGATCCGAGACTTCAGTTAAAATGCAACTAGGTCCGATCCATTCACAGTCAAAGAGAAGCTCACCTTTCCAGGCCCAATGATGGTTCTTCGCTGAATTCTGAACTTTCGCTGCTTTCTGCAAAACAAAAAGGACAAATATTTTAAAGCAGGGGAAGGGGAAATAATAATAATTCAAAACAGGTCTATCGTGTCCCCTCACAGAAGCCAAAAGATCTTGATACTCGGTTTCGTGCCGTTGAAACTCCAAGCCACAAAAGGTTGAAATTTTCCATACGTACAAATATTTTAAGGAAGCTTTAAAGCTGTCTTTATTTTCGCCGTGTTGCAACGGGGAAAGAGATTCGTTCTCGGGGGAAATTCGATTTATCGTAAATAAAGACGTTTGCGGTTTAATGCAACTACATTTGGGTTTCAGTAAAAAAAAAAAGAAAAATCCCCCTCTGTCCACAGACAAAAGAGACAATAAAGAGATGTTAGATTTTTCCCCCCCTTTAATTGAGATGGGAGAACAGGAACTGGCAGTTCGGTGTCATGGAAAATCAAGCGGATGATTTATCGGATTATGGAAATGAGGGTCTGTTTTTAATAAATCAATGCAATCCCATTAAATTCACCGGAAGGGAATTTAAAGTTGAGTCTTTAAGGATGAAATGGGTTTTCTTTTCTTTTCTTTTTCTTTTTCTTTTTTTTTTTGTAAACGGAGTAATTTAGATTTTTTGGGGTTGTCTATCGCTTAGGTGTATCGTTCAAATGGTAGTCATCGTAACAACCCTCCTTTCCCTGTTCAAGAAGGCTAAATTACCGGTGATCTAAATGTGGCTGGAACCGTTCAACATGACCATCATTTGAGATTGATTGATTGATTGACTAGATGATATGGAATGGTAGCACATTTCCACATTTGGATTGTGATATGGTAAATTGCGTAGTTTAATCAGAAACTCATGCTACAGTAGACCAACTCCAAGCCATCAAAGACACCAAGGTCTCTCAACCAACAGTTTCCTCACTGTCTTGCCTGCTAATTCTACCTTCTGGAACATAGAACCATAGGCTGGAAGGGACTTTAGAGGTCTCCTAGTCCAACACCCCCCACCTGCCCCGCTCAAGACAGGAGACCTTAAATCCGTGATGGCGAACCTATGGCACGCGTACCACAGGTGGTATGTGGAGCCATATTGGTGGGCACATGAGTGCTGCCCTAGCTCAGCTCCAGCACACAGCGTCAAAAACAGGACATGATGATGTCCGGGCGGGTGGGCGGAGCCTCCCGCAGCCACAGCTACCAGTTTTCCCGAACCGGATAGAACCAGCTGAATGGTGTCTACCCTATGGGGGGGAGGGGGGAAGGAGCGCGGTGTCGTCACAGGGGGTCCACGAAGACTTGAAGAAATGTTAGGATTTAAGTCTTAAGTCTTTGGAATCTGTGGCCATGGCCACAAAAGGTATTTAAAGGGGTGGGGGAGGGTGTTCCTAGTGAAGAAAAGATTGAGAATCTATCAAGATGGCGGGAGTTACCTCAGCCAAGGAGTTGAATGGAGGCAAGCCTGGAGAGTCCTGTAAAAGTTCTCCGATGACTTAAGATGTATTCTAAAGCTACCCGCGTCGTAGGATAGTTGTGTAAACTCGGATAGATCCGAGTCGTGTAAATCTAGGGTGTTGGAAAGCCAGGAATCCGGCAGCACCTTTTCCGACGAATACGTTTCATTCAAAAGGCATCTTACTTTGGTGATCTTAATTTAGTTCCAACTAACAATGGAGCTTCTCAGTCATCCATCATATCACGGTTGTCCCCAAGGTGCTTTTTTCAAGAGGCAACTGGACTTCCTTGGTTTTTTTTCTTGGAAGATGTTTCGCTTCTCATCCAAGAAGCTTCTTCAGATCTTTTTCTCTCTTCTTCAGAGCTGAAGAAGCTTCTTGGATGAGAAGCGAAATGTCTTCCAAGAAAAACAAAGGAAGTCCAGTTGCCTCTTGAAAAAAAGAGCACCTTGTGGACTTCCAACTGAGAATAAAATTTCTTGTGTTGGAAAAAGTGCTAGCAGGCTCCGGATTCTTAATGATGCCCGATTTCTATCTACAAAGATGGGACGATTCTGACTCGGCCTGAAACTCGGTTTAACTGGCGGTCCTTTGATTTATAATCTTAACAGACTCTAAAATTTCCCTTGATAAGCAAGGCAGTTGTTAAGAGTGTTTGTGTCCCTTTCTTGCCACGGTTGTGAGAGGTGAATTGCTCCAGCTGTTAAATCAGGGGTCAGCAACCTGCGGCTCTGGAGCCGCATGTGGCTCTTTCATCCCTCTGCTGCGGCTCCCTGTCGCCGGTCAGCTTCACAATTGATAGGGCTTTTGGTTAGGACAGGTAGAGGAAAAAAGGATGCCGCGCTAAGAGGAGACTCTATGGTAGGGGAACCGGACTTCCGGTCGGCTCCAGAATTGAATTGGGGGGGGGGGCTTCTGGTTAGGACTTTTGTGGCTCTTTGAGTGTTTAAGGTTGCCGACCCCTGTGTTAAGTGGACACACCAATTTGCCGAATTTTGACCACGGGGATGTTTCAACGGCCGTGTGAAAAACAGTCGTATGCCGCTTTCTTCGGGGCTGTTGGAACTTTGGACGGTCCCTAAACAGAATAACAGAGTTGGGGGGGACGGACACCTTTGGAGGTCTTCTAGAAGACCCTACCCGAACGAAAGGCGGTTAAGTTGATTTTTCCCCAGTTGTTTGGTCATCCCTGAGGGCCCTCTCTGGCTTCCAGAGCGGAGGAGATGGGCAAGCTCCCAAAGCTACCCTTCTGAATACTTACCTAGTGAAACACCATTGGTGAAAACAGAATTTAGCGGGTGGTTCCTGACAGGGCTGTGAGATTCTAAGACACTGTCATCCAGCAGGTGGCGCTGTTTCTCTGTTGGGAAGGTGGCGCTTTTACTTTCTACTACACTGAATTGACACATCATACTGGAAAAATGGGAAGAAAGAAAGAAAGGAAGGAAGAAAAAAAGAAAGAAAGGGAGGGAGGGAGGGGAAAAAAAAAGGCAACATTTTCTTAGGTCATCTGGTAAAAGCCGTTCATGCTCAGATTTTGCCTGCCTGGACAATTGGACTTTATGGGGGTTCTTAAGGGACAGGAAGTCAATCAATCAGACTAGAGTTGGAAGGGACCTCGTAGGTCATCTAGTCCAACCCCTTGCCCAAGCTGGAGACCCTACACCATTTCTGACCGATGACAGTCCGGTCTCTTCTTGAAAGCCTCCAGGGATGAAGCTCCCACAAGTTCTGGTGGCAAGGCGTTCCACTGGTTAAAAATGCTGGAGAAAGCAATGCTGTTTCTAACACTAAGCTGAATGCACAAATTCCTTAACTGAAAGGCTGATTTCTTTTAGGCCAATTTGGCACCCATAAAATAGGAAGAGCCATCCTTGACTTGGGTGATAAAGAAAATTATCTTAATTATCTTCTGGCATCGGCCAACTTTCACTGGGGGAAAAAGTGGCACCGCAGCAGAACTTCTGCAAGACCAGATAAAGGGGATTCTAAGACAAATGTGCGTTACTAAGGAACCAGGATCCTTGCAAAGTAACTACAGGCAGTCCTTGTCTTACGATCACAATTGAGCCCCAAATTTCTGTCGCTTTGTTGAGCAAGTTACGCCCCATTTCATGACCTTCCTTGCCGTGGTAGGGGAAGCGAGTCACTGCGGTGGGTAAGTCAGTAACCCGGTTGTTAAGTGAACTTGCCTTCCCCCCCCCGTTAATTTTGTGCTCACAAAAGGGGACGATGTGACCTTGGGGGCACAGCAACGGTCATAAGTATGAGCCAGTTGCTAAGCGCCTGACTTTCGATGGCGTGATCACAGGGACCCTATGAAGGTTAAAGGTAAAGGTTCCCCTTGCACATATGTGCTAGTTGTTCCCGACTCTAGGGGGCGGTGCTCATCTCCGTTTCAAAGCCGAAGAGCCAGCGCTTTCCGAAGACGTCTCCGTGGTCATGTAGCCGGCATGACCCAACGCCAAAGGCACACGGAACGCTGTTCCCTTCCCACCAAAGGTGGTCACTATTTTTTTCTAGTTGCATTTTTTTTTTACGTGCTTTCGAACTGCTAGGTTGGCCGAAGCTGGGATAAGTCACAGGAGCTCACCCCGTTATGCGGCGCTAGGGATTCGAACCGCTGAACTGCCGACCTTTCGATCGACAAGTTCCGCATCTTGGCCACTGAGCTACCACATCCCTTATGAAGGTTGTAACCGTGAAAAACGGTCATAAGCCGCTTTTTTTTTCAGTGCCATTGTTAAGTTTGAACGGTCACTCAAACGAACTGTTGTAAGTCGAGGACTACCTGTAGAGAAAGGGAGACGGCTTCCTAAGAAGGAGGCGGCTGGCTGCAGCATGTTTCCAATGGCTGCCTTAAAAAAAAAAAAAAAACCCTAGCTAAACTGCGTGTTTCAGTGCAGATTGCAACACCCACTTGTTTCCGAGGCTGTGACTCTTCCTGTGTCGTGGTACAGGAGGGGTGTGCATGCTGGCCGCTACCGAGGCGTCAGGACAGGTGGGCCTCCTGCTGAACCTCACAGCTGCCGACACTTCGGACGGACCTACAAAATAGACACCAATTAATGCTAAGCTAGGTATCGGGAAGCCCATCGCTAGGGGAGCCGTCGCTCTGTTCTCGGGGGAAAGCTGGGAAACGTTTTCTGGAGGAAGGTGAAGACGATACGGAGGAGGAGAAAAAGAGGGCAGTGTTGGGAAACTGGAAGGTGGGGTCAAGCAGGGAACTAGCTTGGAGTCATTGCGCGGCTGCAAAAGGCAGAAAAGCTGACCGCCTCAAAGATCCATGGAAGACTTATCTGGTAGTTCCCAGGGAAAGCAAGCAGCCTAATAAGATTCTTGTAACGTAGGCAGAAGACAATAAAGTTGTTGCCTTTAACTATTTAAGGTAGAAAAAGGCTTAAGTTCAAGAGCGCGCCAAGAGTTTCAAAGTTGACCACAGGTGTTCTCAGACACTGCTTCTGACCCACCAGAATGACACCATCTCTTATTCTTGTAACATCTAACGGAACAACAGAGTTGGAAGGAACCTCAGAGGCCTTCCAGTCCAACCCCTCGCGTTTTTGCACAAAGGGTTGTGCAAACTCTTCTTTAAAAAAAAAAAAATGAACCTCCAGCGTTCGCTCCATAATCTCTTTAATTAACTGAAATCTTGAACTCTGCATTACGTATCATTTTGATAGCAATAGCCTACCCCACCAATACGAAAAAAATAAATAAATGAAAAATACGATGCAGGGTCTCAGGTGTGACCATCGGTGTCGAACGAGAAACATATGCTTTGAGTTTATTTGCAAGACCACTGGCCAGTCAAGAATTCACAGCATCAGCATCTCGGGGGTGGGGGTGCGTGGGTGGGGGGGTGAGGAATGAGAGGAGGTTTTACAGGAATTTGAGTCAGACAGATGACAATTCTGGAAATTGGAAGATGGTTTGAGGGCCAATAGGCTACATGTTTGTAGCCAGCATGCACACTGGAGTGTAGACAGAAAATAACATTATTGCATTCTTTGACAACTTCCTAAAGGCCACGCGGAACCAACAATTGCTGCATTTACTGTATATATTACACTGATATGTGGGGGGGGGGAAGGGAGGGAGGGAGTGGGAGAAAGAGAGAGAGAGAGAGAGAGAGAGAGACAGAGACACAGAAACAGAGAGAGAGAGAGAGAGAGGAAGAGAGAGAGAGAAAGAGCGCGAGAGATAGAGAGAGACAGAGACAGGCAGAGAGAGAGAAAGGAAGAGAGAGAAAAAGAAAAGAAGAGAAAGAGCAAGACAGAGAGAGAGAGAGAGAAAGAGCGCGAGAGACACAGAGAGACAGAGACAGGGAGAGAGAGAGAGAAAGGAAGAAAGAGAGAGAGAAAGAAAGAAAGAAAGAGAGAAAGAGCGCGAGAGATAAGAGAGAGACAGAGACAGGCAGAGAGAGAAAGGAAGAGAGAGAAAAAGAAAAGAAGAGAGAGAGAAAGAGAGCGAGACAGAGAGAGAGAGAGAAAGAACATGAGAGACAGAGAGACAGAGACAAGGAGAAAGAAAGAAAGGAAGAGAGAGAGAGAGAAAGAGAGAGAAAGGAAGAGAGAAAGCTAGAGAGAAAGAGAAAGGGAGAGAGAGAGAGAGAGAGAGAGACAGCGAGAGAGAAAGGAAGAGAGATTAGATCTCAACAAAGGATTAGATCTGGGTGACTTGGGAATTGCTTCCAGATGGAAGATGTCCAACCTCTGAGGTAACAACGGTCCTTCGGTCTTGACCAACACAAGTCCTTGCAAAAACAATTCGGTTCTCCTATTAAGGTACAACGGTTTGCAAAACGGGTTTTAAGGTCTGAAAATTGTTTGATTTTGGGGTTCCTGGCTGGCTTCCATGCCCCCATTGGTTTTTTGTTTTGTGTTTTTCTCTTAAAGGTGGTAAGAACCACCTGCCTGATTTTCTGATGGGCCCATCACTTTGCTAAGTATTGTTTTAGATTCCTTCGTGGAAATTTTCCCCGATGGGGAAAAGAGAACCGGGTCTCAGATCCAGACGGTGACTAATCCATGAGCCTGCAATCATCTAGCAGAAGGATGACCTCATGCAGAGCTTTCTAAGTTGCCTTCAACAATTTGAAGACAGACTTTGATTTATTATTCAGAGAGAAGCTATGGAGACAACAACAAGCTAAGGAGAAACTGACACGCTACATAGAGTTCTACAATCTAGCCAGAGATCGTGGTTTAATCACAGTGCACATAAATGAGGAAGACATATGTCAACCTTGGAAGATATTTGCTTCAGTTTCCATTCTAAAGAGAGTCAGAGGTATATCCTTCATCATCGTCTTTTGACGACCCCCAAATCCCTTGAGGGATGGAGTCTGGGCACCTGAATGGAGCTAGCAGATTGTTTACTGGCCGGATGCCTTTCCTGTCGACAATGCGGAGTTTTGTTCGACAGATATATTCTCATCGTGCCCAGAGAGAGAAATATCTGCCTCTACCTAGGATCGAACTCACAGCCTCCTGATTGTGAGGCGAGAGCTCCACCTCTAGGCCACCTCACCACCCCTAATCAAAGGTATATCCTTGCCCCGATTTATTCAATTTTTTTGTATTATTTTTTTCATCCAGCCCTATCTAAAAGTGAGTTTTATTATCCAACATTAGAGATCAAATTCACATCCATTCACGTTTATACCATTATACTGTTACTCTCTTCCTGACAGAGTCCACGATACTTGCCAATATTCTTTTTTTTTACAAAGAAAATGAATTGCAATGAGGTAAGGGCTGGTTCTGTTTACGATGCGACATCGGAGGTGGGTTTCAGCAGGTTCTGACCGGTTCTGGAGAACCGGTAGCAGAAATTTTGAGTAGGTCGGAGAACCGGTAGTAAAAATTCTGACTGGCCCTGCCCCCATCTATTCTCTGCCTCCCAAGTCCCAGCTGATCAGGAGGGAATGGGGATTTTGCAGTATCCTTCCCCTGCCACGCCCACCAAGCCACGCCCACAGAACCGGTAGTAAAAAAATTTGAAACCCACCACTGGGCGGCATGCTTAACTGCCTTTGCAATTAGAGAATTATGGCATCCAGCTCGAAGAGATGGAAGATTATAAATATTTAGAAGCTGTTGGGAGTTTGTTTTCAATCTTCCGCTGATGATGATCTCTGCCGAAGCCAACTTTATTCCGGGGCCAACCGGCTGAACCTTTCACTCAAAGGGCGCAGCTGTCTATGCAGGCAAAAGAGTTCGAAATGCAGTTTGATCTAAATTCCTCAGAATTAGACTTCATGTTTCCCGCTGTGCATGAAATGCTGGGACTTGGCTTGGCTCCCGTGACGATCTGCCAACTTGAAATACTGACGAAAACTCATTTGGCTCCTCCAGTTCTTGCTGGTGTTTGTTTCTTCTTAGGAGAAAGGCCTGGTCTTAATTTTGACTTATTTAATTTATTTAGGTATCAGATTTGCTTGCTGCCCATCTCGCCTAGAGGCGGCTCTGGGCAGCTTACAAGCATTAAAAGCCAATAAAGCACTGAAATTGACACCACCGGCATTGACAAAATCCCCATCGGTCAATTGCAGAAGGCAGCTTTGCTGGGAACATCTTACATCTTATGGATTAAAACCTTTTAACACGTTCATATCTGCCTCTCCCAGGTCCTTGGGGAAGGACTTGGATAGGTAGACAAAAATGCCAAATCCAGTCTGAACTCTGCAACCAACCGTAATAATAATACTTGGACACTGTGGCATTGACAAAATTCCCATTGGTCAATTGCAGAAGGCAGCTTTGCTCGGAACAGCTTACATCCTGCAATGATACCTTCAAGCATCCACATTCGGCCTATCCCAGGTCATTGTCACCACCACCTCAGCCGTGGATCTTCCTTCCTTCCTAATTCTTTCCCCAACTTTCTTTCTGCTTGCAGAAGAAAACCTGCCGCCGAAGGTGAAATCTGAATGTCAGCGCTGATGGTTTTAGGAGGAGAGGTTTAGAAATCATTGGGAATGGAGCACCTGGGTGCACGTCTGATCCGAGCCCCGAGTAAAAACATTTTGATTTAACGAAACTCCCACTTTCGTGCATTACTTGGGGTGGGTCTGGCTGGCCTATGAAAACTTCCGGGAAAGCTGCCAAATTTGGTTTTCTAGCTGGGATGTCTTTCAAGGAGGCCTGCGGGGGTCTACGCCTGAACACATTTCACTGAGCCAACATGGGTGCCCCCTCCCCAAAAGATTATTTTGCTTCTTATTTTAATCAAACAGTCTGCTTTTTTTAAAAAAAAAAAATCATCAGTCTTGATGGTACAGTGGTCTACGCACCCTGTTATTAACACAGCTGCCTGCAATTTACTGCAGGTTCGAATCTCTCCAAGACTCAAGGTTGACTCAGCCTTCCATCCTTTCAAAGGTAGGTGAAATGAGGACCCGGTTTGTGGGGGCAATAAGCTGACTTTGTATAAAATATACAAAAGTATGAAGGCTATTGCTTAATGCATTGTAAGCCACCCTTACAAGTCTCTGGAGAAGGGCGGCATATAAATCAAATTTTTTTAAAAAAAGGGCTTTGCAAAGGTCGTACTGCACCGGGGTCAGGGAGTGGGGGTGGGAGAGGGATATTATGACTATAAATAAAATATAATAACCCAGTTGTAAAAAGATTTCTTTCGTGGTAAAAAAAAAAAAACCCAAAACCAGGAGTTTTTGTGGAAAAAAATCATGCTGTTTCATAAGAAGACTAAGTGAGGTTGGAGCCATTCAGAAAGGTAGTAGTTAAGTCCTCGACTTACGACCCTAATGGGTCGGGCTCATTAGGGTCGTAAGTCGAGGATTGCCTTTACAACCCCTCCTTTCATGAGATCTATCCTCAATTTACAACATTTTCATTTAGTGGCCGTTTAAAAATTACAGCGGCACTGAAAAAAAGTGACTTAGGGGCCGTTTTTCCACATTTACGACATTTTTGGCATTGACAGAATCCCCATCAGTCAATTGCGGAAGGCAGCTTGACTTGAAACAGCTTACATCCTGCAAAGGTCTTGAAACGGGGCAAGACTCAGCTCAAGGAAGGTCCCACTTAACGATAGAAATGGTGGGGCTTGTTTGTGGCGGTATGTCGAGGACTATATGGATTCCAGATCGTACCCTTAAATCAGATTCAGAAGCAAAGCTGCTTTTTAATCAGATTTTTAAAAAAATTATTATTATTTCATCTCAGGGTCCACCGAGCAAGAAATACATTTAACTCATTTAGTGCAAGAATAAAGACTGTGCTGGAAAGCTTCTGGCTTCCCGTTGAGGAAAAATATTATATTAGATGTAGGAAGCCAAAGCCCAGCCCTTCATTCTGAAGTTATAGTCATCGGGAACGAAGGAACGGGCTTCTGTTAAAAGCATATTTTCCCTTTTTTTTGTTTTTTTTTTAACTCCTCGTAACTTTCTGCCTCGCTGAGCTTACAGGCGCCCGCCAAGCCAACCCGTCACATCTGTAGGACTTAATCAACACTGAAGCTAAGCAGGAGATTCCTGGGAAGGGCGATGCAGAGGGGGTTCTAGAGGGAAAACAGGAGGATGGGGTGGAAGGAAACTCGGGGACCATCTCTCCTTCTGCATTACTATTACTATTAATCTTCTCATCGTTCCTATCACCCGTCGCCTCCCACTTATGACCGGTATGACCGTAACTTGGTTGCTGGTATCTTTACGATTTATAATGATATTGTTTCCTAGTATGATTTGATTGCTTATTTGTACCCTCTGACTATCATTAAGTGTTGTACCTTAATGATTCTTGACAAATGTATCTTTTCTTTTATGTACACTGAGAGTTTATGCACCAAAGACAAATTCCTTGTGTGTCCAATCACACTTGGCCAATAAAAAATTCTATTATTCTATTCTATTCTATTCTATTCTATTCTATTCTATTCTATTCTATTCTATTCTATTCTATTCTATTCTAATTCTAATCTATTATTCTATTCTATTCTATTCTATTCTATTCTATTCTATTCTATTCTAATTCTATTCTATCCCATATTTTCTATTCTATTCTATTCTATTCTATTCCATATTTTCTATTCTATTCTATTCTATTCTATTCTATTCTATTCTATTCTATTCTATTCTTCTTTTCTATTCTAATTCTAATATATTCTTCTATTCTATTCTATTCTAATTCTAATCTATTTTTCTATTCTATTCTATTCTATTCTATTCTATCTCTAATTCTAATATATTCTTCTATTCTATTCCATATTTTCTATTCTATTCTATTCTATTCTATTCTATTCTATTCTATTCTATTCTATTCTAATTCTAATTCTAATTCTAATTCTATTCAGTTCTGTTCTATTCAATTCTAATTCTAATTCTAATTCTAATTCTAATTCTAATTCTAATTCTAATTCTAATTCTAATTCTAATTCTAATTCTAATTCTAATTCTAATTCTAATTCTAATTCTAATTTTACTCTATTGATGCCGGACATCTATAAATGGACCTTGTCTTCTCTTATGATTTTAGTCCTTCTTCCTTCGTGCCCGCATATGTGGATGGGATCAAAGACGCAGCTGATCCCAGTTAACAACAAGCATTGAAGGCAACCGGGGCCCCGAGGGGGAGGGAATCAGTTCTATGAAAAAGGTCAACTTTGTTTTCTCGATGGGGGTGGGTGGGTGTAACCCAACGAGCTAACTGGAAACGGCCCTTCTTGCCACACAAGGCAGCCTTGGGAAAGGAATTCCTTTCCTTCGATTCGATTCAGCCCATTCTCTGCAGACTATGGATGAGCCACAGGTACAGGAAGAGTCTTGCGCAATTCTTGGGCGACGGGAGAGTCTAGTGGTTAAGGCACCAGGCTAGAAAGCAGGAGACCATGAGTTCTAGTCCTGCCTTAGGCATGAAAGCCGGCTGGGTGATTTTGGGCCAATCACCAGGAGTTGGTGAGTTCTAGTCTTACCTTAGGCTGAAATGCGAGCTGGCTGGGTGACTTTGGGCCAATCGCCAGGAGACCGTGAGTTCTAGTCCTGCCTTAGGATTTGAAAGCTACCTGGGTGGCTTTGGGCCAATCACCAGGAGACGGTGAGTTCTAGTCCTGCCTTAGGATTCGAAAGCTACCTGGGTGGCTTTGGGCCAATCACCAGGAGACGGTGAGTTCTAGTCCTGCCTTAGGATTCGAAAGCTACCTGGGTGGCTTTGGGCCAATCACCAGGAGACGGTGAGTTCTAGTTCTAACTAAAAGCCAGCTGGGTGACTTTGGGTGAGTCCCTCTCTCAGCCCAATCCACCTCACGGGATTGTTATTGTAGGAAAAAAAGAAAAAAAAATAGGAGGAGGAAGGTGCATTGCACGAGATTGCCACCTGGAGTTTTACCAAAATAACTGATGATGTTACCTAGTTGGGTACCAAAACGTCTTCAAGGAAACAAGCAGCCTTGGTGGCGCAGCAGACTAAAGCACTGTTAAATAACACCAGCTGCCTGCAATTACTGCAAGTTCAAATCTCACCAGGCTCAAGGTTGACTCAGCCTTCCATCCTTCCGAGGTAGGTAAAATGAGGACCCGGATTGTGGGGGCAATAAGCTGACTTTGTATAAAAAAAGAACACCACTTAGGGGGCCCCCGAAAAGCTACTAAGCAGGTATATACAAAAGAATGAAGGCTATTGCTTAACGCATTGTAAGCCACCCTGAGTCTCCGGAGAAGGGGCGGCATATAAATCGAACCAAGAAAGAAAGAAAGAAAGAAAGAAAGAAAGAAAGAAAGAAAGAAAGAAAGAAAGAAAGAAAGAAAGAAGGAAGGAAGGAAGGAAGGAAGGAAGGAAGGAAGGAAGGAAGGAAAGGGTAAGGGAAGGAAGGAAGGAAGGAAGGAAGAAAGAAGCAAGCTCAGAGAGCACCGAGGACAACCACCACCCCCTCCAAGCACAAGATTTCTCAGGGGGGGGAGAAATAAAAACCAGGTTCTCCAACCTTGGAAGACAGCAAAATACTCTCTGAGGTTACAAAAGACTCAGTTCTCTAAATGAAGCTAAGATTGGAGGACGGATTGAAGACTCAAGTAGATTTCTTCCTTCAACTGTCATCGGGGGGGGGTGAGGGGGCTTCTGGAGACAATGAGACTGGTAGCTTCGCTGAAAGACGAGCTTTTAACAGGATCCTGACTCCTTAAAACATTCCCCCCCCTCTCCTTGCTCATCACAGGATGTCCTGTCTCCATTAAAGAATGGGGGTTATATTTTCTTTTGTTCTTTCACCCCCGCCTGCCCCCTTTTTTGTCTCAAAAGTCTATAATTCCCCAGGCATCTTTTCGGGTTTTTTTTTTTTTTTTAACACATTGTATGCAAAAATTGTTCTGGGAACCGTTTTGTTTAAACGGAGAAGTGGGGGAAAATGCTTTGCATAAACCAGGAAGAGTTTTTTTCTAGAGGAGACTTTATTACAGCGAACACATGATTTTTCAATCATTTTTTTCACATATGGGGGGGGGGAAGGCAGTTTGCTTTTCGTTAACTTTTCGTGTTACTGCCAGGACGGCGCTGACCTCAACGGGAAAATAATGCATAGTGAAAATAGTGCAGAGAAGGTAAAACATTGTTTTATGAAGGGTTTATATTATTGGGGGATTTGAGAGAAACGCTGATGGCTGCACTTAAAAAAAAAAAAATGTGGCAGTCACATTTGGAAAAGCTGAAACACGAAGCATTGCTATCCCAAAGGATCCTTTTTGGTTACTTTCCTTTGCATAATTTCCCCGTGAAATAATCATTCCTGGGCCTTAGACGAACAGTAACTTATGTAATTCTTTAGTAGAACAACAAAAAGTGACGAGTAGGAATTCAGTAAGTTTTCCCTAGTAAAATGAGACAGAGAAGGTTACAAGAAAATTGCTAAACAGAGATTAACACCACGATTAATACTAGAACAAGCAGAAAACAATACCCCAAAGAACTCCAACCAACACTAACAGGGCAAGTCACTTGTGTATAAACAGAGAGTAAACCCTACTCCCTTCTAGCACTGATAATGTTACCTAGATGGGTCACGAAATGTCTGCAAGAAAGCAACCAAACTTGGAGAGCAACAAGGACTCCACAATTTCAACTCTTCTCTGCTCCATTTTTGTTTGAGTTGGTAGTTCTTCCTTCCCAGTTCCTTTAGCCCTATCAAGGAACCACCAAGAGAGCACACCAACACTCCTTTCAAGCACTGATGATGTTATCTAGTTGGGTCACAAAATGTCTGCAGGAAAACAACCAATCTCAGACAGCACCAAGAATCTCAAAGTTGTCCTTTCCTTCCTTACCCTCCCTCTCTCTTCCTTCTCCTCTGGTTCACAAATCCCACTCCCAGCACTGATGGTATTAACTAGTTGGGTAACGAAACATCTACAAGAAGACAACCAAGCTGAAGAGAGCCCAAGAATTACTTCAGAACGAAACAGTTCATTACAAAAAGACTTTCAGGTGAGAGGCGAGGGCCGATTCGTTTATGGAAGGCAATGACTTTCAATTCTGTAGCTGTTTCGTTTCGCAAACCATTTGTGAGCAGAGATTATAAGATTTTTGGAAGGACAGGATTAGAAAATGAGACAGAATGACAAAAGCCGCTCATTAATCCATCATGTCCTGGAATAGGAGCAGAAAATGTGCTGTGGGAATTCTGGTATCGTCTCCTGGAAGGATGAGTTGAGAAGAAGCTATCAAGGAAGCGAGAGCGAGTTAAGACAATTCTGTCTTGCAGTCAACAATTGGCAAACTCAAAATCCCAGAGCAAAGCTATTTGCCAGTAACCATGGCTACCTCTAAAGTAAACGCCATAGTTAAATGTCAGGCTGTTTACACGGAAAAAAAGGACGCAAAGCGAAGGAAGTTCCATCCAGCTTACGTCATCGGTATAGTAAATACCACTGGGCCAAGGGCCTTGTTGCCTCTTTTGAAACAACGCTTCCCTATTCCTTAAAAAAAGCAAAGCAGAGACAAAACAACAATGACCAACACAAAACAGGCCCTTCTGAGTTGCAACTTCAGGTTTAATTCCAGAGCCAGCCAGACCACGTCCACCTCATTGCAACCACTCAACTCCACCTCATTGCAACCACTCAACTCTCCCACGAGAAGAATTTGATCGTTCCACGTTCAACTGAACGATGATGGGAAGGAGCTTGCTCTGGTCACGTTGATGGTGGCCTCAACAGGGTGATGTGGTTTCACAAAGAACCAGGAAACAAAAGGATCTATTTATGGCTGCATGTGGTGGCCCGCCACATTTCTCCTTATTCCCAGGTTAAATCTCTCCTTATTCAGTTTCCATCCATTACTCCTTGTCTGGCCTTCGGGTGCTTTGGAAAATAGTTTGACCCCCTTTCTCCTCTCTGTGGCAGCCCCTCAAATATTGGAAGACTGCTATTATGTCTCCCCTGGTCCTTCTCTTCACTAGACTAGCCATGCCCAGTTCCTGCAACCGTTCATCGTATGTTTTAGCCTCCAGTCCCCTCATCATCCTGGTTGCTCTTCTCTGCATTCTTTCTAGAGTCTCAGCATCTTTTTTTATAGCGCGGTGACCAAAACTGGATGCAGTACTCTAGGTGTGGCCTTATTAAGACTTTATAGAGTGGTATTAGTACCTCTCTTGATCTTGATTGAATCCCTCTGTTAATGCAATTTAGGATTGTGTTGACTTTTTGGGCTGCCACCACACACTGTTGGCTCATAATTAATTGATTGTCCACTAAGACTCCAAGATCCCTCTCACAGTCACTGCTATTAAGCCTGGTTTCACCCAGTCTATATGTGTACTTTTGTTTTTTTTTTCTTGCCTAAGTGTAAGACTTTTACTTTTCTCTACATTGAATTTCATTTTATTCTATAAGGTTTTCAAACCCTCTACCAAGAATTCCGCTCACAAGACCCGAGGTGACCTCTTCAGAGTAATTTTCACTGCTTATTTTTCCTCTTTCCAAACATCAACAAGAATTACTGCTGATGTGCAAGATGCAAAGCTGCATTGTTTCAGTTCTTGCGTGATGCCAAGCTGAAATTTAAATCAAGCGTTAGCTGCGAAGCCGTGTCTTTCGCTCTCTCCTAGATTCGAAAGACTAGGATAAGATCTTATACAATTTTTGTTTCTGGTTTAAATTATGATGTGAAAAATTTTTCAGGGGGAAAAAAAGAGCACGATGGAAGTTATGTGTTCTCAAAACAACCGTCTCCTGGCTAGAGAACTCATCCTGGCCATTTTTGAGACCGAGCCCAGATGGCTTCCTTCGTCCCAGGCAACTGAATGGAAAATGGGAACGGGTGAAATAAGTTTAAATAAAGATCCACATATATCTTTTTCCCCATTGGCTTTCAAACTTCTGAGCTTTAAATGACCTCCAAGGTATCTAACTTCTACCAGGAGTTAGTGTGTGAAACAAAATCTCAGCCATTCGTTCGTAAAATTATGTTGCTTGGAAAAAAAAAATACCGATTTTCGTCTGGACTGATTTATGGAGAGTTCGCTGACAAGCACAAGTGGGTTTGCACAGGAGGCAAAACAATTGCCATCAGACCTCACAAAGGCATTGGGTCCTTTGAGATACTTCCAGTCAGATCATATTTAGAGTTGTGGTGGGGAAAATAGAAGGAGGAAGGTGTTTCAAATAGAACAGAGGTCTTCAAACTTGGCAGCTTTAAGACTTCTGGGACTTCAACTCCCTTGAAGTCCACAAGTCTTAAAAGTTGCCAAGTTTGGGGACCCTTGAAATAGAATAACAGAGTTGGAAGGGGTCTTGGAGATCTTCTAGTCCAACCCCCTGCTTAGGCAGGAAAGCCTACACCACTTCAGACAAATGGTTAGCCAACATCTTCTTAAAGCTTCCAATGTTAGAGCATTCAAACTTCTGGAGGCAAGTTGTTCCACTGATCAATTGTCCTGACTGTCAGGAAATTTTTCCTTAGTTCTAAATTGCTTCTCTCCTTGATTAGTTTCCACCCATTGCTTCTTGTGCTGCCCTCAGGTCCTTTGGAGAATAGCTTGACTCCCTCTTCTTTGGGGGCAGCCCCTGAGATATTGGAAGACTGCTATCATGTCTCCCCTAGTCCTTCTTTTCATTAAACTAGACATACCCAGTTCCTGCAACGTTCATCGTATGTTTTAGTCTCCAGTCCCCTCATCATCTTTGTTGCTCTTCTCTGCACTCTTTCTAGAGTCTCCGCATCTTTTTTACATCGATGGCGACCAAAACTGGATGCAGGATTCCAGGTGTGGCCTTACCAAGGCATTATAATATTAACACTTCAACTGATCTTTTATTCTATCCCTTTGTTTATGCAGCCCGGAACTGTGTTGGCTTTTTTGGCAGCTGCTGCACACAGCTGGCTCCTATTTAAATGGTTACAGTTAATAAATGCTTACAGTTATTAGGACCTTGATTTCTTAATTGCAGAATTGTTAAATTGGTATCAAATATAATTATCTATCTATCTATCTATCTATCTATCTATCTATCTATCTATCTATCTATCATCTACAACTATCTCTATCATCTACTATCTATCTATCTATCTATCTATCTATCTATCTATCTATCTATCTATCTACCTACCTACCTACCTACCTACCTACCGTATCTATCTACTTATCTACAGTATCTATCTATCTATCTATCTATCTATCTATCTATCTATCTATCTATCATTTACAACTATCTACCTACCTACCTACCGTATCTATCTACTTACCTACCTACAGTATCTATCTATCTACCAATCAACTCTATGTATCTATCTATCTATCTATCTATCTATCATCTACAACTATCTCTATCTATCATCTATCATCTATCATCTATCTACCATTTCTACCTACCTACCTACATCTATCTTTCTATCTTATTTATCGTATGTTTTGTATCTATTTATTTGTCTAGAAATAAAAAAACATAAATAATAATAATTAAAGAAATTGAAAGGAAGCTGGCATTGGGAGGTCACGCTGCATGGAAACTTCTTGCTTTGAAGTAATTACAGTAGAGAATGGCTCCAGAAATATAGGAACATACATACATATATACATACATACATACATATGGGGTATGGGGGAAGCAGCAATTTTTCCTTGCAAAAGAACACATTCCAAACATTTCCACGCAGTTCCGAGCAACTCATATAAGCGGCCTTTTAAATCTCAAAGGCATCCTGCGGAATCCTTTCCCGTACATCGGGCCAGCCCTTCGCATAACTCTTTTTTCGACCAACGTGGCAAAAAAATCGTGGGCTACCGTATCTGTTTGCATGTTTCCAGATTTGTTTAGTCTGCTTTAGAGAGGCGTATTTGCAAAAATTTCTCGCATCCCATATCATGCTTCTGAAGGAGGACAAAAATCAGGAACTTGGAGCATGCTATGTTTTGGTTTACAGAAGCAGGATATGGCAGGGCTACGCAATTTAAACCGTAATTTGGACGACAGGGGGTAATTTATATGACGTCGAAGTAAGAGCATGGATGGGATGATGAGCAAACCTGTAGTATGGACAATATTGGGAAAGAAAAAAGCTAATTTTTCCAACCCAGACCTTAATACCGATTCTGCTTTTACTCTATGAGGCTACTGCTCTTTACCTTCAAACTGGATCTTAAGTCCCTCATAATTTATTTATTTTTTTACAGGAAATCCTCGCCTTACAACCCCACAAAATTTCTGTCGCTAAGTGAGACAGTTTTGAAGTGCATTTTGCCCCATTTTACGACCTTTCTTGTCCCAGGGGTTATAAAGGAATTGCTGTATACTGCATGAGTCAAAAAGAGGGCTGTGAAAATATCTACAGACCCCTCGCATCCTGGACATGAACTGTTTCAGCTCCTACCCCCAAAACGACGCTATAAAGCACTGCACACCAGAACAACTAGAGGGAAAGGATACTGCAAAATCTCCATTCCCACCCAACTCTGGGGCCAGCCAGAGGTGGTATTTGCCGGTGCTCCAAACTACTCAAAATTTCCGCTACCGGTTCTCCAGAACCTGCTGGATTTCACCCAGCTTCAGGTATATTCTACTGGTAAGTAAAAAAAAAATTGACAGGCCACCAAAAAATAACACCAACCCCCAATGCTATCTCCCCAATATTCAGACTATTAGCTGACTTTTGCTCGATTAAATGGATGGAAGAAGCTAACGATGGTATCAACGCTGGCACATTGGCATGCCTAGAATGAGACGGCGGGCCAAGCCAACGCGGATTTTTCATGGGACCAGCTGTCCAGGCGGCCTCCAGGAAAAAAAAAAAAATCATCCCTGGAACATTTGCTGGAATGCTGGAGGCATGGATCGGTTCGTTTTGCACACCCTGGGGTAACATTTCACGCCCCACGCAGACCGGGTGGCGAGACGACGGGTTTTCAAAGCCTGGGATTACGCTCTTTTACGTTAAAAAGGAGCGGTGCCAGCTCACTGGCTTGCAGGGTGGAAATCGGTGGAACAAAGAAGCTCTTGAAGGAATGCCACCCAGAATTATTCCGGCGTGGCCAGTGGTCCAGGAAAGGAGGTAGGCTTGGCTAGCGAAACTCATATCAATGCCAGGTGCTTTTGGTTGAGCCCACAGACTCAGAAATATTTGGGACTGTAATGCATTTTAGAGGTTGTGTGCGGGTGTCTGTGCGGTTGTATGGAGAGAGAGAGAGAGAGAGAGAGAGAGAGAGAGAGAGAGAGAGAGAGAGAGAGAGAGAGAGAGGGAGAGAGAGAGGGTGAGAGAGAGAGAGAGAGAGAGAGAGAGAGAGAGAGAGGATTGGAGGGGATTCAGGGTCTGATTTATATGCTGATCCCCCACTCTCACCCCAGGAGCAGAAATCCTGAGAGCTGTGCATATATTATTCTGACTGCCCAGAATTTTCAAAAGGAGGGGGCTAAGGTGGCTGCTTTCCCCCTTCCTTTCTTATATCCCCTTTTCCTGTTGCGTCATTTTAAAGATGATAAGCCCTTTGGCAGAAGCTCTGTTTTTCTAACGGTGGATAAGCTGCTTTGGAAAGTCTTGTTCTTCGTCAAAAGAATACAATTTTAAACATATTTTGAATCAGGGAACACGTTTCTTTTTCAGAATATATAAATCTGTCCATCCATGCCATCCATCCATCCATCCATCCATCCATCCATCTCGATCAGCAATCTCTCTCTATCTCTCTATCTCTTATTATCTTTCTATCTACCTATCTACCTTTATCATCTATCTATCTCTATTACCTATCTCTCTCTATACTCTATCTATCATTATCTATCTATCTATCCATCCATCCATCCATCTTATCATCTATCTCTCTGTCACCTATCTCTCTCTTCTCTCTTTCTCTCCCTAGCTATCATCTATTATCTATCTATCTTATCATCTATTTCTCTATCATCTATCTCTCTCTACCTACCTACCTTACCATCTCTATCTTTATCACCTATCTCTCTCTCTCTCTCATTATCTATCCTATCTATCTATCTATCTATCTATCTATCTATCTATCTATCTATCCATCCATCCATCCATCCATCTTATCATCTATCTCTCTGTCACCTATCTCTCTCTCTCTTTCTCTCCCTAGCTATCATCTATTATCTATCTATCTTATCATCTATTTCTCTATCATCTATCTCTCTCTACCTACCTACCTTACCATCTCTATCTTTATCACCTATCTCTCTCTCTCTCTCATTATCTATCCTATCTATCTATCTATCTATCTATCTATCTATCTATCTATCTATCCATCCATCCATCTTATCATCTATCTCTCTGTCACCTATCTCTCTCTCTCTCTTTCTCTCCCTAGCTATCATCTATTATCTATCTATCTTATCATCTATTTCTCTATCATCTATCTCTCTCTACCTACCTACCTTACCATCTCTATCTTTATCACCTATCTCTCTCTCTCTCTCATTATCTATCCTATCTATCTATCTATCTATCTATCTATCTATCTATCTATCCATCCATCATCATCTATTTCTCTATCACCTATCTCTTTCTCTCTCTCTACCTACCTTATCATCTATCTATCTTTATCACCTATCTCTCTCTCTTTCATTATCTATCCTCTCTCTCTCTCTCTCCCCCTCCCTCCCTCCCTCATCATCTATCTATCTCTATCACCCATCTCTCTCTCTCTCTCTCCTCTCTCTCTCTCTCTCTATCTATCTATCTATCTCTTATCTACCTACCTACCCATCCATCCATCCACCTACCTACCTACCTTCCTACCTACCTTATCATCTATCTATCTCTATCACCCCCCCGCTCCCATCCATCCATCCATCCATCCACAAGGCCAAGGCAACATTATGATAGTTTGGAAGAAAGAAACCAGGATGGTGATTGCAAAAGAGAAAACCTCAAGGAAGAATGTTTGTTCGGGGAAACGGAACATCGGAACAGGGCAAACTTTGGAAATTTACCTGCAAGGTCTTCTTTTGATGAGACCAGCCGTGGCGAACTGTTTCCTGGCTCGATTCTTAGGGACAATCTGGAAAAACAGAAAAAGATGGCATGAAAAGGCGGCAGCTGGGCTTAAGCGAAGGCTAAAAGGGACAAACCTGTTATCTTGCCTTATCGGTCAAAGGCAGGAAACGTAGCTCAGTCCTGGCTGCGTTCATAAATTCTTTGGACAGAGTAGATTTTTACTGAAGCTATGACCAGTTTTATCCCGTGAAGCTAAACAGAGGTTTCTCAATATCGCGGAGCGCTTATCTTTTACGGATGTGGCTTTTTACAAACCCATTTAACAAGCGGTAAGGCACGCAGTTCTTGGTCCGGTCAGTTTCAGCATTTTAAATGTACGGATTGTCAATTTCCGAATCCTAAATACAGGCAGTCCATCTGTATTTATTAGATTTGTTTGCAGAACCATCTTGCTTCTAAATGACTCTGGGTGGCATGCAAACATTAAATAAGTCTCTCTCTCTCTCTCTCTCATTCTTTCTCTCGTCTCTTTCTCTTTCAATCTCTCTTTCTCTCTCTTTCTCTCTTTCTCCTTCTTTCTCTTCTTTCTCTCTCCTTCAATCTCTCTCTCTCTTTCTCTCTCTCTCACTTTCTCTTTCTCTTTCTTTCTTTCTCTCTCACACTTTCTCTTTCTCATTCTTTCTCTCTTCTCTCTCTTTCTCTTTCAATCTCTCTTTCTCACTCTTTAAATCTCTCTCTCTCTCTCTCTCTCTTTCTCTCTCTCTCTCACACACACACACAGATTTTTAAAAACTTTTTTCCAATCCGTTTGAGGCACACCATGTAGGATCTTTATGCTGGTTCACATTAATGTTTTTAATCTACAATCTCAAAGGATAAATTTCTTCCTTACGCCAGTGATTGTCAGTCGATTGCTATACTCAGTCCTCTTTTAACCTCATTTGGTTTTGGAATATTTTCTACCCTATTCTGCTCCAGACTGTATTTATCCAAAAAAAAATAATAAAAAAAACCCATGATTTTTCTTCACGGAAAGATTTTGCACATCAGCTCTCTGGCCTCTTAACGGGAACACATTTTTGGACCTCTGGGCTGTTTTAAGGTACGATCTGAAATTTGAGGAATTTGCACACGATCGCCTTTTTCCTTTTTTTTTTTTTAAAAAAAAAAATTCATTGCACACAATCGCTCATATATTGGCCGAAGTAAAAAGCCACGACAAGAACACTGGAATTTCAGATTGTGCCAGACGATTGTTTTGATTTCTGTTGTAACGTTTTCTGGAGGGGGGAAAAAAGACCAACCGACTGAAAAAAAATGTTCATCGTGTTTGAAGGAACTCGATTCCATAAACATTCCCGCTTTTGTTCCACATATTTGATTGCGTCCCGTTTTGGCAACTGAGCTGCCAGAATTTAGATCCATAAAAAAAGAAGAAAGAAAGAAAGAAAATCCTACGGAACTTGAAAGCTTTAAGGACATATTTCACACCCGAATGCTTTAACTGGCAGTTTAAAAATAAATATCCTATGGAGAAAGCTGGTTTTTGATTTGACTTGGCTCACGTGAATTTGGAGAGATGGGGAAATAGAATATTGTTCCAGACAGCTGCCTTGATGAAGCAGGAGGGCACAAACAGCTCCTGGCACATCATGTTTGCTTTAAATAAAGCACATTGCATTTCCCGAAGTTTGGATTGATAATTTCTTATCATTCCTCTCAAGCAGAATGGGAGGCAAGAGAGAGAAAGAAAGAAAGAAAGGAGGGGAAAAAGAGAGGACAGAAAAGGAGACAGAAGAGAGAGAGAAAAAGAGAAAGAGAGAGAGAGAAAGACAGAAAAGAGAGAGAGAAAAAGAAGGAGAGAAAAGAGAGAAAAAGAGACACAGAAAAGCGAGAAAGAGACAAGGAGAGAGAGAAAGAGAGAGGAGAGAGAAAAGGAGAGAGAGAGAGAGAAAGAGAAAGAAAAGAGAGAGAGAGAGGAGAGTGAAAAGGAGAACTAGAGAAAAGAAGAGAGAAAAAAGAAAGACAGAAAAGAGAAAGAGAGAGAGAAAGAAACAAGGAGAGAAAGAAAGGAGAGAGAGAAGGGAGAAAAAGAGATACAGAAAAGAGAAAGGAGAGAGAGAAAGAGACAAGGAGAGAGAGAAAGAGAGAGGAGAGAGAAAAGGAGAAAGAGAGAAAGAAAAGAGAAGGAAGAGAGAGGAGAGAGAAAAGAAGAGAGAGAGGAGAGAGAAAAAGGAGAAAGAAAGAGAGAGAGAGGAAGAAAAGAGAGAGAGAAATAGGAGTGTATTTTAAAATCACCTCCTGTGTCTGACGTTCTTTTAGCAATCTCTTTTCAAATGCAATGTTTTTAAACTATAAGAGGAAAAATAGACACTCTGTATGGAGTTCAAGTTGGAGTGTGTTTGACATTTCAGTCAAAGCAAATAAAAATTACACGGCGTGACTCACACACGTACAAGGCAAAACACCTCTTTCGAATGGAATTAATGCTTGACGTGAAGCAACCTCCCCGGTTTCCCAAAAGGGGCATTTTCATTTTGGCAGCCTGAAATTAATTCTGCAACTTTTCCAGGCAGTTTTAATAGCTGTTTTGGCAATTTTACCAGTCTGTCATCAATCCTAATGTTCTGGTCTTCCCTCACTACGGGCAGTCCTCGTTTTACGACCCACCAATCGAGCCAAAGTTTCCATGGCTAAGCAAGGCAGTTGTCAACTTGCAAAGCTTTCAAGTTGCCATGAGCAGGAGGGAGGGAGAACTGATAGAGCTGATTGATTTCCCTAACTGAAGTGCATTCCATACATTCTTCCTGACCGCACTCAGAAGGAGGGTGTTAGGTTTCACAGCCAGCCAAAGTGGTTAATTGGAGAATGTGATTTATGACATGGTCAGAGAGGAGGGGAGAGACAGAGTCATAGGGGAACGTAAATCTACGTAGGATCAGTCCTAACTGCATCCGAGTATTGCCGGAATGGTGCTCCTAATAAATGACTATATTTCCTTTGACGTTTGGATCATGGCTCATGAATTAATTAGGGCATCTTTCGGAAACTTGACAGCAATGGTGAAGTTGCCCCATTTTACGAACTTTCTTGCCATCGTCGTTAAGCCGGTACGCTCTCATAGAGAGGGGCTCCTCCCGGTGCCGTCAGCTAAACAATGTTGATTGGCGGCCCCCAGGGGGAGGGCCTTCTCTGTGGGGGCACTCACTATCTGGAACGAGCTCCCCCCAGAGATACGGAGGATCCCGGATCTGCGTACTTTCCGCCGTGCTCTTAAGACTCTCCTATTCCAGCAAGGCGGCCTGGCCTAATCTTCTCCCCTGTTTTAAAATTCTTTTAAATCAAAATTTTAATCTGTTTTAAATTATTGGGATTTTTAATTATCTCGGGCTAAATTATTTAATCTGGTTTTAATTATGTTCTTAACTTTTGTATTTATATATTTTATTTTGTGCCTGTTCACCGTCCTGAGTCCTTCGGAGTAGGGCGGTATATAAATCTAATAAAAGAAAAGAAAGAAAGAAAGAAGCGAACCACGGTGGTTGTTAAGTGAGTAGCATGGTTGTTAACTGAGTCTGGCTTCCCCATTGACTTTGCTTGTTCAGAGGGTCCCAAAAGGGGATCACGTGATCCCGGGAATTCATCTCTTCTACACACACTTGAGATGGTCAGAAAGCATCCTGCTTATTTTGATGTCTAGTGGTTAAGCCATGAAGCTGGAAACCAGGAGCTGGTGAGTTCTAGTCCCGTTTTAGGCATGCATTAAAGATGGCTCAGTGAATTTTGGGCCAATCATCAGGTTGATGGTGAGTTCTAGTCCCACCTTAAGCACGAAAGCCGACTGGGTGATTTTGGGGCCAATCCCCAGGAGACAGTGAATTCTAGTCCCACCTTAGACACAAAAAATGCACCAAGAAAACTATACTTATAACAATACATTTTTTTGGGGGGGGGGGAAATAATCGCAATTTTTGCTTGCGGGAAACCCGAGACAAGAGCTGGACTGCTGAGAAAACGATCTATAAGGAGACGGGCGTCTCCGGCCCTCGCCAAAGAGAAGCTGTTAGTTTGGGAAAGGAGTCTTGGGAAGGAAAAAAAAACAGCTGGGGATCAGAAGATGGAAGCAATGGAAAGAAATAAGTGGTTGGTCCAAGATCAGCACAATTGCAAAAAAAAGAAAAAAGAAAGAAAAATAGCAATGCTTACATAGGCAGGACTGGGTGATTGGTTCTGCAGATGCTCGAGGGGCAGTTAAGGTGGAAACAGAAACCGTAGACAGAACATTTAGTATATAAGCGAGTCTTAAAAATCAACCAGATTCCTGAAAATAAGGATAAACCACAAACCCATCTCCACAGGAATATACATCTTACACAGCACTGGAGATGATGAAGAAGTCAAGAAGCAAAAGGATGGGAACTCATCAAGGAGAGAAGCCACCTGGAATTAAAGAGAAGCTTCCTAACGGTGAGGACAATTAACCAGTGGAACAGCTTGCCACCAGAAATTGTGGGTGCTGCATCACTGGAGCCTTTTAACAAGAGACATAGACAGTCCCTTGTCTGGAATGGTAGATGCTTCTCCTGCTTGAGCAGGGGGCTGGACTAGAAGACCTCCAAGGTCCTTTTCCAGCTCTATTCTGATTAAAAATTACGTTGCGCAAGATTAAAGAGTTCTCGTTGAATACAGGTAAGCCCTTGACTTACAACGGTTCGATTTTGGCCGTAAGTTGAAAACGACTTGTAGTTAAAACAAGACACACGATCTTCTGTCTTTCTTATTCCTTTTTTTTTTCCTTCTCCTTTTTGTAAAACTTTTCCCGTGTCCCTCCTACGAGCTGAAACATATGGCTTTCTTTCTTTCTTTTTTTTAAAATAATTTTTATTGAGTATTTTACAGTTTAAAACCAAACACACAATAGCAAAAGAAGTCGAGAGACCCAAAAAACAAACAAACAAAAACATACACACTTAACATCAGACGTTAAAATACAATACTAACAACAGATATATACAATTTTACAACTTCCTGCATCGACTTTTGTCTTTACTCTTAGCTTTTATTGTCCGGCTCCTGCTCTTTATTTTTAAATATTCATAATTAACTGTTTTGTTAGCAGGATCATTATTTATATTTATATCCAGTAAGAACATATGGCTTTCTATCTATCTTGCTTTAAGAAAGAAAGAAAGAAAGAAAGAAAGAAAGAAAGAAAGAAAGAAAGAAAGAAAGAAAGAAAGAAAGAAAGAAAGAAAGAAAGAAAGAAAGAAAGAGGGAGGGAGGGAGGGAGGGAAGGGAAGGAAGGAAGGAAGGAAGAAAGAAAGAAGGAGGGAGGGGGAGGGAGGGAAGGAAGGAAGCAAGAAAGAAGGAGGGAGGGGGGACAGAGGGAGGGAAGGAAGGAAGAAAGAAGGAGAAAGAAAGGAAGGAAGGAAGGAAGGAAGGAAGGAAGAAGGAAAGAAAGAAAGAAAGAAAGAAAGAAAGAAAAAGAAAGAAAGAAGGGGGGGAGGGGGAAGGGGGGAGGGAGGGAGGGAAGGAAGGAAGGAAGAAAAAGAAAGAAAGAAATAAAGAAAGAAATAAAGAAAGAAAGAGGGAGGGGGGATAGGGAGGGAGGGAAGGAAGGAAGGAAGGAAGGAAGGAAGAAAGAAAGAAGGAGGGAGGGGGAGGGAGGGAGGGAAGGAAGGAAGGAAGGAAGAAAGAAGGAGAAAGAAAGGAAGGAAGGAAGGAAAGAATCAGCACATTTAATCAAGACATGGATTTTTCAGATCAAAAGGAAGCCTGCTGGATGACCTCTAGGAAAATACATGTAAACAGAGCTCACTGTTGCTAGCAATAGCCTCCATGGGGTTTAAAATGTGTTTTTGCGAGAGAAAGAGGAAAAAAAAAATTACTCATGTTCTGTCTCGTTTCCAAAAATTATGTCATGGCCCTAAATATTTAGAGAACCCCCTTTGTTATGTTATGTTCCACGCAGAATATCCAAGCTAATAAAAAAAAAAACAAAAACAACCAACCCCTACTGTATATGTAATCTTAACATCGCGCATGAATGTGGAACTCAGTCCAAGAATTAAATTAAGCAATGTGGCTTCTGGCATTCAGCCGAGAGAGCTCAACACAAGACTCACACTGGCTGCGATGATACACATTTCACTACTGCCTGACGAATGCTTCCCAAGGCCCACGAAGCCCCCCCCTCACAACAAACCTGCAAAACTGACAAGGGGTTAAGATCCCAAACGACACCCGCAATCACTTGGCGAGCCAACACAACCGACGGAGGTTGTGCACAAAACTGGCACAGCAAGGCCAAGTCTTACAAGAAAAAAAAAAAGCTGTGCCAAACTTCTGGCTTTAAAAAACCCGACAATCTCAAAACAAACAAACAAAAAAACCCCAAGAAGTTAAGATTAAAAAAATAAATAAATAAAACTCGAAAAATAAAAACTGTGCCTTAAGAAGGAGAACAGGCGACGGGGAAGAGAAAGCAAAATGAATGCTATTTTGCATCTCATAGATAAGTATTATCTCTCTCTCTCTCTCTCTCTTTGTGTCTGTTTGTCTGCCTGTCTCTCAATCATCTCTCCTTTCTCTTTCCTCTCTCGATGTATCTATCATCCATCTATCATCTATCTCTCTATCCTCTCTTTCTCTCTCTATTCTTTCTCCCTCTCTCTCTCATCCTATCTAGCTATCTCTCTATCCATCCATCTCTCTCTCTCTCTCTCATCTACCTATCATCTCTCCCTCCCCCTCCCTCTATATATATATATATATATATATATATATATATATATATATATATATATATATATATATATATATATATCCTATCATCCATCCATATCTATCTATCATCTATCTATCTATCTATCTATCTATCTATCTATCTATCTATCTATCTATCATCCCTCCCTCCCCCCTCTCTCTATATACATATATATATAAATATATCATCTATCATTCATCCATCCATATCTATCTATCTATCTATCTATCTATCTATCTATCTATCTATCTATCTATCTATCTATCTATCTATCATCCCTCCCTCCCTCCCTCCCTCCTCTCTCTATATATACATATATATCAGTGGTGAAATCCGAATTTTTTTTACTACCGGTTCTGTGGGTATATCTTGGTGGACGTGGCAGGGGAAGGATATTGCAAAATCACCATTCCCACCCCACTCCTGGGGGAAGGATATTGCAAAATCTCCATTCCCACCCCACTCCTGGGGGAAGGATATTGCAAAATCACCATTCCCACCCCACTCCTGGGGGAAGGATATTGCAAAATCTCCATTCCCACCCCACTCTAGGGCTAGAGAGGTAGCATTTGCCGGTTCTCTGAACTACTCAAAATTTCCGCTACCGGTTCTCCAGAACCTGTCAGAACCTGCTGGATTTCACCTCTGATATATATCATCTATTATCCATCCATCCATCCATCCATCCATCCATCCATCCCTATCTATCTATCTATCTATCTATCTATCTATCTATCTATCTATCTGCCTACCTACCTACCTACCTACCTACCTACCATCCCTCCTTCCCCCTTTTCTCTCTATATACATATTTACATATTAAGTGTTTTTTCTGTCGAATCACCTGGTCTACTCCAATATGTGGGAGGGAGCATCCTGCTTCCCTTTTGCCTTTCAACTCCAATCCAGGAGCCCTCAAGCAGTCACTTTCATGACAAACTATTTTGTATCAAGTTTATATTTGCTGATAAAGAAATAAAGGGAGACTAGTATAGATCTATTTCAAGCTATTTAGCTCTCATCAGCTAGCCATACCCTTACTCAGATTCGTTCTTTTTAAGAAGGTGTTGGATATTTATTAGTTCAATTCAATTTATTAGTTTAATTTATATGCTGCCCTCCTCCGAAGACTCAGGGCAGCTTACAATGCACTTATAGTAATAGCCTTCATTCTTTTGTATATACCTGCTTATTAGGGCCTTTGCCCCCCGCCCCCATAAGTGGTGTTTCTACAAAGTCAGCTTATTGCCCCCACAATCTGGGTCCTCAATTTACCTACCTCGGAGGGATGGAAGGCTGAGTCAACCTTGAGCCTGGTGAGATTTGAACTCGCACTAATTGCAGGCAGCTGGCAGCTAAGTGCTACATAACAGCACTTAGTCCGCTGCGCCACCAAGGCTCATCCACCCTTGCCCATCAACTGGGCAACGATTTGTCTGAACTTGTATAAGGTCTCCTGCTCAAGCAGGAGGTTGGACCAGAAGACCCCAAGGTCCCTTCCAACTCTTGTCATTTTATGTTCTATGTTCTGTTGTAACTTTGAACGGTTACTAAACGGGCTGTCGTAAGTCGGGGACTACTGATATTTTGAAACCCCCATGCACCAAAGGATTTCTGGGCTGGGATTCAGGGAAGAATGTCTTTCTTCCCAAGCGTTTTGTGCCACAGCTTCCTTTCCAAGCGATGGGGATTTTACCACCCTTGCGGAAATGTGTCATGTACACCCAAGCCCATCAGCCGCCCACTCATAAAGCAATCCAGATTTTTTTTTTTTTTGTCGTGGTGGAGGTGGAGATTGTCGGGTTTTTTTTTTAATTTTTTGGGTTTGCTTAATGAAGATCAGCTCACAAACGGTGCGACAGCCTGAATCACTTACGAGACCATATGTGATGACTACAGAAAATTCAACGAAGAAGGATTTGTCAGTCTAGTCTAGCTGTCTCACTCACTGAGTTTCTTTCGACAGAACCAAGTTTTTATTACAAGCCTTCAGAGAAATAATCCCTCGTTTTGGAAGAAACGGTTTTATTTCGGAAATGATCTGAAATGTCACTTAGATTGTCGATACTATTTAAAAAAAAAACTTTTAATTTCCTTGCCAGAGATAATTTTTTTAAAGTGTTTTTCCCCCCATCCTCCAAGTAGATGGCTAGACTATATTTCTCTCTGCCCCCCCCCCGCCCCCCAGTGAAGTCAGTTGAAATGAAGCAATTGTTACTTACTTGTAGTTGTCGTCTTCCACAAATTTTTGAAGCTCTTCAATATACCGGACGGACTTCAAGTATTTTTGCACGTGGGGTAACATTAGAAGGTGATCTGCAGTGACCCCCCCCCACCCCCCCAAAAGAAGAAAATGTATTTAGATCTCAAAACCATTATGAAGAAAAGGAGTTTTTGGCAGCAACAGGCTGAAACTTGCCCGCCCCCCATCTACTCTGAACGACAACCCCAAATTATCCATCCAGACTAAGAATTTCACTGAGCATCATACAGTAGTCCTTGATTTATGACTACAACTGTCCAGATTGTTGGGGGCAAATATGCTGACTCTGTAAATTGCTTAGAGAGGGCTGTAAAGCACTGTGAAGCGGTACATAAGTCTATTTTCTATTCTCTATTCTCTATTCAATTCATAAATCATAATTCATATTCTATTCCATTCCATTCCACTCCTATTCTTTTCTATTCTATTCTATTCTATTCTATTCTATTCTATTCTATTCTATTCTATTCTATTCTATTCTATTCTATTCCATTCCACTCCTATTCTATTCTATTCTCTACTCTACTCTACTCTATTCATAATTCATATTCCATTCCATTCCACTCCAAATTCTAATTCTAATTCTAATTCTAATTCTAATAATTCTAATTCCAATTCCAATTCCAATTCCAATTCCAATTCCAATTCCAATTCCAATTCCAATTCCAATTCCAATTCAATTCTAATTCTGTTTTACTGTACTCTATCCTATCCTATTTTACTCTACTCTACTGCCATGGTGGTGCAGTGGTTAGAATGTAGTACTTCAGGCTAATTCTGCCGACTGCCAGCAGTTCAAGCCCGAGTGGTTCAAGGTTAATTCAGCCTTCTGTCCTCCCAAGGTCGGTAAATCGAGGACCCAGATCATTGGGGGAGCAATATGTTGACTCTGTCAACTGCTTAGAGAGGGCTGGAAGCGGTATATAAGTCTAAGACACTATAGCTATTAAGTGGAAGTTCAGAAACCTAAATCTGGGAAAGCTCAAAAACAACTCACAGCTTAGGTCAGCATGTAACACGGGAGAAAATGAACGGGGGTCCCCTAAAATCGGAAGAGAAGCTAAACCAAAGGGCTGCCCAGCTCATGGAGCGGATAAAGTTTACAACCAAGTTTATATAGTTGATGAAGTTATAACCAATATCTGCAATGGGATTTATCCGTAAAATGAAAAGGGAAACATATCCCTTCACCACTGACCCACATAGAGACATCTGCAAACCTCACCACCAAGACAATAAAATCTAATTGTCTAGAACTAATAATGTATACAAGATGGTGGAAACCAAATGACTGAGCAGCACAGAAGGTTAAACCTCAAAGCCAACTCTCACATAAGGGAGACATCTGATTCTAATTTACTAAGCTGGTTAACACGGACGAGGGAGCAAATTTACCAACCGTAGCTGCAAGAGACTTGCAAATCAGCAATGATTCGGAGAATGTTGTTCATTTGATTAGATCTTTGTTCGTTCTCCATGATGCTGCCGGAAGCTGGATAGGCTGAATCGATGTAGATTAAGTCCAGGAGATAAATCCCTAAAATTAAAAGAGATGAGATCACATTTAGTCTATATAGTTGCAACCGACTTAACAGAATAACAAGAGTTGGAAGAAATCTTGGAGGTCTTCTAATCCAACCGTTTGCTCAGGCAGGAAACCCTACACCAGTGTGATGTCCAACCTTTTTGCCATCATGTGCCAGGAAGGGGGGGGCAGGGGACGTTCACGCGCGCGCATGCCCACACTCATAATTCTATGTGCCCCGCCCCGCACATGCATGCGCGACCCCCCCACCTGTCCCCCGCTCTTGGCGCGTGATGGCCCGTTTTTCTTTCTCACCTGGCTCCAGATCCTCTCTATGCATCTGGGGAGGGCGAAAACAGTCTTCCCCACCCCCTCGGAGGCCCGAAACGGCCCATTTCCAGTTGGACAGGAAGTGATGTTTTTTGCTGTCCCCAGCCTCCAGAGACTCCTGGAGTTAAGCTGGCGTGCCAGGCGACATGGTTCCGTGTGCCACCTGTGACACGCGTGCCATAGGTTCGCTATCACGGCCCTACACCATTCTGGACAAATGGCAGTCCAGTTTCTTCTTCAAAACCTCCAGTGAGGGAACACCTACAACTTCTGCTGGGAAGTTGTTCTACTGATTAATTGTCCTCACTGTCAGGAATTTTCTCCTTAGTTCTAAGTTGCTTCTCTCCTTGATGAGTTTCCATCCATTGCTTCTTGTCCTGCCTTCAGGTGCTTCGGAGAATAGGTTGTCCCCCTTTTCTTGAGGGCAGCCCCTCAAATATTGGAACTCCACCATTGCTCTGACCTAGGCTTCCCAAAAGTATGAAGCCAACTCCTCGTCCCAATAAAACCCCCTTTTATTGTAGTTTATTGTAGTAGACAATACTTGGCAAGAAGTCAGGAACAGATCTTCACCCAAATGAACTAATTGTCTCCTGCAAACTCCCCTCCCCTTTTGCTCCTCTTTATTCCCTATGGGAGGGGCCATTCACTGTTCACCTGTGGCTTTACTCCTGAGTCGACCCTTGTTCCTTAGCTGTTCCCTTCTCCTGGCAGCTCTGCGCATGCACATACTGGGAACAGACCAGTGGTGAAATTCATTTTTTTTTTACTACCGTTTCTGTGGGCGTGGCTTGGTAGGCGTGGCGTGGCTTGATGGGTGTGGCAGGGGAAGGATACTGCAAAATCTCCATTCCCACCCCACTCCAGGGGAAGGATACTGCAAAATCCCCATTCCCTCCCCACTCCTGGGGGGGAGGATATTGCAAAATCTCCATTCCCACCTCACTCCTGGGGGGGAGGATACTGCAAAATCTCCATTCCCACCCCACTCTGGGGCCAGCCAGAGGTAGTATTTGCCGGTTCTACTCAAAATTTCTACTACCGGTTCTCCGAACTACTTAAAATTTCCGCTACCAGTTCTCCAGAACCTGTCAGAACCTGCTGGATTTCACCTTTGGAACAGGCTCCAGCTGTTCTTCTGCCCCACTGATGTCTGACTCCGAAGGCAGCTGACAACTGTCAGACGGCCCAGGCCCCCTCTCTGCCTCTGACGTAGAGCCTTCCCCAGACTCCAGGACTGGCCCATGTTCCTCCCCAACCTCCTCACTGTCCGAATCTGCCACCAGCTCCGTTGGCCGCTGGTGGGCCACAACACCCATCATGTCACCTCCTAAGTCCTTCTTTTCACTAGATTAGGCTAGGCAAGCATCCTTCCTGGGGTTTAACCTCCAGCCTTTGTTAACGTCATTATTAACCAGCTTTCATAGAGTTGATAAAGTTGGAACTAACGTCATCTAAACATCACATATAGCTGATAAAATTATGACAGGTGTCCAAAAGAACTGCTAGTAAGCCGAGGACTATCTTGTGTTAAGCATTTGTCTACATCGTTCCTAAAGAAACATAATCCGAGCATGAACCATTTGGGAATGAAAGAATTGGTGTCCAATTCTGGAGGCAGCTGGTGTTAGAAGGAAAGCTGCAGAAGATACAACCGCCCCCTGTTACAACCGAAACAGATGAAACTACAGCTGCTAAACAGCTCGCATGGATGGTCTTGCTATTTAGTATTATTAGCAACATTCCGGAAACCTCAGCGGATTCACAAAACCTTATGCTAACTCATCCTCATTTGGGGACGTCAATCAATTGGGGGACGTTTCAAGACTCGCTCGAGTTAAATCTTGCCTCTGATCTTCTGCTGACTTATAGAATTGTTATCTAGATTCTCCCCACTACCACCACTTTTACGGGAGAATTTCAGCTATTTCTCTCCGAAAAGAAACCAGTAAAAGACAGCCTTCCAAAACATCCTAAGCAGAGGTGGGTTACAGCAGGTTCTGACCAGTTCTGGAGAACTGGTAGCGGAAATTTTGAGTAGTTCGGAGAACCGGTAAATACCACCTCTGGCTGGCCCCGCCCCATCTATTCTCTGCCTCCCGAGTCCCAGCTGATTGGGAGGAAATGGGGATTTTGAAGTATCCTTCCCCTGGAGTGGGGTGGGAATGGAGATTTTGCAGTATCCTTCCCCTGGAGTGGGGCTGCTCTTGCTCTGAGAAAAATCTTCTGTACTGGTTGCGTTTTTGTTTATTTTTTTTGTGTATTCTTTTCCCTTGTGCTTTTGCCAAACTGGAACGGTGCCCTCTTCACACAAAGTGATGAAAGGAGCAGCTCTTTTGGAACCTGGCTGGCATCCTTCATTTTTTTTAAGCCGTTCATAATTAATGCTTGTATTCTCTCGAACGGGTGGGTGGGTGCCACACAACGGCGTTGCTTGGGAATGCAGCGGGCAAAAAATTCATACAAAGGCAAAAGGGGGAGGGGGCGAGGAACACCCGCATTTTCACCCTCCCCCCTCGAAGCTTGTCGCTAAGGTGTAAGAGTAATAGAGTAGCAGAATTGGAAGGGAGCTTGGAGTCCAAGGAGTCCAACCCCCTGCTTAGGCAGGGAGACTCTATACCAGTGATGGCTACCCTTTTTGCTGCGGAGGGAGTGCAAGGGGGGGGGGGTCGTGCACACATGGTGCCCACATCCATAATTCAATGCAGCCTGCCTCCCTGGGCATACATACATGACCCCCTCCCCTGCTTTTGGCACGCGATGGCACTATGGGCCCAGTATGCTTGTTTTTCGCCCTCCCAGGCTCCAGAGCCTTTCTAGGAACCTGGGGAGGGTGAAAATGGCCTTCCCCCACCAGAGGCCCTCTGGAGGCTGAAAACGGCCCGTTTCCTGACTTCTGGTGGGACCGGAATGTCACTGCGTTATTTTATTTACCAGCTGAGCTCCATATTTCTGGTCTATCAGACTTTCCGTACCTTGCCAAGAATTGTTATCAAAAGCTACTACGCATGTCTATCCACCCACATTCCTTCACACACTTCTTTCCTTTGTTCTCATGCCACGGGGCTGCCGGTTGCTGTGAAAAACAGCCGGCCCGAAGTATTTCAAAATGTAGAAATTATTTTTCTTAGTTAGTGAGGTGTTTTATTTTCTTTATAACAAATAAATGAGTTTTATTAGAGAAGTTTTCTTCGGGTTTTCTTTTCAGAATATTGCAACTTGGAGAAGCCTCGATCCATCCTCTAATTAAATCAGGGTGATTGTCCCAGAGCCAAACATGGGATTAATCAATGCCCTGACACGGAAGGCCTGTTTTTCACTCTCCCAAGGCTCCAGAGCCTTGGGAGCCTTTCTAGGAGCCTGGGGAGGGCAAAAACAGCCTTCCCCACCACCCCCTAGAGGCCCTCTGGAGGCCGGAAACAGCCCATTTCCTGACTTCCGGTGGGCCCAGAAGGCCTGAAAATCAGCTGGCAGGTGTGCACATGCGTGCTGGAGCTGAGCTGGGGCAATGCTCGCGTGCCCACAAATATGGCTCCATGTGCCACCTGTGGCACACTTGCCATAGGTTCACCATCACGGCTCTATACCATTTCAGAGAAACGGGGCGTCCAGTCTCTTCTTCAAAACTTCCAGTGTTGGAACGCACACAATTTCTGGAGGCAGGTTGTTCCACAGATCAATTGTTCTCACTGTCAGGAAATTCCTCCTTATATAGTTCTAGGTTGGATCTCTCTGTAAGGAATTTCCAGCCGTTACTTCTTGTCCTGCTCTCACGTTCTTTGGAGAATAGGTTGACCACCACCCCCCTCTTCTCTGTGGCAGCCCCTCAACTATTAAAAGACTATCAGGTTACCCTTAGTCCTTCTCTTTGTTAGACTAGACCAGTGGTGGGATTCAGCCAGTTCGGGAGAACCGGTTGTTAACTTTCTGAGCAGTTTGGTGAACTGGTTGTTGGAAGAAATCATTAGGGCAGAGAACCGGTTGTTAAATTATTTGAATCCTACCACTGGACGAGATTAACATGGAACATACAGTCAGGGTTGGATGAGATCTTGGAGGTCTTCTAGTCCAACCCCTTGCTCAAGCAGGAAGCTCTATACCCATGATGGCAAACCTATGGCACACATGCCCAAGGTAGCACGCAGAGCCATGTTGCCTGGCACGCGCAGCATCGCTCATTCCTCTTCTGGATTTCTGGCACACATCCACACGCGATGATCAGCTGGCCTTTGGACTTCCATTTTCTGGCGTGAGCATGCACGCGCCGAAAAACCGGAAGTATCTTATCCAGCGCGCGGATGCCCCGTGGGCAGCTCCTCTTCCTGGTTGTGGCCCTGATGAGTGCACAGACGCTGCTCCCTTTTTGGCGTTCAGTGCCGAAAAGGTTCACCATCACTGCTCTACACCGTGTCAGATAAAGTGCTGCCCAACCTCTTCTTAAAAGCCTCCAGTGATGGAGCAACCACAACTTCTGGTGGCAAGCTGTTCCACTGGTTAATTGTTCTCACTGTTAAGAAGTTTCTCCTTAATTCTAGGTTGCTTCTCTCCTTGATTAGCTTCCATCCGTTACTTCTTGTCCTGCCTTCAAGTGTTTTGGAGAATAGCTTGATCCTGTCTTCTTTGTCTGCAAAATGCAGAGTGAGGCTGCAACAGTTTGGCCGTAAAGCGAAGCAGCCGCTTGGCCATTGATTCTGCAGTATTTAAGACCTGGGAATGAGGGGTGCCTATTTGCCCAGCCAAATCAGGATAAAGCATCTAACATTTTTTTTTTTTTTGATAGTCCTCCAGATACACATACATTTCTTATTACTGCTGTTAAAGGACATTGTGGCTTAGATAGAAAACGCCCAGGTTTACATAGCTCTGTGGTTTACCGGCTGATTTTGACCGAGTCCCTTTTTTCCCCCATGTTCTCGTACATTTTTGTAGCCCACATCACCGTCTTTTTAATAGGGGGTTGGTGGTCCTTTCCACTGGCTACGATTCCAGACCGAAACCACACGGATGCCAAAACACTGAGAAGCCTTCATTAGCCTCCCTCCCCTGAACCAATTAACTCCAGAGGAAATGCTGAGTTTGTATCTTGACAACTTTGCCATAGAGGGAGGTTCCACTCGCTTGCCTTGATCTGAGGTTTCGGGCCTGACACGGTTAAAATGTCAACGGCTTCAAATGGGGGATACAATTTAAAGATCGCAACAGGGCAGGCCAGATTTCCTTTTAAAAACCCCAAACTGCAACGCATACTTCAGGAAAGTTGTGGGTCGGTTTTCCAGAAGATAGCAGTCTTCCAATATTTGAGGGGCTGCCCCCAAAGAAGAGGGGGGGCGGGTCGACCTGTTCTCCAAAGCACCTGAAGGCAGGACAAGAAGCAATGGATGGAAGAGCCAAGGTGGCACAGTGGTTAGAGTGCAGTACTGCAGCTACTTCAGCTGACTGCTAGTTCGGCAGATCAGCGGATCAAATCTCACCGGCTCAAGGTTGACTCGGCCTTCCATCCTTCCGAGGTGGGTAAAATGAGGATCCGGATTGTTGGGGGGCAATATTGCTATTTAGTATACTGTCTTTGGTGTAAGCCGCCCAGAGTCCTCGGAGAGTGGGCGGCATAGAAATATGACTAATAAAATAAATAAATATAATAAAGGACAGATCCAATCTAGAACTAAGGAGAAATTTCCTGACAGTTAGAACAATTAATCAGTGGGACTAAGTTTTGCATAAAGAAGAGACTTCACTTAAGATTGCCGGGAGAAATATCAACAACCTCAGATATGCCAATGATACCACTCTAATGGCAGAAAGCGAAGAGGAACTAAAGAGCCTCTTGATGCGGGTGAAGGAGGAGAATGCAAAAGTTGGCTTGAAATTCAACATTAAAAAAAACTAAGATCATGGCGTCTGGCCCTCTCAATTCCTGGCAAATAGATGGGGAAGAAATGGAGGGAGTGACAGATTTTATTTTCCTGGACTCCAAGATCACCGCAGATGGGGACTGCAGCCAAGAAATGAAAAGATGCTTGCTCCTGGGGAGGAAAGCTATGGCAAATCTAGACAGCATACTAAAAAGCAGAGACATCACCCTGCCAACAAAAGTGCGTATAGTCAAGGCTATGGTTTTCCCAGTTGCAATGGATGGCTGTGAAAGTTGGACCATAAGGAAGGCTGAGCACCAAAGAATGGAGGCCTTTGAACTCTAGTGCTGGAGAAGACTCCTGCGAGTCCCTTGGATTGCAAGGCCATCCAACCGGTCAGTCCTAGAGGAGATCAACCCTGACTGCTCTTTAGAAGGCCAGATCCTGAAGAGGAAACTCAAAAGCTTTGGCTACCTAATGAGAAGGAAGGACTCCCTGGAGAAGAGTCTAATGCTGGGAACGATGGAGGGCAAAAGAAGAAGGGGACAGCAGAGAACGAGGTGGCTGGATGGAGTCACCGAAGCAGTCGGTGTGAGCTTAAATGGACTCCAGAGGATGGTAGAGGACAGGAAGGCCTGGAGGAACATTGTCCATGGGGTCACGATGGATCGGACACGACTTCGCAACTAACAACAACAAGAAGAAGAGACTGGACAGTCATTTGTCTGAAGTGTTACAGGGTTTCCTGCTTGAGCAGGGGGTTGGACTGGAAGACCTCCGAGGCCCCTTCCATCTCTTTTGTTATTCTGATAACTTTCCAGGGTTTGCCACAAGAATATCTGTCCTGGGGAGGGTGGGGGATTGATTAAAACCGAGCAGTGTTTATATTGCAGGAGGAGGATGTTTTGAAAAGGAGGCCATGTTCGCATCAACTGAACAATTCCCTCGAAAAGACAGAATTGCCAGAGCCAGAACCTTTCGGGGGTGCCAAAGAAAGCATGGCAAGGTTGATTTCTAAACTCCTGGCTCTTAAACATGCTACTGTGTGGAGAACAGGCGAGATTTTATTTTATGCGGAGGGGTGCGGGGGGGGGGGGAGAGGAGTGAGGGGAAAGGACTCCCTTAAGAAGAAAAAGCCATCGAGATCCTTTCCAGAAAAGTGAGCTCATGGGCAGCTGCCTCCACAGACGGAAATATTTTCCATCTCTAGGCAAATCCTACTTCATGATTGCTCGAGACAGACAATCAGCTGGGCGGTATGTGGGCAGCCACGCATGTTTTCATTAGTGAGATTTTTTGTGGAGGGAGTGGGGGAGCTTAGGAAGGAAGCCGTGGGCTTCTTCGACCATCTGCGATTCCATGAATTGTCTCCCTTCTTAAGAGTAGAGTAGAGTAGAGTAGAGTAGAGTAGAGTAGAGTAGAGTAGAATAGAATAGAATAGAATAGAATAGAATAGAATAGAATAGAATAGAATAGAATAGAAGGAAGGATTTGTAATTTGACCATCACGTTCTCAGCTGGGTGATCATTAAAGCTTCTCAAAGTTATGCTGGTCACTTGAACCCAGGATCTCTCTTGAAAGTGATCTCTTTTGCAATTGCCGGCCATAAACGAAGGACAAATTGTCAGATGAATGAGAGGAGAGTGAAAAGGAGGAGGAGAAGAAGATTGTGGGGTCCTCGGTGCTTTCTGAGCTTGGTGATTTTCTTGCAGACTTTTCATAACCCACCTAAGTAATATCATCAGTGCTAGGAGGGAAGAGGTTTTATGGAGAAGAGGAGGAGGAAGAGGAGGACCGTTGCAGCATCCCAATGGTCACGTCATCAAAATTTAAGTACTTGGCAACTGACTCGTATTTATGACGGTTACAGTCTCCTGGGATCATTTGTGGCCTTCTGAGAAGCGAAGTCGACGGGAAAGGTGTATTCACTTACCGACCGTATTCCTAACTTAACGACTGTAGCAATTCATTAAGACAACCAGAAAAGCAAGAAAAGGTCGTAAAAGGGGGAGAAACTCACTTAACAACAACGTTCTCACTCAGCAACCAGAAACCATCGCCAAGGACTGCTTATCACAAAAACCACCTTATGGTTGTCTGGCGTTACCTCCCGTTTGCTACAAGCCCGGCATTCTTTGGAATTGTCCAGCCAACATATCCAGTTGACGTGTTCCAACTGACGCATTCAAACCACTGGAGGGAAAAATGATCTTTTTGCCAATTATTCCCCTCTTTGAAAAAAAAAGCAAAAATTACAGGGCTTTAATAGAAGAACAAGAAGGAAAATATAAAAACCATAACTTTGAGATTAGCTTTGGCTCCCACTGCATATTATTCATTCAGAATCTTTTCCACATTGAAGAGCCCTCAAAAAAAGAATTGTTTCTCAATGGCCAATTTGAGTGATCGGTGCACAAACCCTGACCCCCACCCCCCCAAAAATGCCCAGCATCGACAGTTTGCAAAACCAGAGGCACCGTTTTCAAAAAGTTAGCAAAGAGTCAGAATACGAAGCCAAGAAATCTGTGGTCTCCTCGGTCTGCAGAAATTTAGAGGAAGGGTTCCGTGAATTAAGGGAAGGGCAGGAAAAAACTTTCCTGCGGAGAAGAATCGACAGCCTGATTAATCTTGGTAGGATTGGGGGTATTTGGGGTGGGGGTGAGGGGTGCAAATGAACGGGGGAGTTTTGCCAAAGCTGGCAAGAAACTGTAAGGTGGGATCCATTAGGCCACCCCCAGTAGTCAGAGGAATGGAATCAGTCAGCAAAGCTTGAATAAATAAAGCGAGATATATATTTTTTCCCCCTTTAATCTACTGCCACAAAAGAGTAAAGAGAAGCAACTACATAGGTACGGTAAAAGAAAGAAACCAAATTCTAAAGTCTTACATGAGATAGACAGATAGATAGGTAGGTAGGTAGGTAGGTAGGATGATAGGTAGGTAGGTAGGTAGGTAGGATGATAGAGATAGATAGATAGATAGATAGATAGATAGATAGATAGATAGATAGAAGATAGATAGATAGATAGATAGATAGATAGATAGATAGATAGATAGATAGGCAGGCAGGCAGGCAGGCAGGCAGGCAGGCAGGCAGGTAGGATGATAGATTAGATAGATAGATAGATAGATAGATAGATAGATAGATAGATAGACAGACAGACAGACAGACAGACAGACAGATGATAGAGAGAGATAGAGATAGATAGGATGATTGATAGATTGGTAGATAGGATGATAGATGATAGATAGATAGATAGATAGATAGATAGATAGATAGATAGATAGATAGATAAACAATTAATCTTGCCTCCCGAAGTTATGGGTCCTCCCACTCTGGAGGTTTTTAAGAAGCAATTGGACAACCACTTGTCTGAAATGGTATAGGGTCTCCTGCTTGAAAATGGGGTTGGACTAGAGGATCTCCAAGGTCCCTTCCCACTCTGTTATTCTGAATGGTAGAAGTAAAATCTGATACCAACAAACTGAAACACCCTGCGGTCATGAGACGTATTTTCCACAATATTTGGTGTACAGTTGGCACTGCTAATGCTAACTCCTATAGAGTAGAGTAGAGTAGAGTAGAGTAGAGTAGAGTAGAGTAGAGTAGAGTAGAGTAGAGTAATCTTTATTGGCCAAGAGTGATTGGACACACAAGGAATTTGTCTTCGGTACAGAAGTGTACATGCAAAAGAACAGAGTAATATTAATCATAATAATGATACCAATAAGAGAGGGTAGTAGTATATCACAGTATTATATTACCAGTGATATCTGAAATCATATGCATGTCAGGAAGGGACGATTTAAATTAAGGCGACTCAAAGACCCATTCTTTGTAACCTCAATATCCCTTCCAGTGGTTGTGTTATCTCCTACTGCTAATAGGGCCTAGATACCACTGTTATTAGGGACACGGTGGCTCAGTGGCTAAGACGTTGAGCTTGTCAATCGAAAGGTCGGCAGTTCAGCGATTCGAATCCCTAGCGCCGCGTAATGGAGTGAGCTCCCGTTGCTTGTCCCAGCTTCTGCCAACCTAGCAGTTCGAAAGCACGTAAAAAAAAATGCAAGTAGAAAAATAGGGACCACCTTTGGTGGGAAGGTAAGAGCGTTCCGTGCGCCTTTGGCATTGTCATGCCGGCCACATGACCACGGAGACGTCTTCGGACAGCGCTGGCTCTTCGGCTTTGAAATGGAGATGAGCACCGCCCCCTAGAGTCGGGAACGACTAGCACATATGTGCGAGGGGAACTTTTACCTTTACCTTTTACCACTGTTATTTTTTTAAAAAAAAACACTACATTTTTTTCCACCCTACCCTTAAGCAACATTCATCCGCGGAACAATTTTATTATTATTTTTTTCTATCCCAAAAAGGTTTGGGAAAATTAATACGCTTCTTAGTCACTACTATAATCCCTGCGTACTTGCAATTAGACAATGCCGAAAGAATGCTTCGTATAAACAGAAAGCTGAAATCAGTTTTGGTAGTTTAATCTGCACATCGGTGATTTATGTTTACCTCATTTGTTTAGCTGGGATCTTTGGTCCAAAACAGCTGCAGGAACTTCAGAAACGCCAAAGTCATTTCCAGGGCAATAATTATGCTTGAAAGGATATTTTGTATGGGGGGGTGGATTGGGGGGGGAATGCAGAATTGCCATATATGTCTTTCTGGATCCATCATTTCGTCATGGACAGAACAAAAGAATGACTAGCACATGAATGGAGGTCTCAGAGCCATTCTCATGAAAGTATATTTTAATTCTGAGCCTAATTAACGACCTTGAATTAAAAATTTAAGTCTCAGAAGCTGGACTTAAAATTTGCAGCCTCGTTCAAATAAATGGCCCATTGATTATCATCGGTACAACAGTTCTCTCAAGTGGACAGTTCAAAGTTGCCACGGCGCTAAAAAAAGGGACTGATGACTGTTTCTCACACTTACGACCCTTGCAGCATCCCCGGGGACACGCAATCAAAATTCAGGTGCTTGGCAACTGACTTGTACTCGTGACAGTTGCATTCTCCGGCCGGGGTCACGTGGCCCTTTTCGGCGACTTTCTGACAAGCAAGGTCAAATGAGGGAGACAGATTCGCTGAACAACTGAACGACTGCAACCAATTCACTGGGGCAAGAAAGTGTCGTGGTCCGCCAGCAGCCTGCGGAGCTGGCAGCGGAGTCAGACAGTGAGGAGGCTGGGGAGGAACATGGGCCAGTCCTGGAGTCAGGGGAAGGCTTGGACGAGGGCTCTGCGTCGGAGGCAGAGATGGGGCCAGGGCCATCTGGGAGTGATGCATTGACTCCAGAGCTTCCAGAGCCGGACAGTACAGAGGCAGAGGAACAGGAGGAGCGCATGTGCAGAGCTGCCAGAAGGCAAGAACAGTTAAAACAAAAGGGACGACTCGGGAGTAAGGCCTGGAGATGATTGACCCCTCCCATTAGGTTTAAAAGAGGAGCAAAGGCATGTGGACCCTTTGCAGGAAAGCAACGTTGTTAATTCTGTTTCCAATCGGCATCTCTGTTTGATTCTGGACTCCGTGTGGCTTTGCCAAGTAGGTCTTTGGCAATATGTCAAAGGAGATAAAGATTGGTGATTATTCCCGAAGGACTCCTCCCGAAGGACTTTTTGCAACTAATTGGGACTCAGCTGTGAATGAACGTAATTCACAGCTGTTGCAATAAAAGAGGTTTCTGGGACTACTCGTGTGTTTTCATGACTCACGAAGCCTAGGTCACAACAGAAAGGTTGCAAAATGAGGCAAAACTCACTTAACAAATGTTTCACTTTGCAACAAAAATGTTGGCGCTCGATCGCGATCGAAAGTCAAGGACTACCGGTTACTCCCGTGATGGTGAACCTATGGCGCACGTACCAAAGGGGGCAGAGCCCTCTCTGTGGGCACGCACGCCGTCGCCAGCTGCTCTTCTGGTTATTTGGGCCATTTTGGGGGGCGTTTTCTGGCCAAAAAACAGGCATGCGCGCACCAGCCAGCTGGTCTCTGGGTTTCCGGTGCTCCGATGCACTCACATGCACACATCTGGTTTGGCCAAAACGGTTTGCCATCACTGGGTTACTCGTTTTTAACTTTATTCCCTAATCACATTTCTTTTTAAGATCTTCCAAACTGAAGGTCATATCTATTAACCATACCATAGCTAGTATACAGGGATTCTAGCGCACTCTCGCGCTGTTGCCACTGAAATAGCATCACTTGATCTCCAATATATGCAAGGGCAAAACTCCGATGGTTTCCACCTGGGCTTAATCTGTTTTTGTTTATAAAACTATTTTCCAGCTCAGTTCTTTAAGAACTGGTTGCATCTGGACCGGTGGCTGGGTCTGTTTTCAATTTTGATAAAAGAGAATATTTGTAGCTCAAGGTTGAACTGTGGCGTACTTGGTGCTCTCCAAGCTTGGTGTGGGGGTCGGGGTTTTTTTTTTGTGGACGTTTCATGACCCAACTAGGTAACATCATCAGTGCTAAAAGGGAGTGGTGTTCTTGCACCTCCTTCTAGCACTGAAGATGTTACCTAGTTGGGTCATGAAACATGCGACACGAAAGCAGCCAAGCACAGAGAGTACCAAGGACCCCAGGATCCTCCTTCTTCTCCTCCTCTTCCTTTCCTCCTCCCCAAACTGGGACGCTGATTTTTTTTAAACAGAAAAGCTGTTTGACCCATTGAGTAAAACAGTTGAGTGACATCCTGTCTGGTAGGTCTGTCTGAAGTAGCGACCAAAATATTCTTAAGACTTGCAACAAAAGTTGACTGCAACAACAAAAAATATTATTAGAAAACGCTTGAAACAAAGGTGCTGAGACTCTAGGAAGAGTGCAGAGAAGAGCAACAAGGATGATTAGGGGACTGGAGGCTAAAACATATGAAGAACGGTTGCAGGAACTGGGTATGTCTAGTTTAATGAAAATAAGGACTAAGGGAGACATGATAGCAGTCTTCCAATATCTCAGGGGCTGCCCCAAAGAAGAGGGAGTCAAGCTATCCTCCAAAGCAACAGAAGGCAGGACAAGAAGCAATGGGTGGAAACTAATCAAGGAGAGAAGCAACTTGGAAGTAAGGAGAACTTTCCTGACAGTTGGAACAATTAATCAGTGGAACAACTTGCCTCCAGAAGTTGTGAATGCTCCAACACTGGAAGTTTTTAAGAAGAGACTGGACAGCCATTTGTCTGAAATGGTATAGGCTTTCCTGCCTGGGCAGGGGGTTGGACTAGAAGACCTCCAAGGCCCCTTCCAACTCTTGTTATTCTATTCTAAAGTTTGTTTTCTCCAAAAACTAATTTTGGTTGCCATTTCCACTTGTTTGTCTTCTCTAGGCAGGTAGAATGGCTTCCCTCCAGAATTGCTCCATTATCCCTGGAGAAACTGGACAACCATTTGTCCGGAATGATGTAGGTGTCAGCGTCCCAGCACTGACATATATAAAGAGAGGAGAAACTTGAACTTTTGCCTACTAAATCCCTTTGAAGATTCTGTTTCCTCGGAGATGGGAGAGGGGGGGAGACATTCCTGTGGTCTGATGAAGAAGGGATCAGGGAAGTGACTTGGAAGATAGCCAATGAGAAGCAGAGAATTGGGGATCGGAAAGGGAGGGATTGGGGGGCAAAGGTCAGTACTGACCGCGAAAGAGCCAGGATCAGATTGCCGTGCTCAAATAAAGAGAAAATTTCCTTAAAGACTGGCAGTTTGGAAATTCATTTATTTTGAGATAGCATCGAAACCTGACAGAAGGCTCTCCTGCTTGAGCAAAGGGTTGAACTAGAAGACCTTCAACGTCCCTTTCAGCCTTACAATTCAATAATGTCCGATTCCATGATGGACAGCTGTTACCTACTGAAAACCTTGCTCCTGACTCTGTCTCAGGAAGGAGGATGGCTCCTTTAGCCAGCCAGGGCTTCGCATCAGCTGGTAACAATTGCAAATTATTTTTTTTTGAAAAAAGACATGCTTGCATAATTTCATGCTTGGGGCTTGGGATAGAGCATCTGGTACGAGGACGACCCTGAATGAAACAGACCGAAGGAAAAAAAATGTTTCTCGCCTGCATGTCTCCATCTTTTTCGTGGCTTGTTGCTACAGAAGTAGAGCTTCTGTTGGAGGCGGAATTTGGTACCAATAGACCCAAGAACGCCGTGACGATTATCCAGACTGAGCTAGGCCTCACTCAAAAGTAAACCCTACAAATTGACTCCGAAGTGCGTTTGAAAATTAATTCCATCTGCTCGACGGACTATGGCCAATGACTTCAACCGGCTCCTTTCCATCCCCCCCCCACCAAATAGCTGGACGTTTATCCTTCTATGATTAATCCTGACCTATTTCAAAACAGGCCAGCAATCTATTAAAAAAAAAATGGCCTTAGAAGATTTAAGGTCTGGTTTCATAGGAAGCCGTCTACGGACATAGCCTGCATGTCCCAGGCATCCTCACGTATAATTTTCATCTAGGTTGATTCCAAAAATGCAGAAACTCGCTCGCTTGTTGGGTTTTATTCAGAAAAAAATAAGAGTAACTATTTGGCTTTGCGTTCCTATACTGTCTGCTTTCTGTTTATAAGATCAACCGATCTGTATCTTCTTGTATTAGTTTGTGTTCTAGTACAGGATTAATGACTTAACTTCTAATAAATGCTTAGAGTTATTAGGACCCTTATTTCTTAATTGCAGAACTGTTAAATTGGTATCAAATATAATTATCTATCTATCTATCTATCTATCTATCTATCTATCTATCTATCTATCTATTTATCATCTACATCTATCTATTTATCTATCTATCTATCTATCTACCTATCTACCTATCAACATCTCTCTCTACCTACCTATCTACAGTATCTATCTATCTACAGTATCTATCTATTTATCTATCTATCTATCTATCTATCTATCTATCTATCTATTTATCATCTACATCTATCTATTTATCTATCTATCTATCTACCTATCTACCTATCAACATCTCTCTCTACCTACCTATCTACAGTATCTATCTATCTACAGTATCTATCTATCTATCTATCTATCTATCTATCTATCTATCTATCATCTACAACTATCTCTATCTATCTATCTATCTATCTATCTATCTATCTATCTATCTATCAATCTATATCATCCATCTACCTATCTTCATATATACCTTCAAATTTAATCAGGAAACTGAATCTATCTATCCTTCAAGGTCCCTTCTAACTATTATTTTGTTCTTCTATCATCCATCCATCTATCCATCTCCCCCTATCTCTATCCATGTCTATCAATGTATCTCTCTCTCTTTCTCTCTAATCTATCTATCCTTCAGGTCTTTTACAACTCTGTTATTCTCCTCTCCTCCCTCTCTCCCTCCCTGCCTCTTTTTTATTTTTTTTCTTCTTTCTTTCTTTCTTTCTTTCTTTCTTTTCTTTCTCTCTCTCTCTCTCTTCTTTCTCTCTCTCTCTTTCTCTCTCCCTCCCATCTACCTATCGTCCACATATACCTTCAAACTTAATCAGGAAGCCGGATCTTTTGCAATCCTTCTAGGAAACAGCCCCCACTTTCGATGCCAAGTGCTAAGCAGTGACCCCTTTCTCTCTCTCAAACCCCCCTCCCCCCCACGTGCCCCAGATCTTGGAGAGGCAGGTCCTTTAAAAAAAAAAAGGCTTACATAACCCACCCCGAACGGCTGCATCCTGCCTTGAACAGAAGCCTCAAAAGAAAAAAAGAAGAAGAAAAAAATAAAAACATTTCTACGTTTCTGCCTTAAGTCATCTCTCCTCTCAGCCCTGACGAAGCCTAAGGGAGGGAGAGAGGGCGTCTACGACACGGGTTTGATTTCCCCAAGCTGTGACCTCACTGGGCACACACAAAAAAAAAGAGGAGGGGGGGTGTTTTCAGCCAGCCCTCTGGAAGGAGGCCCTGGGGGTGTGTAGGGTCTCCTCTCTTTGCCGGTGTGGCTCCTTGACTTGATGGGAGGAGGGTAGGTGGGTGTAAATGGAGGTTACCCAACCAGAACGTCTGCCTGCTCACCGCATGCTCGATTGTCATCCCTTCCCCTCCTCCGGCGTGGACATCCTACCCACCACAAAGGAGACGGTATATCAGGCTGGGGATAGCTACTCCTGGAGTGATGGATTGAGGACGCCAAGAGTGTCAGCCTATTGTTTCTCAGCTCCTACCGAGCACGGGGGAGCCGACGAATGGACCCGGCGATCAGATTCAAGGGACGCGGATTCCCACAATTAAGGAAGTCAGCAAACCCCTGGACAACCCTTCCTTTCCCTTATTGTCCTGCTTTGCAACGCCAGCCGGGACTCCAAGCGAGACATTTCCCTCCTGCCGTAGAAGCTGGGCTTCTACATTTTGGCTACCGTTTTATTTGGCATCGGGGATGTGGTCCTTATTTCCAGGGATGAACCTAGCAGCGGATTCTTGATTTAAAAGGAAAAACAAGTAAAGCAAAAAATAATAATAAAATAAATAACAAATAAAAATGCAAGTTTGAAGCTGGAAGCAAGAAACCCCCCAAGGGGAAAAAAAGAGGGTAAGGAGGATACGGAACAATATTTGCAATTTAACAGGATAATCTGACCGTACGATATTTTGCCGAACAAAAACACAAAACAAAACCGACAGCTTTGGAAAACAAAGCCTGCTTTTCGGTAAGTATTTTTTGGGGTCATCAGCTGTTAGGGGAGGCTGAGGAGGGGGGCATTTTCAGCAAAAGAAATCCAGAGGAGTTTTCAAACGCTAAGATTTTCTCGGTAGTTTGCTTTCTTTTTCTTTTTTCTTTCTTAAAAAACAAACAAACAAACTTCAGAGTCTCTGTTTATAAACTTTAGCCTAAGATATTGAAATGCCTAAGTTCTGAATCACCGCATCTGTGAAATGAGTTTGGCTGTTTGTAAACGCAGCCTAAGATACCCGAAACTCTAAAGCTCTTAATTCATGGGATGTATAAAATGTGCATTGCTTTTCCTAAATGCTAATAACTTTTACGACGTGTGTCTCTTCTTTGAAAAGGACTGTTGTATTACGGTCCAGGAAATCGGTTTTTTTGCTTTCCTCTGACACACGAATCAGATTAAAAGCTCCTTTAAAAGTAAACCTTTAACAAAAATCACCGTGTTCGTACGTACAGGGACAGTGGCTTTTAATATATATATGTATCTATGCAGAGTGGAATATTGGAGAAATAATTGATGGAACAGTATCAACACGAGATGGCAAGGGAGAAGTTTTAAGGCTGTGATTGAACAGGGTTGCGAAGCTCTGGAAGAGAAACTTTTTAAGACTGTTTGGCTTAAAGAGACGACAAAATGAGGCCACTCTTTTAAGGGGAACAAGAGCAAATCTAATATTACAGTTCAAATTGCAAGAAAAAATGTTTTAAATAAGGATGGTTTTTTTTTTTCCTGGGGAATTTTTGTCCGACCTAGAAACAGACTGCTCACCAAGACCAGAGATGGAACTGAAAGTCACTTAGGAAAACTTAAAAAAAAAAAAAAATTGTGAAATTAAAGGCTGACATATCTATAGCTCTCTACTACCTAATTCAGCTCAAAATTTCTGTTGCTAAGTGAGACCTTTGTTAAATGAGTCCTGCCCCCATTTTACGACCTTTCTCACCACCGTGGTTAAAGTGAATCGCTGCGGTTCTTCCGTTAGATTGTTAAGCGAATCCGGCTTCCTCCTTGACTTTGCTTATCAGACGGTCGCAAAAGGGGATCGAGCGATCCCCGGCACGTTGCAGCCATCATAAATATGAGCCAAGAGTCTGAATTTTGATCACACGTGGCCATGGGGATGCTGCAACGGTCCTAAGTGTGAAAAATGGGCCTGGTGTGACTCTTTTCCAGTGCCGTTGTAACTTTGGACATCGTCACTAAATGAACTGTTGCAAGTTATTTATTTATGTCACATCTTTATCACTCAAGGCAGTGAGAACATATCCAGCACAGCTTCCTACTTCTATTGTCCTCACAATAACACCTGTGAGGTGGGTTAGGCTGAGAGGAGGTGGCCCAAAGTCACCTAGTCAGTTTTCATGCGAAGGCGAGACTAGAACTCACCGTCTCCTGGTGGTTGGCTCCCCCAGGTGGCTTTTGTGGCTAAGGCAGGACTTGAACTCACCGTCTTCTGCTTTCTAGCCCTGTGACTTAACCACAAAACCAAACTGTTCCTAGGCTAGAAATGGGGAGACTGGGAGTTCTAGTTCCCGTTTTAGGCATATAAGACGGCTGGGTGACCTTGGGCCAATCACCAGGAGACGGTGAGTTCTAGTTCCGCCTTACGCATAAGAGCCGAGTGACTTTGGGCCAATCACCAGGATACGGTGAGTTCTAGTCCTGCCTTAGGCATGAGAGCCAGCTGAGTGACTTTGGGCCAATCACCAGGAGACGGAGAGTTCTAGTCCTGCCTTAGGATTTGAAAGCCACCTGGGTGACTTTGGGCCAATCACCAGGAGACTGTGAGTTCTAGTCCCGCCTTAGGCATGAGAGCTGAGTGACTTTGGGCCAATCACCAGGAGACGGTGAGTTCTAGTCCCGCCTTAGGCATGAGAGCCAGCTGAGTGACTTTGGGCCAATCACCAGGAGATTGTGAGTTCTAGTCCCGCCTTAGGCATGAGAGCTGAGTGACTCTGGGCCAATCACCAGGATACGGTGAGTTCTAGTCCCGCCTTAGGCATGAGAGCCAGCTGAGTGACTTTGGGCCAATCACCAGGAGACGGAGAGTTCTAGTCCCGCCTTAGGCATGACAGCCGGTTGGCTGACTTTGGGCCACTCCCTCTCTTCTCAGTCCAGCCCACCTCACAGGGTTGTTGTTGTTGTGGGCAAAAATAGAAGCAGGAAGGTGTGTTGGATAAGTTTGCCACCTTGAGTTATTTATAAAAAAAAAAAAACAATAAATGCGGGATACAAATATAAATATTATCTTTACGAGCAGGACGGCTCCATCAAAATTTAGACTACAGTTACCAAGCCATCCTTTTTTCGTAACTGAGCCAGCCCAAGTGTCATTTAAAATGCCCCCTTTTTTTTAACCCCAAAAACCAGAAAGGTTTTATCCAAACACCATCCGTTTACACAGGCAGTTAAGAATCCAAGATTAGGCTGCAAAACATGAGTTTTAAAACTTCAGAGAAATTCGTGTCTTTTTGTTTTTCCTTCCAAAAATCCTACAGTATTGTGATTTATGGGGGCGAGATATTTTTTTTACGACTTTTCGCACCCCTTCCCCCAGTTAAACGTGTCTTATAATGTGGCACGTTGATAGATGGATACAGACCGTGGTTTATTTATATTTCCCTCTCCCCACTGCCCCCAGCAAGAAATACCACATGATGGGACACTGGGCCTTTTATATATTTTCATTCATTTGGGATATGAAGATTTACTGCCAAGTGCTGGCAAATCTCATTTACCCCTCTGGATCGTGAGGCTAGAAAACTTTTCAAAAGCTAACAAGGACCCAAGCAAGAAATAATTTTTTTCGCTCTCTCTCTCTCTCTCTTGAATTCTGAGCCCGCCTTGATTCGATATTCATAATATAGAGCTGAGGTGGCGCAGTGGTTAGAGTGCAGTACTGCAGCTACATCAGCTGACTGCTAGTTCAGCAGATCGGTGGATCAAATCTCACCGGCTCAAGGTTGACTCAGCCTTCCATCCTTCCGAAGTGGATAAAATGAGGACCCAGATTGTTAGGGGGCAATATGCTATTTAGTATACTGTCTTTGGTGGAAGCCGCCCAGAGTCCTCGGAGAGCGGGCGGCATAGAAATATGACAAATAAATAAATAAATAAATAAATAAACAAACAAACAAACAAACAAACAAACAAATAAATAAAGCTTTTATTTTCCTGGTGGTTCCGCCTCCCCCCCCCAATTAAAGATAACATCATTTAGGGTTTCCTGCCTAAGCAGGGGGTTGGACTAGAAGACCTCCAAGGTCCCTTCCAACTCTGTTATTCTAAATTCTGATTTGAAAATGTGTTTCCCTTTGTTCAATTAAAAGGCACGAAAGGATTCAGACTTTGGGTGGGTGGGGGAAGTGAATTAAATACAGGTAGTTTGAAGAATGACTTACTGCCATTTGTGAACTTATAACAGCTCTGGGGAAAAAAAAAGTTTTTTCACACTTATGACCGTTGAAGCATTCCCCAGGGTCACGGGAACAAAATCTGGGCACTGACATCAGTGGTGGGTTGCTCCTGGTTCGGTAGTAAAAAATTTTATTAGTTCGGAGAATCGGTAATAACATTGGCTGGCCATGGCCCCAAACTGGTCCCCGGCCCGGTCACCGCTCGCTTACCCTGCCCACCTCATCAGAGGATTTTTTTCCCCTTACTTTTAAAAGCAATTTTTCTACAACCTCTTTGGCTGAAAAAATGCTTTTAAAAGTTAAAAAAAAAAGCCTCTGATGATCGCCCGGCTCAGCTGGGATCTCAGAGGCTTCTAAAAGCATTTTTATCTGCAACCTCATAAGGTTGTAGAAAAAATGCTTTTAAAAGTTAAAAAAAAAAAAAAAAGTTGGCCACGCCCACCGTCACATTACCCTCCCCACAAGCCACGCCCACAAAATAAGCCACACCCACAGAACCGGTAGTAAAAAAGTTTAGAACCCACCCCTGACTGACATGTATGTATGTATGTATGATGGTTGCAAGTGTGTTGGGGGAGGGGGGGAAACCTGGATTCGCTGAATGATTTGCGTGACTCAGTTAACAGCTGGAGTGATTTGCTTAACGACTGTGGTTTCAAAAAAAAAAAAGTTGTGAAATGGGGGCAAAGCTCACTCAGCAATGGAAATTTGGGGCTCGAGCGGGGCCACAAGTGTTCAGCAAGATCTTACCTCTCTTTCGACTTAACCAAGATTCGTTGTTGTTCGGTCTTCTGAATGTGTTTTAAACAAGAGAACCAAAGCCTAATGAGAACTGTTAAAGAGAGCAAGAGGAGTCCACGGCTACAAGAGATGGAATCTGATCTGAAGGACTTTGGCCGAAGTCCTGTAACTTAACTATGGACTCGTGTGTGGTTGTGTTGTGAGCTCTGGTGCCTGTGCATCCAACAACATATAGTCCTCATCTCACGCAGCTCAGTTTGTGCTTTATCTTCCTGGATGCAAACGTCATTCCTCTTTGCTGGAAAAAAAATTCCTTGTAACCTTTTTTTTTTCCTTCCTAAAATCACATTCCTAAGTGACAAATCCCGGGGATAAAATCGTTGAGTCCAAGAATTTGTAATAGAACAGCTGAGATTGTTAGCCAGGGCAAATAAAAGCATCTGGAGACACCCACACACTCCCCACACCAACAAAAGACCTGACAACTCTATTTTCGTTTTATGACGCCTGGAGTTTTAGGGCTGAACAGCCTTGTACAAGTTGTAAAGTGTGAAAATTGGCAGGCTGCCAACGGGGCACCAAATGTTAGCCGTAAATGTTCAAGCTGCCTACCTGGGCCTTTCCAATTTTTGAATGCTGGTGCTTTAAATGATTACACCAGGCTTCTATGTAAGAGCTTCTTGTTAAAATAATCTATATTATTTAGTTTCCTGTAGTGGTGTAATCCATTTTTTTTAAACTACCGGTTCTGTGGGAGTGGCTTGGTGGGCATGGCGTGGCTTGGTGGGTGTCGCTTGGTGGGTGTGGCCGGAGAAGGATACTGCAAAATCCCCATTCCCTCCCCACTCCTGGGGTAACGATATTGCAAAATCTCCATTCCCACCCTACTCTGGGGCCAGCCAGTCGTGGTATTTGCCGGTTCCCCCGAACTACTCAAAATCTCCGCTACCAGTTCGCCAGAACCTGTCAGAACCTGCTGGATTTCATCCCTGCTGAAAAGGATGCCTTGTTCATCAGATTCATAAAACCTAGAATGTGTTTTGCGTTATCACTAATGCAAGTTTAATTTTAATCCTTAGGCAAATTTATCAATTCAGGGAGATGGTTCTTTTTGATTCTACTTCTAGAGATCTGTCAAATTTCCTGAACTAATATAAAAACCTTTCCTCCTTGGAATTATTACACCCTTTGGAGATTAATCAGAAATTGGAAATTCTAGTTCTCTACAGTAGATTCATTGACTGATGGATTCTGTTGGAATTCCTGTTTCTTTAAGAACTGTGTGCCTTTTGTTCGAGGTCCTGAAAAAAAAGACAAGCTTAAGGGAAACCATTTGGGATCCTGTCTGGCAATTGGGAAATGTGTTTTTTTTTTTTTTTTTTTTTTGGTGCCAAGTTATTCAGGCAAAGATCACTGAAAAAAAAAATACTCATCTCAATAAAAGAAAAATTGGGGGCAGAGTTCTGTCAAGATTTCCCTTTGGAAAGTTACAGAAAATATTATTACCTTGAGTTTTAAAAAAAGAGAGAGGAGGAAAAAAAGGGGGCAGGGAAGAATTGTCTAGAGGGCTCAGGGGATTAAAAAAAGGCATCTTTGTAAGTAGGAAAATTGCAGGAGGCTGTTGCCTTATTAACATATCGTGAGTAGGTTTAAACTGCCTGGGACGGTGGAGGCTAAGCCCGAGGAGAATAAAAATGTGTGCAATGCATAAATATGTGCAGGCAGAGAACAAGTAAAATAAAAGAAATGCATGAGCAGGTTAAGGCAGCACGAGGGCTTAAATGGGCTGGTATTTACTTAAAATAGGGACGCGGTGGCTCAGTGGCTAAGGCGCTCAGCTTGTCAATCGAAAGGTCGGCAGTTCAGTGGTTCGAATCCCTAGTGCCGCATAACAGGGTGAGCTCCCGTGACTTGTCCCAGCTTCTGCCACCCTAGCAGTTCGAAAGCATGTAAAAAATGCAAGTAGAAAGAATAGGGACCACTTTTGGTGGGAAGGTAAGAGCGTTCCGTGCGCCTTTGGCATTGAGTCATGCCGGCCACATGACCACGGAGACGTCTTCGGATAGCACTGGCTCTTCAGCTTTGAAATGGGACATGAGCACCGCCCCCTAGAGCTGGGAACAACTAGCACATATGTGCGAGGGGAACCTTTACCTTTATTTACTTAAAACTTTTCTAAAAATTCTCATCTCTCTATCATGCCAGCTTTTCTCGCACAGGATTGGCAAAAACTGTCAAAAGCCTCCAAGGAGACAGGAGGTAGGTAGGTATCTACAAAAGGGAGGAAGGAAGGAAGGAAGGAAGGAAGAAAAAAGAAAGAAAGAAAGAAAGGAGAGAGAAAGAAAGAGAAAGAAAAAGAAAGAAAGAAAGAAAGAAAGAAAGAAAGAAAGAAAGAAAGAAAGAAAGAAAGAAAGAAAGGGAAAGGAAGGTCAGAATGGACCCAACTACCTCTGAAATACAGAGAGGGAATTCTAATTCTAATTGCAAGGATTCTCCCTCCCTGGGGACAGAAGATGCTGTGATCTCTCTACTTCCTTTTCCTGTTTATACAGTTTTTTAACTGGCTGGAGGTGGGAGGAAGCTTTGATGTGAGGTTACTCTGTTCCATCTTGCACGTTCTCCAGAGGTTTTGGGAGACCCGACTTCCTGCCTTTTTAACCATGAAGTGCCATTCAGTCTTGCATTCGGTGGGAATTTGAGAGAAGGTCCATGTCGGCGGCCCTCAAAGCTTGGATTATAATGTACTTCTAAGCTTTCTAAGATCTCTCAATTCCTGGCAAATAGATGGGGAAGAAATGGAGGGAGTGACAGATTTTATTTTCCTGGGCTCCAAGATCACCACAGATGGGGACTGCAGCCAAGAAATTTAAAAGACGCTTGCTCCTGTAGGGAGGAAAGCTATGGCAAATCTAGATAGCTTATTAAAAAGCAGAGATGTCACCCTGCCAACAAAAGTGTGTATAGCCAAGGCGATGGTTTTCCCAGTTGCAAGGTATGGCTGTGAAAGTTGGACCATAAGGAAGGCTGAGCGCCAAAGAATGGAGGCCTTTGAACTCTGGTGCTGGAGAAGACTCCTGCGAGTCCCTTGGATTGCAAGGCCATCCAACCGGTCAGTCCTAGAGGAGATCAACCCTGACTGCTCTTTAGAAGGCCAGATCCTGAAGAGGAAACTCAAAAGCTTTGGCTACCTAATGAGAAGGAAGGACTCCCTGGAGAAGAGCCTAATGCTGGGAACGATGGAGGGCAAAAGAAGAAGGGGAAGACAGAGAAAGAGGTGGCCGGATGGAGTCACTGAAGCAGTCGGCGTGATCTTAAATGGACTCCAGAGGATGGTAGAGGACAGGAAGGCCTGGAGGAACATTGTCCATGGAGTCGCGATGGGTCGGACACAACTTCGCAACTAACAACAACAACAAAGCATTTACAACAGCGTTTTCCAAACCTGCCAATCTTATGCTGTCTGGACTTCAGCTTCCCAGCTAACTAATCCAGGCAGGCATCATGTTGCCACTAAACGAACCACAGCCCTGTGAAACCCTATTCATTAAGCAATTTTCCAGAACCTTCTGGAAGGTTCAGTCAGACCAACGTCAGAAACGGAATTCTTCTTGTTCAACAAAGAAAGAACTGTTTCTTTTAAATTCTGCCATGGTTTAAAAGCAGTAATTCCATACTTAGAGGCATTTGCTAAAGATCAGTTCATGTTAACACATGCTGTTCTGTTCGGCTTGCCCTGCTTGCTGCTGGATATTCATCCCAAAGGTGTGTTTTTTTCAAGAGGCAACTGGACTTCCTTGTTTTTCTCGGAAGACGTTTCGCTTCTCACCCAAGAAGCTTCTTCGGCTCTGACGGGATGGTGGGAGAATGGAAGGATTTACATTCCTTGCGGACAGCTGGTTATTTGCATCCTTTTAGAGGGTTGTTGAGGCCACTTGGAAGTTTACCTGGGTCCTTATTTTTAGATAAACCTCCAAGTGGCCTCAATGACTCTCTAAACAGGATGCAAATGACCAGCTGTCTGCAAGGAGGATAAATCCTTCCGTTCCCCACCATCTGGTCGGAACTGAAGAAGCTCCTTGGATGAGAAGTGAAACGTCTCCAGAGTAAAACCAGAAATTCCAGTTGCCCCTTGAAAAAGCATTTTTTGGGACAGCGATGACCTGGATGACTGAGTATCTCCATAGACATTTACTGTGGAGACATGAGCCTCAGTGGCGCAGTGGTTAGAGTGCAGTAGTGCAGGCTGCTTCTGCTGACCGCCAGCTGCCTGCAATTTGGCAGTTTGAATCTCACCAGGCTCAAGGTTGACTCAGCCTTCCATCCTTCCGAGGTGGATAAAATGAGGACCCAGATTGTTGGGGGCAGGAGGCTGACGCTTAGAGAGGGCTGTCAAAGCACTTTGAAGCAATATATAAGTCGAAGTACTATTCCTTCCTTCCTTCCTTCCTTCCTTCCTTCCTTCCTTCCTTCCTTCCCTTCTTCCCTCCCTCCCTCCTTGTAATTAGAATGCAGTATTGCAGGCTAACTCTGCCCACTGCCAGCAGTTCAATCTTGACTCGGCCTTCCATCCTTCCGAGGTAGGTAAAATGAGGACCCAGATTGTTGGGGGCAAGAGGCTGACTCTGTAAACTTCTTAGAGAGGGCTGGAAAGCACTATGAAGCGGTATATAAGTCTAAGCGCTATTCCTTCCTTCCTTCCTTCCCTCCCTCCCTCCCTCCCTCCCTCCCTTCTTGTAATTAGAATGCAGGCTAACTCTGCCCACTGCCAGGAATTCGATCCTGACTGGTTCAAGGTTGACTCAGCCTTCCATCCTTCCGAGGTGGATAAAATGAGGACCCAGATGGTTGGGGCCGATATGCTGACTCTGTAAACCGCTTAGAGGGGGCTGTAAAGCACTGTGAAGCGGTATATAAGTCTAAGGGCTATTGCTGTTCCTATATTCACTATCTCCCATTTGTTTTATGTTGGCTGTAGATAATAAAATCAATCCGTCCCTTCTGAACTAAGGACAATGGAGGCAGCGGTTTGCTTGCTGCTGATGGCCACCGTGGGAATCAACGCTCAGAAGCCCGAAGGCGTCAAAAGCCACGTCGCGGAAGGGACGCGGGAATTCGTTTACGGAAACAGATACAGGCGCTCCAGCGAGGCGCAGGAGAAATGCACGTACACCTTCATTGTCCCGCAGCAAAAAGTAACCGGGGCCATTTGTGTGAACTCCAAAGAACCCGAAGCCGTCCTCCTGGAAAACAGGGTCAACAAGCAAGAGGTGGAGCTCCTCAACCACGAACTCCTGAAGCAGAAGCGGCAGATAGAGACCCTGCAGCAGCTGGTGGAAGTGGACGGCGGCATCGTGAACGAAGTCAAGCTGCTGCGGAAGGAAAGCCGCAACATGAACTCCCGCGTCACCCAGCTGTACATGCAGCTGCTGCATGAGATTATCCGGAAACGGGACAACGCGTTGGAGTTGTCTCAGCTGGAGAACAGGATCCTGAACCAGACGGCCGACATGCTGCAGCTGGCCAACAAGTACAAAGACCTAGAGCACAAATACCAGCACCTGGTCACCATCGCCAATAATCAATCGACGGTGATCGCCCAGCTGGAAGAGCACTGCCAAAGGACACCGGCCATCAAGACGGTCCTGCCACCGCCGCAGCCCCCGAACCGCGTCTACCAGCCGCCCACGTACAACCGCATCACCAACCAAATCTCCACCAACGAAATTCAGAGCGACCAGAACTTAAAGGCTTTGCCGCCGACTCTCCCAACTATGCCGTCCGTCACCAGCGTCCCGACTTCGACCGACAAGCCCTCAGGTAGGACAATCGATCGGGGTTGTTTTTTGTTTTTTTAGAACGGCCATGGACCAGATGCAGGTAGCAGGTAGCTCTTGGCGTACAGCGGCAAAAGAGCCCCACATTTCTCTTCTAGAGACCCAGATGGTCATAATATTGGCATTACAGTGGTCCTTGGCCAAGATTTCTATCACTAAGCAAGACGGTTGTTAAGTGAGTTTTCCCCCCTTTCACAACCTTTAAGGAATTGCTACAGTTAAGTTAGTAAGATGGCTGTTAAGGGACTCTGGTTTTTCATCTCCTTCCTTCCTTCCTTCCTTCCTTCCTTCCTTCCTTCCTTCCTTCCTTCCTTCCTTTCCTTCCTTCCTCTTCAGCTCTTTTCTCCCCGCCTCCTCTCTCCCTCACTTCTCTTCATCTCCTTCCTTCCTTCCCTCCATCCCTCTTTCCTTTCTCTTTCTATCTCACTTCCTTCCTTCTTTCCCTCCCCCCTCCACTTTTATCTCCTCCTTCCCTCCTTAAATCTCCTTCCCTCTCTCCCTCCCTTTTCATCTTCCTTCCTTCCCTCCCTCCTTCCTTCCCTCTGCTCTCCCTTGTCCTTCCCTCTCTTCCTCTCTCCCTCTTTTCAGCTTTCTCCCTGCCTCCCCTCTCCCTCATTTCTCTTCATCTCCTTCCCTCCATCCCTCTTTCCTTTCCTTTCTATCTCATTTCCTTCCTTCCTTCCCTTTTCATCTTTTTCCTCCCTCCCTCTTTTCCTTCCTTCCCTCCCTCCCTCTGCTCTCCCTGTCCTTCCTTCTCTTTCTCTCTCCCTCTTTTCAGCTCCTTTCTCCCTGCCTCCCCTCTCTCCCTCGCTTCTCTTCATCTCCTTCCTTCCTGCCCTCCACCCCTCTTTCCTTTCTCTTTTTATCTCATTTCCTTCCTTCCTTCCCTCCCTCTCCTCCGCTTTTCATCTCCTCCTTCCCTTCCCTCCTTAAATCTCCTTTCTTCCCCCTCTCCCCCCCTTATCATCTTCCTTCCTTCCCTCCTTCCTTCCTTCCCTCCATCCTTTTCCTTTTCCTTCCTTCCTTCTTCTACCTTCCATTCTACTTAGCACGAAGGGGGATTTGTTTCCCCTCCAGCTTACACGTAGCTCCTTAGGGAGGCCTACCTCCTACTCTTTGGATGGGAACACATGGAGTAGCTGTATTTTCCTTAATTCAATTATGGAAAACTTCCTTGGAGCTAAAGGCTGCGCTGGGAACGTTTCATCAGCCAGAAGGAGGAGAAAAAACAAAACAAAAAAACCCCACACCACCCTCTCAGCTACTCTTCTAATGTCACGCATAATGTCTCTCCTTCTGATATTTTAATTCACTGTTGTTTTTTTTTGCCATAAGGTTTTTAAATCTGGGGAAAAGAACCCTGGGCTTGTTTGGGGTGGAGGGGAAGGAGAAAGGGTTATTACAGTTCAGAAGACAAACAAGCTCTCTTTATTGAATCTGAACAATTAGATTAATAAGCCCAAAGGAAAAAAAGAAAAAAGTGGGATTCCCAGAAGGAGAAGCTAATGCGAGGGAGAATTCTTAAAACAGGTGGAGTTCTTAAAAAACAACCATTAAAAGCACTTCCCCCCCCCTCCTCCTTCCTTCACCTAAGAAACTTTTTTTAAAAAGACGATGAAAGAGAACAGGAGGACTCTTAGTCAGACAAAACTTCTACATGAGATCAACCAACCAGCCATTTTTTTTAATCTTAATTAGGGAAAACTCTCCGGAGAAGAGAAGGAAAAAATAAAAACAACAACAACAACCGTGCTTTGATTTGTGATGTTTTCAATCGGCAGGACAAATTAAACTCTTTTTTGGACTGAAAAGAGTTCAGTTCTCCCTCGGTTTGGCTTTTTTTTAAAAAAAAAAAAAAATAGAGTGGAGAACTTTGGGAAATAATTCAGATACCGAGAGAGGACGCCAATGGTTCCGGTTGCCAGATCTAGTCAGATACAATTAATATATAAAACGATGTTTGGTTTGGTTTTTTTTTTTTTTTAAAAAAAGATCTGTTGGTTAAATAGAGCCTTCTCCTACATCTGCCTGTGGTGTGAAGCTTATTGTACCAGGTGTGACTGGCACAAGTGCAGAAGGACAAACACACACTGAATGTTTAAGGGAGATTCAAAAATAAAATCTCCCAGTACTTGGATGGCCAGTTATATCCTTTCTTCTAAAGTTCTAAAACAAAAAAAAGGGGGATATTTATCTGAACGTTAAGTACAAGACATTTTACATGGAGGCTGTCACTAAGGTCTGTAGAGCAGGAGTGAGATTCAGCCGGTTCGGGAAAACCAGATGCTAATTTTACATCTGGTTTGCCAAACCGGTCGTTGAAAACATTCACAACTTCTGGAGGCAAGTCGTTCCACTTAGATCAATTGTTCTAATTGTCAGGAAATTTCTCCTTACTACTAAGTTGGTTGGACTAGAAGACCTCCAAGGTCCCTTCCGAATAACTCCGTTATTCTATTATTCTATAACTGGGCAATGTCATCAGTGCTAGAAGGGAGTGGGTTGTGTGGAGTGGAGGAGAAAGGGGGAGGAGGAGGAAGAGGAGGAGGAAGAGTAGCAGCCTCTTGTATACCTTGCAAACCAAGGATCTCGAGAATATGCATGCTAAAATACCACACTCACCTTCACTGCGATGCTACCAAAGAGTTTGGCAGCGATGAAGGGCAGCATCCCTCTAAGACTGAAAGAGTAACCATGGGGATTTACTTCACGCCCAATATATTTTCACGGCTTCCTTTTTCATCCTTTTATCATTTTTTTCCCCCCAGCCCTAAAACATAAGACTGTGCTTCTAAATTTAGAAATTTAGCAAGGTAAATGATGTCTCATAAAGCACAGAACCAGCCAGAAAAACCTCATTTGACTCCGTCTAGAATGGAGACGCGGCGCCTTAGAAGGAAGACATACGGTGTCTCTTATTTCCCACCAGGTCCTTGGCGAGACTGTTTACAAGCTTTAGAAGATGGCCACGGGACCAGCTCCATATATCTCGTCAAACCTGAAAACGCCAACCGACTGATGCAAGTCTGGTGCGATCAGCGGCAAGATCCCGGCGGATGGACAGTAATTCAAAGGCGCTTGGATGGCTCGGTTAATTTCTTCAGGAACTGGGAAACGTATAAGGTGAGGTTACATAATGGCGCCTTTCAGTGAGGGAGAAAAATCTTCTCTAGAGTCATGGTTTTTTTTCTGAGGGGAATTCGTCGAGAACGTTTAAGAGCATTCGACTTTTGTAGGTCTGGTTCTTATAGCGAAAGAACGCTAGGAGTAGGAGGTGGGAGTTAAACATATCATCAGTTTAGAGTCCTTAGATAAAGGTAAGGGTCCCACGCGTGGTCTTCAATATCTTGCCTTATCTCTCTTTAAATCAAGGGGGACAGCTAATTTCATAGCAGTGAATTTGAAACTCTGTCTCCCATCAGTCAGGACTATCCAAGATTTTAAATAAGTATGTAAAATAAAATTAAAACCTGCAGGGTTGTTTAGGTACAATAAGCAGTTATACAATCAATTGAATGAATGTATGTATGTATGAATGAATGAATGAATGAATGAATGAATGAACCAATCAATCAATCAATCAATCCAAGATGTATCACAGCATCTATTGAGACAATCTAGTTTCTAGGTTCATTACAACACTTGATAAGCACCTAGATCAAATCAACATCGGTTGAAGAAATTTAGACTGGATTCCCTCTAACAAGACTTATATCTTTTGAGGACATCCGAGAATCAAATAATTGCTGACCAACTTTATTTATTTATCGAATTTAGAGGCCGTTTAGACTGACTCTGGGTGGTGTACAACTAAAACTTACAATTACCTTATAACTTATAATTTAATTATATAAAATGATATAATTTTATAATATAATATAAATAATAAATAATACTATTATTTTAATCATTTAATTAATATAAAAATTAATTAATTAATTTAAATAAATAAATAAATAATATAAAAAATACAAAAAAAATTAAAAAAGGTATAATTCCCTCAACACTGTCAAACTATTCACATTAGGTTGCAATACTATTACTGTTAATCTTCTCATCGCTCCTATCACCCATCTCCTCCCACTTATGACCGTATGACTGTCACTTTGTTGCTGGTATCCTTACAGTTAAATATCTAGGATGATTTGATTGCTTATTTGTACCCTATGACTATCATTAAGTGTTGTACCTTATGATTCTTGACGAATGTATCTTATCTTTTTATGTACACTGAGAGCGTAGGCACCAAAGACAAATTCCTTGTATGTCTATCACACTTGGCCAATAAAGAACTCAACTCAACTCAACTCAACTCAACTCAACTCAACTCAACTCAACTCTACTCTACTCTACTCTACTCTACTCTACTCTACTCCTACTCCTACTCCTACTTCTATTTCTATTTCTTATTCTATTCTACCTTGGCCCCCAAAACATTGAAAGTCAGAGAAATTTAACAACCGTTAGTTCATGGCTACCTTTGATTTGTGAATCTTTTTATAAAACCGATACTAGAGGATAATTCATTGTCTTTTTTTGTTGTTTTTTTCTTGTAGCAAGGGTTTGGTAACATCGATGGAGAGTATTGGCTGGGACTGGAAAACATTTACTGGTTGACGAACCAAGGCAATTACAAGTTGTTGGTAACCATGGAGGACTGGTCGGGGCGCAAAGTTTTTGCGGAATACGCCAGCTTCCGTCTGGAGCCGGAAAGTGAATTCTACAGGTTGCGAGTGGGACGCTACAACGGCAATGCGGGAGATTCCTTTACGTGGCACAACGGAAAACAGTTCACCACACTGGACAGAGACCATGATGTATACACAGGTACAAAAATTGGCAGTGGGTTTCAGTGGGAATGTGCATTAAAGCTTATATGGAATGGGAATGGGAATAGAATAGAATATTGAATTGAATTGAATTGAACAGAATTGAACAGAATAGAATAGAATAGAATTAAGAGTAGAGTAGAATAAGGAATAGAATAGAATAGAATAGAATAGAATTAAGAGTAGAGTAGAGTAGAGTAGAGTAGAATAAGGAATAGAATAGAATAGAATAGAATAGAATAGAATAGAATAGAATAGAATAGAATAGAATAGAATTCTTTATTGGCCAAGTGTGATTGGACACACTTAATAAATATTAGAAGGGACCTTGGAGGTCTTCTAGTCCAACCCCCTGCTCAGGCAGGAAGCCCTATGCCATTCCAGTGGCTGTCCAGTCTCTTCTTGAAAGCCTCCAGTGATGGAGCGCTCACAACCTCTGGAGGCAACTTCCATCCCACTGGCGAATCGTTCTCTCCGTCAGGAAAACCTCTCCACTCAGAACGTGGTTTCCTTCTCTCTCTTCCAGGCAACTGCGCCCACTATCAGAAAGGGGGTTGGTGGTACAACGCGTGCGCGCACTCCAACCTCAACGGCGTCTGGTACCGAGGGGGCCACTACCGGAGTCGTTATCAAGATGGAGTCTACTGGGCAGAATTCCGGGGAGGATCGTATTCCCTGAAAAAGGTGGTGATGATGATTAGGCCGAATCCTAACACGTTCCACTGAAGGGAGACAGCATCCTCTTCCGGAGGGGCCAAGAGTTTACCCGTGTTTCCCGGAACCCATCTTCTCGGCGACAAAGAATGTAAAATAATCTTGTAACACACTGACTCGCTCGACAAGGAGACCTGGACATTGGACTGTTCCAGAATCGATCTAGAACCAAACCAAGCAGCTTTTTTTGAGGGGTGGGGACAATGCTCTTTGTCTGGAAAACAAGGAACCACTTTCAGATGGCACGGACCGTAGCTCAACGGAGATCCTCGGAAGGCTGCCACACCATCTAGATGCTTCCTATGTTAGATATACTCTCAAATCCTGCACATATCCGAAACTGTACAGTCTAATAATAGATCCATTTGACACAGGGAATTATATCCTTCGAAGTTCTGTAGCCAGCATGGTATCTTGTTGTTGTTAGTCGTGAAGTCGTGTCCGACCCATTGTGATCCAATGGGCCACGTTCCTCCAGGCCTTCCTGTCCCCTACCATCCCCCCCGGAGTCCCTTTAAGCTCACACCGACTGCTTCAGTGACTCCGTCCAGCCACCTCGTTCTCTGCCGTCCCCTTCTTCTTTTTGCCCTCAATCGTTCCGAGCATTAGGCTCTTCTCCAGGGAGTCCTTCCAGGAGTGAAATTCAGCAGGTTCTGGAGAACTGGTAGTAGAAATTTTGAGTAGTTCAGAGAACCGGCAAGTACCACCTCTGGCTGGCTCCAGAGTGGGGTGGGAATGGAGATTTTGCAATATCCTTCCCCCAGGAGTAGGGAGGGAATGGGGATTTTGCAGTATCCTTCCCTCAGGAGTTGGGAGGGAATGGGGATTTTGCAGTATCCTTCCCCTGGAGTGGAGTGAGAATGCAGATTTTGCAATATCCTTCCCCTGGAGTGGGGAAGGAATGGGGATTTTGCATTATTCTTCCCCTGGAGTAGGGAGGGAATGGGGATTTTGCAATATCCTTCCCCTGGAATGGGGTGGGAATGGAGATTTTGCAGTATCCTTCCCCCACGAGTGGGGTGCTAATGGAGATTGTGCAGTATCCTTCCCCCGCCACGCCCACCAAGCCACGCCCACAGAACCGGCAGTAAAAAAATTTGAATTCCACCACTGATTGCTCTTCCTTCTCATCAGGTGGCGAAAGTATTTGCGTTTCATGGGTATCTTAGACTATCAAAAAAGAAATGGTTCTTAATTTTTGATCCGTTGCAAGGCCTCCATGCCTTGTCCACCAACTGTGTCTTACACAAATGGAATTCCAGGTTTGGAATTCTTGCAACCGTGCTTGGATGCCGGGCAAGGTTGCGGCTCCACCAATCAACTATTTCGAGCGGTTTATACAAACAATTCCAGAATTTCTCTTCGAATGCATCGACTGTTCTCCGAACGTTGACGAAACTCGTACTGTACATTCTCTTTTTATTTTTTCAATGTTCCCAGCAGTATCAATGCATGTTTTGTTTTGTTTTTTTAGACTTTTGGGCATAACTTAGGTCGGGGTTGGCGAACCACCGAGTGACGAAACGGGAGTGACCATGCAGCTCCCCGGCGCGCACACACAAGAGTGCCAGACACCGGAAGAGCAGTTCCCTAATTTCCGGCATGGCTGGTCACCTGGTCTTCGGTTTCTAGCGTGCATGCACGCACGAAGAACAGCTGGCCAGCACGCATATGTGCCCTGGAACCAGAAGCTCAGCTTCCCAGCTCGCGCATGTGTGCCAGGGAGCTGATCTCTGGTTTCCGGCACGCCCACACACGCAAAGACCAGCTGGACGGTGCATATGTGCGCGCTGGAACTTGGAAGAGCAACGGGCGACAGCTGGCGTGCCCAGAGAGATGGCTCTGTGTGCCATTACCAGCACGAGTGCCACAGGTTCGCCATCATGGACTTCGGTCCTGCTTTATCATCTGCAGAAATGTTTTGAAAATATAAATGACAATTACAGCTTCCCAAGCTACCGTATTTTTCTGAGTATAAGACACACCTTTTTCCCCCCTAAAAGAGGGTGAAAATTTAGGTGCGTCTTATACACCGAATGTAGCCCCGCCTACCCACTGACCCCCACCCTTTGGCCTCTGCCTCCCAGCAGTTACCTCTTTGCAAGCAAACAGCAAGGAAAAAAACAGCTCCTTTCAGCTTCAGCAGAGCCTAATTAGCACAAGTTGATTAGATAGGCCTCCCGACTCTCAGCTGATTTGCTCTCAGCTGTTTTGTGCAGGGCTCTGCTTTGCAGAGGTAAATTGCTGGAGCAGATTTTTTTTTTTCCCTTGTGCTAATCAAGCTATGCTGAAAATGAAAATGAAAGTAAAGCAGGCTCTTTGCTATTGGCTGCAAGAGGCAAAATTGTTCAGAGGCAGATTTCTTTTTCTTCTTTTCCTCAGAAAAAAAGGTAGGTGCGTCTTATACAAATACTGTAAGTTGCGCTTGAAAACTTTCCTTTCTCTAATAAAAACAACAGTCATGCAATTTATAGATTTACCTGGACAAGGGAATAAAAACTTGGGAGGGTGGGTGAAAGAACATTCTGGTATCGTTAAAAATGAAAGGAAAAGGGGTAAAAGTTTAATGCTTCCTTAAATTAAAGGCAAATAATAGCTATTGGAACAGAACCCATTTAATTAGCCATTAGACTGTAACTCTTTGGGGAGAGAAATGATACACAGCACCATTTGCTGTATTTTACTCTAATGGCCAAAATACACATATTAAAAGGAGAATTACGCAAACTTATCTATAATGCCCATTTTAGAAACTTGAACTTCTGAATTCTAGTACTCTGCTGGGGTAAACAACCAAAATGGATTATTTTAAGACATTGCTTCCCAGAACAGTGGGAACCCTAAAGTTTTCAAACTGTTATTACCTCATTATTTCATTCCTGATGGACAATGTGCGCTCACATTTTGGAATGAGGTAGCATGCCTTGTACACATAATGAAAGTAGGGAGTTTAATATATGGTCAGATTACCTTGTAATGCTGCAAACGAGTAATAAAAGCAACAAATGTTACTTGGATACAACACATGGATTATTTTATTATATGAGAAAAACAGACAGACAGAAATATATAGAGAGAGAGATACAGAGAGATAGATCGAGATAGATATAGATAGACAGACAGAGATAAAGAGAGAGATACAGATAAATAGAGATGATAAATAGATGTCAGATAAGATGATAGAGATAGATAGATAGACAGATAGATGATAGAGATGGATGATTACCATTATTACCTAATCAATGGAATAAAAATGTCTGTCTGTCTGTCTATCTATCTATCCATCCATCCATCCATCCATCCATCCATCCATCCAGTCTTCTTTATCATGTCTGTCCCTCCCTCCCTCCATATCTATCTATCTATCTATCCATCCATCCATCCATCCATCCACTTCTTTATCATGTCTGTCCATTCCTCCATCTGTCCATCTATCTATCTATCTACCTATCTATCTAGTCTTCTTCGTCATGTCTGTCCATCCCTCCCTCCCTCTATCTATATCTATCTATCTATCTATCTATCTATCTATCTATCTATCTATCTATCTATCTATCCATCCATCCATCCATCCATCCATCCACTTCTTTATCATGTCTGTCCATTCCTCCATCTATCCATCCATCCATCCATCCATCCATCTAGTCTTCTTTACCATGTCTGTCTATCCCTCCATCTATCTATCTATCTATCTATCTATCTATCTATCTATCTATCATCTATCTACCTATCTAGCTTCTTCATCATGCCTGTCCATCCCTCTATCTATCTATCCTATCTCTCTCTCTCTCTCTCATCTATATCTACTATCATCTATCTATCTATCTATCTATCTATCTATCTATCTATCTATCTATCTCATCTATCTCATCTATCATCTATCTATCTATGGTGAAAAACCTTCTGGCATCATTAAAAAAAAAACGGACGAAGATTGTGGCTTCCTTAAAGCCACACAATTTGTGCTGCACTCAACTACAAGTGAACCTCCTAATCTTGACGATCAAGCGAATGCTCCCCCACCCTTTTGTCTCCTCCAACTGTAAAAATTACAGGCAGAGAAGACCCTTAATAAAAAAAAAAGAAGAAGAAGAAGAAATGCAGGAATCCTTTGATGTTATGAGGACTATTTCATTAATTCCAGACCCTGTTCCTTCTCCAGGAAGACATGCCATCTTAAACTGCAGCAACTACTGGCTTGAACTGTGATTCTTGGAAACGATTTACGTCGCTCTGCCGGAGCTTTTCAAATCACTGGAGGAGGCAGCTGCCAACTTTTAAGTGAAAAACGATATTAAAAGCAAAGTTTGCTAAGACAAACAAACAAGCCCTAAAAAATGAAATGAGTGGCAGAGCAATACCGTACATCAAGAGGTCATGTCTGTTAGCGGATTTTGTCGGAACAAAGGAAGGCGTGCAAATCTGCCACGGGCTTTCTAAGGATGAGCTACTCTCTGGATCTGGAGCGGGTTTTTTTTTTTTAAAAAAAAATAAAGATGTTGCAATGCTATTGAGGGAAGGGAGGAAAGACCGTGATTTTGGTTTTCGGTTTTGTTTTAACAAAAAGAAAAGATTACGGGAAACCGGGAAATGGGGACAAAATGTTAACCTGGCACTCAGGCGAAATGTAAACTCAAAAAAGTCTTAAGTTTTGTCAAAGTCAAAAGAGCCTGTAGTACAGTGGACTAATGCACTGTTATTAAGATCTGCTGCTTGCAATTACTGCGAGTTCAATTCTCACCAGGCTCAAGGTTGACTCAGCCTTCCATCCTTTCAAAGGTAGGTAAAATGAGGACCCGGTTTGTGGGGGAAATAAGCTGACTTTGTATAAATATACAAAAGTATGAAGGCTATTGCTTAACGCATTGTAAGGCGCCCTTACAATGAGTCTCCGGAGAACAGCGGCAAAAAAAAAAGGTCAAACAGGAGAAATGGAGAAAGTGCAGAAAATAGGTAGGTGAAGAATAAATCAATGGGAAAATAAATGATTCTGTCTTTTGTCCTATACCATCCCCTTCTTCTTAAAACCCAAATAATAAAGTTCATAAAGACAACAGATATATGTCCATCCAAACATCCATCTTCTATTTATATCTATCATCTATCTATCTATCTATCCATCCATCCATCCATCCATCCATCCATCCATCCATCCATCCATCTTCATTATCCATCCATCCATCTATCCAATCCCCCAATTTTCAGTTTTGTCCTTACCTATCCTCACTAGCGCTGATGATGTTACCTCGCTGGGTAATGAAACGTCTACAAGAAAACAACCAAGCTCTGAGAACACCAAGGACCCCCCCCCCCACAAGTCCTTATTCATTAAATTTATAAGCCACCCATCTCGCTATCCAGAACAACTCCTAAACATTCCCCTTGCAATTTCTGCATTTATATATATATTTTAAAAAAACACCAAATCCTCTTGCAAATCCAGGAATTCTTCTTGTCCCTTGTAATGATCAGTGGAACGGCAAAATTAAAACAATTAAGTCCACAAATCCCCGATTAATCTTCAGGAAGGGATCAACAGGTGGATCTTCCGTCTTGCCCCAACTTTCCGTTCAAGCTTAGCTTTTCCTCTCAATCCAAACCTACAAAGTACTGTAATCTAAGAGAGAGCTAGAAAGCAAATTTTTCTCGAACGAAATCAAAGTTTCTTTCCATTTAGGCTCAGGTGGAAAGCAAATCCCTTTAATTGGAGCACTGATCCATGAACAAGCGGATTTTATCTTCCAAGTATCTGCCTTTCATAAATGAAAGGAAGCATTTCTTAAAATTACTCAGAAAAGCAGCACAAAATAAACACAGACAGTAATGTCATGTTAGCATCACATCCAGTAATGCCAGCAATGCCAACAAAGGCCAAACAGCAGAAGCGCCAAGAAAAATGGGCTGACAAAGGCTCCTTGGCCCATTTTCGAGCAATAAATTCAAATGACTTGGACTAAACGGATAATATAGCTTTAGCTTTAAATCATTCAATTAAATCTGTCAACCAGACCAGAGCTTCACGGAGAAGGTCCTCAAGGAACATGGTTCCGCAATCCCAAAGACCATCTCATCCAAACCATCACTTCCCGCACATTTAAACGCCTTGCTATCAATGTGCTATCTTGGAAGAACCTGGTTTTACTATAATGGACAGCACAGCATTATAATAACTTACAGCATCACGTGAAAATATAGTCAACAAGGGACAACACTTCCTGTTAGGATAGAAATCTCTGTTACCGCCATTTAACTTAAGATGGTTCATCCTTGTCGTTTGTCTAAAAACAGGTAAAGGCGGATCACCAGATCGTGAAACTTTACCCCAAAATACGTTTACTGGGAAATTTGGCAAAGGAGCCTTACTGTAGAGAATTTGCCTTGTCTCGGTCAGGGTTCCAAATAATACACCCATAGCAAACAGAATTCCGAGATAAGTAGATTCCTCAAATAAAAGGGTTCATTGGATATATCGTATTGGCACGGACTGGTGAAAACCGACTCTAAAAGTTCCCACGGTTTTCACTTAATTAAAAGTTTTCTCCTCTTCCCCAAACAATTGGTCACGCGGACCACCAAGGTGCTGTCCGGTTGCTCGGAAACTTCACTCCTCCTCTCATCAGCCACCTGTGGGAATGTCCTTGGTTCTCAAGGGGAAACTATTTTGCTTTGTCTACAAAATCCCAACTATCTCTATTCCACTATCCCTATCCCTCATCTCTGTTGTGGCAACGCTGAAGCCTCCCAAGATGGCCTCAGTTCAGGCCAGCTTCAGAGTCACCATGTCTGGATGAGAACGCTTCTAGACTTTGGAGAGGTTTGCATGGCTCCGGTGCCAAGTATCTGGTGAGGACATCTGTGTAAGAATAACTGACCTATTCTGGGGAATATTTCACAGTTTGTGGGAGCTGTTCCTTCCTCACACGAGAGGGGTGTTGCCGGTTTGTGAAAATTAAAACAACACACAGCTGAGCTCATTGACTTGAAATAGGTTGGATTCAGTCAATCCAGACTTGTCTATTACTCAGAAGGAGAAGCGCAGTTACCGAAGACGCTTTACGGCAGATAAACGAGGGAAAATAAAATAGTTTTAACTTAACTTACCCAAATAAGGAATGCAGGGCACCATCTTCAAGCATCGGATGTACTCTCGCATCCTCTTGTAATTGTCTTCCTTTGACATTAAGTAGTCCAGCTTCTCGAAAGTGGTCTTGTCCTTGCGGTTCAAAAGCTGAAGACAAAATAAATCAAAAGAGGGGGGATACGGTTTACAGCTTAGAAAGGGTTAAAAACACAGGAAAACACAGTTGAGCCACCGGTGGGGCAGTGGTTAGAGTGCGGTACTGCAGGCTACTTCTGCCGACTGCCGGCTGACTGCAATTTGGCAGTTCGAATCTCTCCAGGCTCAAGGTTGACTCGGCCTTCCACGCTTCCGAGGTGGGTAAAATGAGGAGCCAGATCAGGGGTGAAATCCAGCAGGTTTCTAACAGGTTCTGGAGAACTGGTAGCGGACATTTTGAGTAGTTGAGAGAACCAGCAAATATCACTTCTGGCTGGCCCCAGAGTGGGGTGGGAATGGAGATTTTGCAATATCCTTCCCCCAGGAGTGGGGGAAATGGGGATTTTGCAGTATCCTTCACCTGGAGTGGGGTGGGAATGGAGATTTTGCAGTATCCTTCCCCCAGGAGTGGGGGAAATGGGGATTTTGCAGTATCTTTCCCCTGCCACGCTCACCAAGCCACACCACGCCCACCAAGCCATGCCCACAAAACTGGTAGTAAAAAAAATTGAATTTCGCCACTGACCCAGATTGTTGTAAAACCGCTTAGAGAGGAATGGAAAGCACCGTCAAGCGGTATATAAATCTCAGTGCTCTTGCCATTTCTGCCTTTATATTTTCTTTCTTAGAAAATATATTGAGTCGGAAAAAGCAATCCAGAGATTTAGAATAGAATAGCAGATGCGAGAGTTGGAAAGGGTCCGCTTTTCACACTTATGACCGTTGCGGCATCCCCGTAGTCACGTGACCAAAATCCAGCTGGTTCACATTTACGACAGTTGCATCATCCCAGGGTTGCATCATCCCCGTTTGCGACCTTTTGACAAGCTGGGTCGATGGGGAAGCCAGAGTCATTTCACAACCGTGTCACAAACTTAACAACCGCACACCACCTTGGCGCGAGAAAACGTCGTAAAAATGGAGCAAAGTTCACTTCACAGCTGCCTCACTTAGCAACAGAAATTTCGGGGCTCAACTGCGTTCGTAAATTCGAGGACTACCTTTACTTTTGTTTTCCCTTCATAGCGCCGATTGAGAAATCAAGGAGGAGGGGGAAAAAACCCCATCCAACCAGATGCCTTGGAAACTTTCCTGTTGAGTTACATACCCGATCGATCAAAATCGGTCAAAGTCTCTTATTTTAATGGTTTTGTTTTCAGCCCTGAAAGGGGTTGCACAGATGTTCAAAGCACGAGAAAAATGCCATGTGCTCCTCGTTAAAGCAATTAACGTCCTTGATTCGAGGCTCTTTTCCAATCGGAGAAGAAGGAAAAAACCTGGGATTGCTGCCGTCTTGACTTTAAAAGGACGCCCAACTTAATTTTGGGAAATGCTTGAAAGTTTTCGTCCCCCGTTCCCCAAAAGATGACACACACAGTTCAGATCCTTGTCGCTGATAGCAGAGACAGAAGATTTTTTTTTAATTGTTTTGAGATGAAGATGGGAAAAGGTCTAGGCATGGCTAGAATTGGGTCCATTTTTTTGCAGATTTGCAAATTCTCTCTCTCTTTAAATTTGTATACCGCCCTACTCCCGAAGGACTCAGGGCGGTGAACAGCCATGAAATAAAACATATAAATACAAAATTTAAAATAGATTAAAACGAAATTAAATTCTACCGAATTTTCAATGGAGATTGAACTCCCGCTGATGTTAGGGAATGTTTATACAAGGGAGCAAGTTCCTCTAGAATAGTTCTAAACAACGTTCATTGCTTTTTTTAAAAAAAATAATAATAATGCATAATTTAAAAGACCTGGGAGCCAAAGAGGAAAGAACCAAGACAGAGAAAAGGTAATCTGGATTAGGAAGAGTGGTGGATTGCTCCACCCACATGCTTTTGTGCATGCCGATGAGCGAACCGGCCAGTTGGGCATCATCTTTTGGGGAACGGGGGATGAAAACTTTCAAGTATTTCCCAAAATTAAGTTGGGCGTCCTTTTAAAGTCAGACCACACCTCTCTTCCTAATTGGGGTGGGAAGAGCGGTGTGGTAGCAAAAGAGATTTATTCTCAACAGTTTTGATCGAAACGGCCTACGATTTGATTGACATGCCAACTTTCAACAAAGATGATGCAGGCTGGAAGCTAAAACATAGGAAGACCGGTTGCAAGAACTGGGTGTGTCTAGTTTAATGAAAAGAAGGACTTGGGGAGACATGATAGCAGGGTTCCAATATCTCAGGGGCTGCCCCAAAGAAGAGGCAGTCAAGCTATTCTCCAAAGCACCTGAGAGCAGGACAAGAAGCAACGAATGGAAACTCATCAAGGAGAGAAGCAACCTAGAACTAAGGAGAAATTTCCTGACAGTGAGAACAGTTAATCAGTGGAACAGCTTGCCACCAGAAGTTGTGAAGGCTCCAACACTGGAAGTTTTTAAGAAGATGTTGGATAACCATTTGTCTGAAGTGGTGTAGGGTTTCCTGCTTGAGCAGGAGGCTGGACTAGAAGGCTCTCCAAGAAGAGACTAGATGGCCATTTCTCCGGAACTGTATAGGGCCGTGATGGTGAACCTATGACACGCGTGCCACAAGTGGCACGCAGCACCTTCTCTGTTGGCACGTGAGCTGTTGCCCCAGTTCAGCTCTGCCGTGCATACATGCATGCCTCTGCCGGCCAACTGGTCGTAGGGTCTTTGCCGCGTGTGCGTGGGAAGCAGGGCATGTGCGAGAGGACCTGCGCGCATGGGTGGGGTATATGCAGGGGGAAGGGTGCGTGTGGGGGATATGCATGCGTGGGGGCCCGTGTGAGGAGCCATGCACACATGCACAGGGAGCGGGTCGCATACGTATTGCATTTTGGGGATTCGGGCACTTTGGGCACTCGGTCCGGAAAAGGTTAGCCATCATTGATATAGGGTCTCCAGCTTGAGATGGACTAGAAGACCTCCGAGGTGCCTTCCCACTCTGTCATTCTCTAATTCTGCCAAGCTACGGAGGTTCCTAGCCAAGAAAGTGCTACTCTAATTCAATACTTGCGTGGAGACGTCATTCCTTCCCACCACAGGCCAGCTATCCACTTCCATGATAAATCTAAACCCCTTCCAAACGCTGCAAGAAACCTGACGAGAAACGATCCATTGTACCGAAGATGCTATTAGCTCTTTATTCTCTATAATTAAGGCAATCGCTCACTGGGTTCCAGATGTGGAGGAAAGAACTCCCATCTTATTATCCTTGGAAAGTATATCTCTTAAAAACAAACAAACACCCTACCCCTCGCGTCATAAGAATGGAATGTTTCCGATGATCCACAGTTAAACCGAGACAACTCTTCCCTCTCCCCCAAAAAGCTGTTATCAAATATACCGTACTTTTCGGAGTATAAGACACACTTTGCCCCCCCCCCCGCCCACAAAAGAGGGTGGAAATGTCGGTGCGCCTTATAGACCGAATACGGCCATTTTTGGCCTCCTGAAACACCCCCCCCCCCCGCGTGCCCCATTTATACCAAAAACGGGCCCATTTTTTTGCAAAAACGGGATGCACAGAGGGTTTTGGAGGCCTGCAGAGTGCTCCTGGGGCCCGGGGAGGGCCAAAACCGGACACGCGGAGGCCAAAAACTAATTCTTTTTTCTTGTTTTCCTCCTCGAAATCTTGGTGCGTCTTATACTCCGGTGCGCCTTAATAGTTCGAAAAATACGGTAAGTTTGGCTGGATCTCCAACATGCTGTCAAAATCATGGCTTGAACAGTTCAGAGATCTTGGCTTTTTAAGGCCAGTTCTCCAACAAATAAGCGCACATGAGCAGGCAAGGGGCGATCTTCAAAAATTTTAGCAAGGGGTTCTCTGCCGGTTGCTGGGTGGGCGTGGCCATGGTGGGTGTGGCTTAGTCGGCCTCCTGCAGTATGGCGGGGGTAGGAGCTTTTTGCCCTCCCCAGGCTCCGGAGGCTTTACTCGAGCCTCCGGAAGGGCAGAAATGGCCTCCCCAGGCTCCAGAAGTCCTCTGGAGGCCCAAAATGGGCCCATTTCCAGCCTTCCCGAACTTCCAGTAGGCCTGTTTTCGCCCTCCCCAAGGCCACATGGGGATTCTTGGGAGGGGAGGGGTGAGGTGAGGTGGGCAGGGCCAGCCAGGAGTGGGATTTGTGGGTTCTCCGAACTGCACAGAATCTTAACTAGAGGTTCTGCCGAACCCCTGCAATCCCCCAGCAGTCCACCCTTGAAGGAGGCATGTGAGGGACATCAGTGTACATATCTGAACTGGGATTAGGCCCATTCTCAAAAGAGCAATTAGGACTTTTAAAGAGAAATTTAAAAAGAACCAAGAAAGAAAAGACACGTTAAACACATCTTGAAACACGACCCTGTTAAATCATCTTTTTTTTTTTTTTTTTTACAATATTTCTCTCCAAAATAACATTCGTGCAACGTACGAGGGAAAAATATTGTTAATGCAACTGAGAAATGATGACCGGTTACAACCATCATTTTGGTGTTTAGTTTTTCAGAGCTTTTCGTAACTTTTTTCCCATAGTTTTACGATTTATAGAGGCTGTAAAAGAGGCATTTGCCTTTTCTAATGTTTTGCAACAACGTCTAATAATAGGAAATTTAACTCGGTTTCTGGATGCCGCATCCATTTTATTTCTGCTAGGAAAATGTTTCGCAATGGCGACTCGCCGCAGCTAAAAACAGAAACAATTTCTTACGTTGCATTAATTTGTATACATTTGGAAAAAAATGTTTAGGAAACCAATCACAGAGTGCATTTTGAACAATGTTAGGAGGATTGTCCTTTTTAAAAAAACAAAAACAAGAAGGAAATCCAAAAGGAAAAAATGTTTGTAGAGGGATAGATAGAAAGAAGAGAGGAGAAGGGAGCAAAGGGGAGAGAGAAAGAGAGAGAGAGAGAGAGAGAGAGAGAGAGAGAGAGAGAGAGAGAGAGAGAGAGGGAGAAGGAAGGGAAAAGGGGAGGAAGAAAGGGAGGGGAAATAAGAGTAGGAGAGAGGTTTAGAAAGAGAGGGGAGGAGTGGGGGGAAAGAAGGGGAAGGAGAGGAGGAAAGAAGAAAGTTGAAAAGGAGGGAAGGTGGAAGGGAAGGGAAAGAGGGGAGAAGGAGAGGAAAGGAGAGAGAGAGAGAAGGAAGGGAAAAGGAGGGGAAGAAAGGGAGGAGAAATAAGAGTAGGAAGAGAGGAAGAGTGGGGGGAAAAGAAGGGGAAGGAGAGGAGGAAAGAAGAAAGTTGAAAAGGAGGGAAGGTGGAAGGGAAGGGAAAGAGAGGAGAAGGAGAGGAAGGGTCGTTGTGAAATAAGGGAGATATGGAATGGGTAGAAGGGCAACTCCGAAGAGATTTTCAATTTTTAGGATGCAGAATGAACTCATATGAAAGTCTAAAGATAACATGTATGATTAATAAAGGTTAGGAGATTGTACATGTATGTATGTTTATGAGAAATAAAAATAAAAAAACTTTTATATAAAAAAAAAACCCAAAAAGGAGTAAGTTTTTTGCTACCACAGATTGTATAGGTTAGCGATGGCTAAGCATTTTGCCGTCATGTGCCAAAAACGGAGGGAGCGTGGTGCCCACACCTATGATTCAATGCACCCCACCCCCTGTGCATGTGCACGCGACACCCCCCCCCGCGCGACCCCCACTTTTGGTATGTGATGGCATGGTGGACTCAGTAGGCCCGTTTTTCGCCCTTCGCAGGCTCCAGAGGCTTTCTTGGAGCCTGGGGAGGGCGAAAACTGCCTTCCCTCCCTACCGGAGGCCCTCCGGAGGCTGGAAACAGCCCATTTCCCGACTTCAGGTGGGTCCGGAAGGCCCGAAAATCAGTTGGCCAGTGCATGCATACGTGCTGAAGGGCCCAGATATGGCTCCAAGTGCCACCTGTGGCACGCGTGCCATAGGTTCGCCATCACGGGTATAGGTAGTCCTCGACTTCCGACCACAATTGAGCCCAAAATTGATGTTAAGTGAGAATCACCGCAGTTGATAAGTTAGTAACCTGGTTGTCGGGTGAATCTGGCTGTCCCATCGACTTTGCTCATTAGAAGCTCGCAAAGGGGGATCACGTGACACCCCATCCCCCCCAGGATGCTGCAACTGTCATAAGTACAAGTCAGTTGCCAAGCATCTGAAATTTTGATCGCATGATCGTGGGGATGCTGCAAAGGTTGTTAAGTGTGAAAAAAGGTCGTAAGTCACTTTTTTCAGTGGCTTATGTAACTTCGTAACGTCGTCACTATAAGTGGAGGGCCCTGTCCAATTTGCTTACGATGGTACCAATGCATTTTTTTTTTAATGCAATTAATATGATGCGATTTGCAGAAACGTGAAGTTTACAGACGCAGAAGTAAAACCCATCGCAGTAAACATTGGATGGTTCCGCTCCAAAGCCTCTTAAACTTCAATACTCCCACGGCAGAATTCCATAAACATAATCTTTATTTACTGTTTTGGACAATATTTCTTAGAACTGGAAAAAAAAATTAAATCCAACACCACAGTTTCAATAAAGAGGGTTTTGTTCTAATCTATCGTTTCCTGTCCCGAGAAAATATAAAATGTGCATAAAAGATCAACGGGCTCCGAATTGCTCCCAAATCCCTCTTTACACACCCCCTTCCTGGCCTAGCAGCAAATCAAACACGGTTTAGTATCCTGTGAGTATTATGGACGTGGGTTTGGTGAGTTAAATATATCGGAAGGATGATTTGAGGAAGATGTTGTGAAGGTACATACTGTGTAGACAGAGACACACACAGGTTTCTGTCTGTCTGTCTATCTCTGTCAATTTATCTCTAATCATCATCATCTTCTTTTAAGGACTCCATAATCCCTTTGCGGGGTGGAGTCTGGGCAACTGAATGGAGCTACAGAGTGTTTGAATGGCCGGATACCATTCCTGTCGCCAATGCGGAGTTTTGTTCATCATCTTATCTCTAATGTATCCTCAAAATCTATCTGATCTATTTTCTCTTTTCTCTCTCTATTCAAATCTATCTAATCTATCTTCTCTCTTTCTTTTATATCTATCTGTCCGCCTCTCTTTAATCTTAACTCTTAATTTGTCTTCTATCTCTATCTCTGCCGTCTGCATCTCTGTCGTAAGTGTGAAAAACGGTCGTGTTATTTTTTTTTTCAACGCTGTTGTAACTTCGAACGGTCACTAAACGAACTGTTCTAAGTCGAGGACTACTTGAAATGTTCCTAAATCAACATTTAGGGATTCGCTCGTTTGTTTTAGCTGCTCCTAATGTAGGAAGGACCCAACCAAGAGTAACTGATAGCCTGGCTTCCATCTTACAGTTGCATTATCAACTTACAAGCTTCTCTTTTCAAGGTTCTCACCTTTTTTCTAGCAAGCTTGACTTAAGAAAGGAAGGAAGGAAGGAGAAAGAAAGGAAGAAGGAGAGAGAGAGAGAGAGAAAGGAAAGGAGAAAGAAAGGAAGGAGAGAGAGAGGAAGGGAGGGAGGGAGGAGGAAGGAAGGAAGGAGGAGAGAGAGAGAAAGGGAGGGAGGGAGGGACGGAGGAAGAAAGGAAGGAAGGGAGGAGAAAGAAAGGAAGGACGAGAGAGAGAGAGAAAGGGAAGGAGGGAGGAAGAAAGGAGAGAGAGAAAGGAAGGGAGGGAGGGAGGGAGGAAGGAGGAAGGAGAAAGAAAGGAAGGAGAGAGAGAGAAAGGGAGGGAGGGAGGGAGGAAGAAGGAAGGAAGGAGGGAGAGAAAGGAAGGAAGGAGAAAGGAAAAAGGAGAGAGAGAGAAAGGAAGAGAGGGAGGGAGGAGGAAGGAAGGAAGGAGGAGAGAGAGAAAGGAAGGAAGGAGAAAGGAAGGAAGGAGAGAGCGAAAGAAAGGAATGAAGGAAGGGGGAGAGAGAGAGAGAGAGAGAGAAAGAAAGAAAGAAAGAAAGAAAGAAAGAAAGAAAGAAAGAAAGAAAGAAAGAAAGAGGTAAAATTCCCTCCCAACTCTGTTATTCTGTTATTCTGCAGTGACCAAAATATTGGACTCAAGTCTGACATGTTGATTGACGATGTCCAATTCTGGTCACCACAATACAAAAAAAAAAAAATGCAGAGAGCTTAGAAAGAGTGCCGAGAAGAGCAACAAAGAGGATTAGGGGACTGGAGGCTAAAACATTTAAAGAAGACCGGTTGCAGGAACTGGGCATGGCTAATTTAATGGAAAGAAGGACTAGGGGAGACATGATAGCAGTATTCCGATATCTCAGGGGCTGCCCCAAAAAAGAGGCAGTCAAGCTATTCTCCAAAGCACCTGAGGGCAGGACAAGAAGCAATGGGTGGAAACATTCCATTATGGCTCGTAATTATTTGTGCAATGGATTTTAATTTTCCTGTCCCATTTATTAAATAAACTCGCAAGCCATCATTAGCCAGGATCTAAGGCGTTACATGATTGACGACGGAGCCTTGAAGTCATACTTGTCAACGCAACCACAGTTCTCCCACGTTACAAAGGGTGTGTTACTGATTCAAAGACAAAACGAATATTGTGGGTGTGTACGGTTAAATCCCCAGCCTCTTTCGGTAGTGGCTCCCTCGAATGACGGACATAAAGTGGGACGCTAAGAGCAAGCTTATTCCCACAAGTAAAGTGATGTCAAACTTTTATCTGATAAAAGACATCGTCTTCAACTAGTCCTCAACATATAACAGCTCGTTTAGTGATGGTCTGAAGTTATGACGGCTCGGGAAAAAAATGACCTATGACCGTTTTTCACACTTAACGACCGTTGCAGCATCCCCGTGGTCACGTAATCCAAATTCTCACTGACTCGCATTTATGACGGGCGCAGCTGTCCCATGGTCAAGGGAGCCCCTTTTGCGACCTTCGGACAAGCAAAGCCAGCTGTATTATTAACTTAACAACTGCAGTGATTCGCCGAAACAAGTGTGGCACGAAAGGTCGTAAAACGGGGGGCAAAACTCACTTAACGACTGCCTCGCTTAGCGACAGAAATGTTGGGCTCAACCGTGGTCGTAAGTCCAGGACTGCCTGTAAAGAAATGGTTTTATTTTTTTCCCTCACTTCTGATTATTTTAATCATTAATTTAATTTAATTAATTCAATTTATATGCCGCCCCTTTCCGAAGACTCGGGTATCATGATAATAACTAATTTTTATTTCTTTGGAAATTTGGCGGCAGGTTTCATTTTAATTTCTGGACCTTTACAGATTAACAGAGTTGGAAGGGACCTTGTAGGTCATCTAGTCTGGAGGTTGACCCCCTCCTCTCTGTGGCAGCCCCCCCAAATATTGGAAGACTGCTATCATGCCTCCCCTGGTCCTTCTCTTCACTAGACTAGCCATGCCCAGTTCCTGCAACCGTTCGTCGTATGTTTGAGCCTCCAGTCCCCTAATCACCTTGGTTGCTCTTCTCTGCACTCTTTCTACAGTCTCAACACCACCAATAATGACAACCTCTGTGTCACAGAATGGACTGCTGTGACATTTGAGAGTCGGAAATTAAACGTACAGCTGTGACAACTCAGTGGGTGTTTTAAACAGAAAGCACTTACAAAATGTATTTTCCTAACTGTAGCTTCCCTCCCCATACAAGAAGCAGAAAAGCAACTTACGTCACATGGCAGAGATTTAATTAAACTGCAGGAAGGATTTTTTTTTTGCAAACCCAAAACAGTGAATAATGTTTAGTGGAAAATGTGATTTGAAAGCGGAATATACCCGCCTTCAGCCACAGCAATTAAACAGGGAGTTCAGTTCTGTTTATTTTCATTTATTTATGAAATACTTAAGACCTCCTCAGCGCAGTTGGCTTCTAAGTAATTTTAGGAATCCTGCCTTAAGTCACTGCTGCTGTTTCCACCAGCCGATTAAAAATGTTAAAATGTAATTTTTATGGATTTGTAAACACTGCTGGGGAAAGCTCTCCCAACGTAGCTTCTGTCGTAACTCTCAAAACGAAGCGAATGTGTCTCTTTTGGAAAAACAAGAGTTCAGGTAAGTCCTCAACTTACGAAAGTTCGTTTAGCGACTGTTTTACATACATTCCCCATATACAGGTTGTCCTTGACTTACGACAGCTCAGTTTAGTGGTCGTTCAAAGTTCCAATGGCACTGAAAAATAGGGGATTTAGGAATCTGTTTTTCACACTTACGACCTCGGGGAGGGAGGGTGTCACAAGATCAATATTGCTTAATGCATTGTAAGCTGCCCTGAGTCTCTGGAGAAGGGCGGCATATAAATCAAATTAAAATTAAAAATTAAAAAATTAAAGATCAAAATTTAGAATCTTGGCAACTGTTTGTGTTTATGATGGTTATCAGGGATCCGCTTTTGCGACCTTCTGACACACGAACGGGGAAGCCAGATTCGCTTAACAACCGTTTGGCTAACTTAACAACTGCCGTGATTCCCTTAACAGTGGTCGTGAAAGTCGGCAAAACTCACTTCACAACTTGTCACGCTTAGCAACTGGGCTCCATTGTGGTCGTAAGTCGAGGAGTACCTGCAAAACCCAGACCGTTTTCCAAAGGCAGCGAAAAATAAAGCAGACTTTTTCGATACTATCCCAGATGGGGAAGACAGATTTTAAGAACTGGGGAGACAGGATGCAAAATAAAATAATAATAATAATAAAAAAAAAATTCGGAGTAACTTACGGCCCAGGTTTTGGTCAACCTGAAAATAGGTGCACTTTGGAGAGCTGACACCACAGACATGAGAGAATGAAGGTTGTTAAGTTCTAGAAGTTTCTATGGGGAATAAAAAAGAAAAGAGAGAGAGAGAGATCAAAAATGCCATCAGTTTCCCATATGGGTTTGGAATGCTCCAGCTCGTTCAAGAAAATAATCGCTGTTCCAGACATTCGCTGTTCGTACTGTAAATTATAGAACAGTCAAAAGACTGGGCCTTACTTTGATGCAAAAAACTTAAACAAAATGTAAAGACCAGATGTCAGGAGGTAGGGGATACGGTTACACGGTTCATTTCCAACGTTTTTCGAGAGAGAGTTTAAGCGTATTAGAAAGTTTCAGCACTCCCGGCTCCAGATATTTTTAGCATCTCCAGTCTTTCATTAAAAAAAACGAAGGGCGGCCAGATTCGTGGGGGCAGCTGCGATGTTAAGCCCAGGCTTGTCACGGATTTTAATGGTGATTTGGGGGGTGGGGGGGGAGCCTGCTGTCTTGTCTACTCATCAGCCCACCTCGCAGGAAGTTCCCGTCGGGTTGCTTTGAGGTGGGAGACGAGAAAGAGAGAAAATAAATTCTCAGGGGCTGAGCTGGAAGCTTTTTAAGTCTTTTTGGCTGGCTTGCCAAACGAATGAAGTAATTTATATACCCTGAGCAAGGAATCAGCTTGGATGGGCCATTCGGAAGTTTGGATAAAGTCTGGAGCCACTCGCAATTCTGCTGATCAAATTATCCCTACAAGAAGGAAAGAAAGAAAGAAAAAGAGAGAGAGAGAGAGAGAGAGAGAGAGAGAGAGAGAGAGAAAGAAAGAGAGAGAGAGGGAGAGAAAGAAAGAAAGAAAGAAAGAGGGGAGAAAGAAAAGAGGGAGAGAAAGAAACAGAGAAAGAAAGAAAGAAAAGAAGAGGAAAGCGAGTGAGAAAGAAAGAGAAAGAGAAAGAGAGAGAGAAAGAGAAAGAAAAAAGAGAGAAAGAGAGAGAAAAGAGAGAGAGAAAGAGAAAGAAAAAAGAGAGAGAAAAGAAAGAGAAAGAGAGAAAGAGGGAGAGGGAGAGAAAGAGAGAAAGAAAAGAGAGAGAGGGAGAAAGAAAGAGAAAGAGAGAAAGAAAGAGAAAGAAAAAAAGACAAAGACAAAGAAAGAAAGAGAAAGAGAAAGAAAGAGGGAGAGAAAGAAACAGAGAAAAAGAAAGAAGAGAGAAAGCGAGTGAGAAAGAAAGAGACAGAAAGAGAGGAAAGAGAAAGAAAAAAGAAAAAGAAGAGAGAGAAGAGAGAAAGAGAAAAGAAAAAGAGAGAGAAAGAAAGAGAAAGAGAGCAAGAGGGAGAGGGAGAGAAAGAGAGAAAGAAAAAAGAGAGAGAGGGAGAAAGAAAGAGAAAGAGAGAAAGAAAGAGAAAGAGAAAAAGAGAAAGAGACAAAGAGACAAAGAAAGAAAGAGAAAGAGAAAGAGAGAGGGGAGAGAAAGAGAGAGAGAGAGAGAAAGAAAGGAAGGAAGGAGAGAGGGGAGAGAGAGAGAAAGAAAGGGAGAAAAGAAAAAGAAAAGAAAGAAAGGAGAGGGGGGAGAGAGAGAGAAAGAAAAGAGAGAGGAAAGAGAGAAAAAGAAAGAAAGAGAAAGAAAGAAAGAAAGAAGAAAGAAAGAAAGGGGAGGTGGGAGAAAGAAAGAAAGAGAGAGAGAGAAAGTAAGTAAGTAAGTAAGTAAGTAAGGAAGGAAGGAAGGAAGGAAGGAAGGAAGAAAGGAAGAAAGGAAGAAAGAAACTTGTTCCTAGCGGTATCAAAAGAGGCAGGGTTGATATCAAAAAGAAACGATATTTCAAGAAAGAATGAAATGTGAACATCCCCAAACTCACCTTTGCTATTTTCACAAAAGTGGCTGAGGATCTCGGCCCTTATTTTTTAAGGTCTGGGCTGTTAAAATTTCTCGTACCACCCAGAAAACAGAACTAGAAAAGAAAAAAAGAAGAATAATTTCACAGAGTTTAAAAAACGTGTTTCGGCTGATGGATCAAGACAAGGCAAAGCAGGCCGCATAAATTGGTCTGTTCAGAGAGGACGATCGTAGCCACGGCCCCAAAATTTAAGGGGGGCAGAATGATCTACAGGTAGACAGACCCTCAACTTAACAACCACAATTGAGCCCAACAGTTCTGCTGCTAAGTGACACAGTTGTTAAATTGAGTCTTGCCTCCGTTTTTTACGACCTTTCTTGCTACGGCGGTTTTAAGGGACTCTGCCTTCCCCATCGACTTTGCTCGTCAGACGGTCGCAAAAGGGAATCACCTGACCTAGGGACCCTGCAACCGTCGTAAGAACATGCCAGTTGCCGAGCGTTTGAATTTTGATCACGTGACTGCAGAGAGGCTGCAACGGCCGCTGGCGTGAAAAAAACCGCCATCGAGTCCCTTTTTTTCGGTGCCGCTGTTAAAAACTTTGAACGGTCACTTAACAAACTGGCGTTAAGGACTAGCGGCGTATTGTCAGTGAGGGATGAAGAGAGCTGTTCCGTTGTCTAGCATGGTTGCATCAATTCGAAGCGCAAATTAGGGATTAAACAGAAGGCTGGGTAGTTGAGGCAGCTGCTTTGAATAAGAGCATGCCTCCTTTGATACGAGGTACGAGTGCTTTGCAGCAGGGGGTGAAATCGGGGGGTGAAATCCAAATTTTTTTTTTACTACCCGGTTCTGTGAGCGTGGCGTGGTGTGGGTTTGGTGGGGCGTGGCAGGGGAAGGGTACTACAAAATCCCCATTCCCACCCCACTCCAGGGGAAGGATACTGCAAAATCCCCCATTCCCTCCCCACTCCTGGGGGAAGGATATTGCAAAATCTCCATTCCCCACCCCACTCCAGGGGAAGGATACTGCAAAATCCCCATTCCCTCCCCCACTCCTGGGGGAAGGATACTGCAAAAATCTCCATTCCCACCCCACTCTTGGGGAAGGATACTGCAAAAATCCCCATTCCCCTCCCCACTCCTGGGGGAAGGATATTGCAAAAATCTCCATTCCCACCCCACTCCAGGGGAAGGATACTGCAAAATCCCCATTCCCTCCCCCACTCCTGGGGGAAGGATACTGCAAAATCTCCATTCCCACCCCACTCCAGGGGAAGGATACTGCAAAATCCCCATTCCCTCCTCACTCCTGGGGGAAGGATATTGCAAAATCTCCATTCCCACCCCACTCTGGGCCCAGCCAGAGGTGTTATTTGCCGGTTCTCCGAACCGCTCAAAATTTCCGCTACCGGTTCTCCCGAACCTGTCAGAACCTGCTGGATTTTCACCCCCTGGGTGAAATGTTCGCCCGAACCGGTAGTAAAAAAAAAAATGCTTTTTAAAAAATGCTTTAAAAAACTAAAAAAAAAAAAAAAAAAAAAAAAAAAAAAAAAGTTCCTGACGATTGTGCTTTTGCTCAGCTGATCTTCGGAACTTTTTTTTAAAAAAAACTTTTTTAAGCGTTTTTTTAAAAAATGCTTTTAAAAATGTTTTTTTTCTTAAAAAAAAAAAAAAAGCAGGAAATCCAAAAGCCCGTGTTTGGTTGTTGACTGTGCATGCACGTATGAATTTGTGTGTCCGGCAAATTTGTGTTTCCGACGGCTTTACAGCCTGGGAAAATACCAAACCCCTCTAAAATCATAATTGTTTTACATCCACCTACAAACTCCCAATGTAAACCCACCACTGTTAAGTGCATAATATAGAATGTAAATCCGTTACAAACGGAGCTATTTCAAGTCTGTATTTATATCCCCTCTGGCTCATTAAAAATAGCTGTTTATTATTGGCTTCCTTTCCCCCAGCTGGATTCAGCTTCACTTCAAGCTGTTACTTTCTCTCTCTCTCTCTCCCTTTCTCTCTCCCCTCCCTCCCTCCCTCTCCCTCTCTCTCTCTCTCTCCCCCCCCTCTCTCTCTCTCTCCCCTCCCTCTCTCTCCCCTCTCTCTCCCTTTCTCTCTCCCCCCTCCCTCCCCTCCCTCTCTCCTCTCTTTCTCTCTCCCTCTCCCCCCTCCCTCCCTCCCTCTCCCTCTCCCTCTCTCCCTCCCTTTCTCTCTCTCTCCCTCCCTCCCCCTCTCTCTCCCTTTCTCTCTCTCCCCTTTCTCTCTCTCTCCCTTTCTCTCTCTCCCTCTCTCTCTCTCCCTTTCTCTCTCTCTCTCTCTCCCTCCCTCTCCCTCTCTCCCTCTCCTCCCTTTCTCTCTCCCCTTTCTCTCTCTCCCTTTCTCTCTCTCTCTCTCTCCCTTTCTCTCTCTCCCCTCTCTCTCTCTCTCTCCTCTCCCTCTCTCTCCCTTTCTCTCTCTCTCTCTCTCTCTCTCTCTCTCCCTCCCTCTCTCTCTCTCTTTGCTGGGATTTTATTCAGTGAGCTGAATAATTTTATCACAAATCTACAAGATTTCGTAAGTAAGAGACCGGTTTGCATTCCTCTCCTGCAGAAATTCTCCAGCACAGCCAGGAAACTTATAAACTTGTGTTTTTTTTTTTAAAAAAAAAAAAAAAAAAACTTATCTACGTCTGTAAATTTCAAACGGAGAGGATTGCATGAAGCAAGGGAGAAAACTCTTTCGACAACTTGTTTACCACAAGAACGCCAGTAATTGCCAAATTGTTACTCCTTGTTTTTTTTAAAAACAAAAAACCAAAACTTGCACAAACAGACAAAAAGTTTTTGTCTAAATTGGCAACCTTATTTCCAGTTTTCGAAACAAAATGTGTTTTTTTTTTTCCCCCCCCTGACCTCAGAGTTCTTTTTACTGAAAGTCTGTATCTTTTAGATCAGGGGTCAGCAACCTGCAGCTCAGGAGCCGCATGTGGCTCTTTCAGCCCTCTGCTGCGGCTCAAAATATGCGTCACAACCGCCAATATGCAATACCCACGGCATATGATTTATTGAGCTTTTCAACCTCCGGTAGGCCAACCATGGATAAATCCAAGAAAAGTTTCAGAAGAAAACAGAACATTTAATTCAAACTACATATGCTAGTTTTGTGGCTGCACAAGGAGTAGTCAGGCACTGGAAGGGTTTTTTGTGGCTCCCGCTGTTTTCTTTTCTGTGGGAAATGGGTCCCAAATGGCTCTTTGAGTGTTTAAGGTTGCAGACCCCTGCTTTAGATCAATCTCCATCTTCCAGGTTTGAGAGTCCAATTGAAAAACAACTACAGGCAGTCCTCGACTTACGACCACAACTGAGCCCAACATTTCTGCTGCTAAGTGAGACATTTGTTAAGTAAATTTTGTCCCATTTTTACGACCTTTCCTTGCCGCCAGTCGTTATATTAAGCGAATCGCTGCCGTTGTTAACTTAGTCACACGGTTGTTAAGCAAATCCAGCTTCCCCATTGACTTGGCTTCTTAGGAGGGTCGCAAAAGGGGATCACGTGACCCGAGGACACTGCAACCGTCATAAGTATGAGCCAGCGCCTGAATTTTTGGTCACGTGACCCCTGGGGATGCTACAACGGTCGTAAGTGTGAAAAACAGTCATAAGTCACTTTTTTTCCGGTGCCGTTGGAACGTCGTAGTACGGTCACTAAATGAACTGCCTGTATCTCTTTCTGTCCTTCAAATTTGCAGGACAAAAGGAAACGCAGGAAACTTACATTTGAATTCATGAAAATAAAGTTGTTTATAAACCGCCTGGAAATACCAAGCACTCTGCTTACAATTCAATTTTTTCCCGAGTTTTCACAGACTGTTGTTTATCCTAAACTAGCTGGACACCTAAACTAGAAACTATGTGCTCGGGCTTGATAAAATTGACACTTACGGCCTGAAAAATTAATGTAGAATGTGTAACTCCGTAGCATCAGAATGTGTTAATATAATGCAACTGGCAGTTGGAACAGAGGGGGAAGGGGAGTAGAATGTCCCAGCCCGCAGCATCCATTGGTATTTTATCTGGTTAGCATCTCCTGTCAGTGTGTGAGAGAGTTGAGGGGTGTTTGGAAACTCAAACAGTATTGCTGTGTGAACAAGAAGAAGACGGGAAGAAGGCTGGGTGTGGCTTAGCTCAACTGTTCTGTAGTAAAGCTGCTTGCTGCTGTGAAAGTAAAAACTGAAAGTGAAACTCCTCTCCTCTGCTTGTGTTTTGCATTCGGAACAGATTTCTTTTTGAGGTGGGGAGGGGGGAATAGAACTCCTTAGTGTCAGAGTGTGTTAATAATAATAATATAGGAAATACTAATGCTCTGATGGCCATTTCGAAAAAATCCTTTCTTAGTGAGCACCTAGAAGCCAAGAGGAACATACGTGGCAAATTTCAAGTTTGTAGGCTTTACGATTCTGGAGATTTCATGATTATGGCGTGAGTGGTTTTTGCTTTTATATATATACATACATATATATATATAGAGAGAGAGAGAGAGGGGGGGGGGGGAGAGAGATTCCCATTACCTGATTAAATCTCCTTTGTAAAAGCAACAACATTAGGGGCGAGGATGTGTTTTTCTTTTTTTATTCCATCCGCAACTTGCAAGTTCCTAGAAAAGATAACGGCATGGTGTTAATAATTTTAAAAAAAACTGCTCATTTTCATCACAAAAACACAGTGTCAAGAGGAAAACAGAAAGACCAAGAGAAATAAAAAAAATCCTGTGGAATTTAAATGGA